>JBBBDQ010000511.1:6247500-6597500 GCA_037127315.1 Ascarosepion bandense
CTTGCTTTGTAGTTCTGGTCAAACTTTGCTTCTTTCTATACAGTTTCTGATAGTTTTTCATCTTATTCTATTGATTAAAAGCAAAAAAAGAAAAAGAAAAGAAAGCCAACTTAGAGAATGCAAAGTTGTTGTGGATTTGATTTCATTATGCAATTTTCAGGTCTTATGCGTTGGCAAGTGTTCAAAGGAAATGAAAGCAAGAGATCAGTTTGGGTTTGTCATGAATTGGCTATAAGGAACTATTTTTTTCATTTTGCTCTCTTTGATTCACTATGCAATATCTTGATGAAAATTTATTCATCATTCTTATTTTTATATACATGTATAATAATGTGTGTTTTGCTATGAATGAATATGAATTTCATCTATTTGTCTTGTTATATATCTATATATAACTTAGATTCTCTGAAGTGATCACTTTGATTTATCCAAATATCTTTTAGGGAGAGGTGAAAATACATTTAATACTATAAACTTTCTATTTTATAAAGAAAATCAAAGGCATTTTCTAAATACTATAATTAATGAAATCAATTTATTTTAAAGAAATGTTTATTAATAATGTGCGTTGTGGTGCAGTGGATATCAGCTCGGAACGAAAAATCGGGGAGCCAAGTTCAAATTCCAGCTCAATTCATTGCATTCATTTATGCGCAAATACCCTTGGGAAAGGTATTAATCCATTTATTCCTTCCAGTTATGGGTTAAATAGCAGGACAGATTGGGTTCTGTAGCCTTGGTCAGCAACCAGTCTACCGCAGAAAGCAATGGCAACCTATTGTGGGATAATCTTCTGCCCAGTCAGTCATGTCTCTGTCGAGACATGATCGCCCAAGCGTGTATCACGTATGGCACTTAACTGACTGACTATTAATAATGATGGTACATATTCAGTCTTTCTTTGCTAAAAATTGAAATATTTGACTTATATGTGGCTTTCCCATTGTCTCTTCTACAAATACTTTCATGGCTTCTGCTCCAATGAGCTTAGCTCCCTGGTGCCCCCACTGCATGAATTTATGTGAGCTACTAGACTAGTGGCTAGGTCCCACCTTTTTACAGTGTATCCAATCAAATGTAACTGCAACTTCTACTGTATCAGTTTCTTTGCTCACATTTCCCACCTGTGGAATTTGCTTACATATACTTACTTCCTTGACTGCTACAATCTCCAAGAATTTAAATGCAAAGTCAATTGCCTTCTCTTATCTCTTTTACTCACATCCTTTCCCTGACCGTTGAGCCTGGTCAGTACTTAGATGGGTGGCCGCTTGCGAATACCAGGTGCTGTAAGCGTAGAGTGACGGATGTGTGTTGTGGTGCAGTGGATATTGGCTTGGAAAGAGAAATCAGTGAGCTGAGTTCAAATTCCAGTTGAATGCCCTGAATTCACTCAAGCACTCATACCCTTGGGAAAGGTATTAATCCGTCCCTTCCGTCCAGTTATGGGTTAAATAACAAGGTAGGACTTGGGGACTGTGACCTTAAAAACAAATCCCAATGAATCTTGATACTTGAAAAGAAAAAAGTATTATTAGACACAAAACTTATATAAAAACAACAATAAATTGTTGAAAGAAAAAGGTATTACCAGCAATAAATAAATAAATAAATTTAGTTGGCAATAAATGACCCACTGAGGTGTTGATATGCCATAGAAACAAAACAACCAACCTTTCCCTGATAACCATTGTATCATGTTCTTCTTCTTTTTCACTCTACTCTTACGCAGCCCTCTTCACACATGTATTATCATCCTTCTCTTTCTCTTTCTCTTTCTCTGACACCCTCATAACTTGTTCCTTTTTCTCATCACTCACCTCTTATGTAACCCTCTGCACACCAGTGGTAGTTCTGCCTTGCTCGGGATGAAATGATTATTAAAATAAAATATACTAAATGAAGTATAGTAACTATTGATTAATTGATATTTTACAGCTTATCAATCCTTTGCAGGTTATTTAAAGCTAGAAAATATTTTTAGATTGTAAGAAATTCTTTTTTTTAGATACTAATGATTTAGTGATACAAGTCTTACTAATTAACCCATAGCTGGAGGGAGAAAAGAGATTGGTTCATATTTTTCCCTAGGATATTTGCATGTAAGTGAATACAGCTAAACTGACTGGAATCGGAACTTGGCACTCCGATTTTTAACAATTCTGAACATTACATCATCTCCACATTCAAGTTTATATCACCTGGTATTCCCAAGTTGTCATCCATCAGTCCTGACCAGGCTCAACATAGCTTAACTTTGGTGAGTGTAGCAAGGGCAAATGGTACACTTATATATAAAATAGATTTCATCAGGCAAAATTGTCTAGCACAACACAGTGAGCAAACTTTCCTAGGAGTAGACTGAGCAAGATTCATTATAATATTTTCCATTTCTTATTCTATGTTCTGCATACTTTCAGGATGTAGGTGATCATGGCCTTCCACACCACCCTATCCCTTGTAGCTCTTAGAACTCTTTCTCCTATTACCACACCCAAACCCCACTTTGCCATCCATTTGTTCAAGCTCATCAAATATGTTACACATTGCTTTCCCCTGTCCCTCTTTTCCTCTATCTGACCTGTGAGTATCCGATTCTCCAAGCCCTCCTTCTTCATTACATATCCCAGGAACTTCAGCATTTCCTGATGTTAAGTATTAGTTTCCTTTTCATCTCCATCTTCTCATGGCTCACATGTTCGGTGCATGACATTAATCCAGAAAATGCAATGGGTCACTCTCGTTTTTTTTACAAATTGTCATCAAAAAAAGAAATTTATGTCAAAGAATTATATGTAAACTGATTTCTGAATAGTTTGCATTATTGATGAATGTAGAGTTACATGGATATGATGACTGGGCTAGAGAGTGGCTCAATTAGTTCTATTTCTTGGGAAAGGTATTAATCTCCCAGCAACTATTGGTTAGTTAATAGGACTTGATGTGCATTGTGGTGCAGTGGATATTGGCTTGGAACGAGAAATCGGGGAGCCAAGTTCAAATTCCAGTTAATTTCTTGCATTCACTTATGCACAAATGCCCTTGAGAAACGTATTATTCTCTCTTCCCTCCAGTTATGGGTTAAATAACAGTACAGATTGGGTTCTATAACCTTGGTTTGCAACAAGTCTACTACAGAAAGTAATGGCAACCTACTGCAGGATAACCTTCTGGCCAGTAAGTCATGTCTCTTCCAAGACATGATCGCCCAAGTATGTATCACATATGGCACTTAACTGACTAATCAGTAAATTATTATCTCCCCATAAAAAACTTAGAATCTAAAAATATTCTCTAGCTGATATGTCCCAGAAAGGGATATATATATATTATTTGAAGTTGCTAAGCGGTTTTGGCAAATGTAACCGGGTAGGACAATCTAGCAAGTAGAAATAATGGACCGGTACTTGTTGTAGTCGTATGCAATATGCTGAGACATAGGCTTAGGCAATAGGCGCAGACCAATAGGTGTAAGTTCTATACACGTAGACCTAGGTGTCCTCGCCTTAGTCTGTATTTATGGTTGACACCAGCCAATCATATTACTGTGAGGGGGAACCAAAGTGTATGCATATTCATTACATCACTAGCTTTAAATAAATTGCAAAAGGTTGATAAGCTGTAAAAAACAAAGGGGCGGTTGGTCAATCAATCCATAGCCAGCACAATCATTCAAATTGTCTCCTATTGAACATGTATTAGACCTGATGGAATGATGCCTGACTTGGTCACTTAGCCCACCTATAATTCTTACCTTATTATATCAGAACGTGCAAAAGGTATGAAATAATGTATCACAAGATAGTATTCACCCATTGTATGATCACATACATGCAAGAATATTGGTCTGTTAACATCCAAGCAGGACATACGGAGTCTGATAATGTACCCCTTATTTTGGAAACTCTGTACATATTGATAATTTTCTGTAATGCAGCGATATTACCTGTATGTGGAATCTTGAATAAAGGTAAATATGTATTCAAGGTGTTGCTGTAATTTTACTTTTCATCAGTGTATATAGGTATGTATATATGAACATTCTGGTATAAGTGCTTATCATTTTATAGATAATGGATTAAATTTTACTTTTGGAATTGTTGCACACACATTGTATATATGATCATTCAACTATATTGTATATGGAATAATGAGTAAATTGAAATATATATTCAGAGTTTTGTTTCATTTTCTCTATGTGTGTGTGTGTGTATATCTCTATTGTGTGTCTATATATATATATATATATATATATATATATATATAATCTGTATGTGGAATCTTGAATAAAGGTAAACGCATAACCCCTATTTTTGTATTATATATATATAATATATATATATATATATATATATATATATATATAGATTCTTCCATCATTTTTGTTATGAGATAGTGAGGATCTCAGGACATGCCAACAGATATTTACTAAATGCTTTTCAGCGTTGTCTTTTGTCTCTTAGCCTGTCAATATAACTGATTTCAAAATTTTTGATTCCACTCAGGCACAAATATCTCCAGTTTCTTTTATCCAGAGAAAATTACTCAAAGTTAGTATGAGGCATATTGACATCTGAGAGGTTACTCTTTATCTTGTCTTTATACCTGAGCCAACAATCCTTTGTCCACTGTAAAGCTGGCTATACATGAGGATTTTAGGTATTCTGTCATCACTCATCTTTACAACATGACCACCCCAGCAAAGTTGTGACTTCATCAGCAAAGACTGAATGTTGCATTTTGTGAGAAAATCAGCATTGGATACCCTATCATCAAAAGTATAACCACAGATCAAACAGACAACTTTTGTGAAAGACAACCAGCTGATTGATATGGGCATTATTCTAAGCCGTACAACAGTGTGGTCAAAATGGCTGTTTTATAAACCAATATTTTGGTGTCCAATTTGATACCTCTCTCATTCCATAGGCAGTGGTGGAGTTTCTGAAATTCACTTGTATATATGGATATAAAAACTACACGTAAGCAGCAAGTATTCATGCAAACTAATTTGATAAAAAGGTTTTATCTAATATTTTAAATATTTTTCTAATTTTCAAATAATGTGCTAAGTATTGTGCTCAAAATTCTGGATAAGCTGTCCAAAATTCATAAGTTTTTTTTTGTTTCAGTACTTTAGATCATCTTCTTCATTTTCAAGAATCAATGTGGTATATGTGGGATAGAATTCCTTTGTCTACATCCTGGTTTTGTTGTAATAATTTATGATGATACTATTTGTAACATTTATTAGGAACAAGACCACACCAAAAAATATATGTTGACCTCAAAGCAATTACAAACATGAAAAACAAATGGTCAAGATAATTGAGTATTTGAAATTAAAAAAGAGCTCTCAAAAAAGGTGATATAGACTTGATCTCAGAAGATATTCAATCTGGGCTTGTATGTAACATCTGCCAGAAGCTTATTCTATCTCATGCTGCATTTGCTAGTCACCTAAAATCACATGAAAATCAGCAGTCTAATGCCAACTATGTGAATGTCATTCCTGACAGACCTGCAGGGTGCTTATGTCAGATTTGTGATAAAATTTACAGGTTTGTCACCAGGCTGAAGTAGCACATGAGAAAGTGACTTTCAAGACTCCCCAAAAGTCTTTTGTGTGTCACATATGTAAAGGGTATGTAGGAGTGAGGGCTTGTTTACAAAGTCATTTGCAGGTTCATGGTAGCTCAGCTCAATGTTAAAGAGATAGCCTTCTTCTGAAAAAATGTGATATATATATATATATATATATATATATCACACCTTTAAAAACACTTAAGATCCTGGTCTTTATGAGAATCCAGGCATTGCTGCTTGCTTCTTGATAAACCTGATCTGATACCAGAATAAAACAATTCAATGATTTCAACCCTTTTGTTGAACTGCTTATCGTGAAACTGACAGTAATGCCTGTACGCATGTAACAGACAGGATTTTAAATATTTTTAATTTCCTTTTTCTTATTTTTTAAACATTAGTCACTATCAGACTTTATAATAGCTTTAGATCTGTTATTGAACATTGTTAGAAAACATTCTTGTATCTATTATAATTATTTAAACATTAATTATACACACTTTGGGTAATTGAATCTTGTATGAAAAATGCTATCTGCAAATAGTTTGAATTTTGAGTTGAGCCTACTTATGATCTATTTTTCACTAATGCCTAGGATGTGCGTTTTGGTGCAGTGGATATCGGCTCGGAACGAGAAATCAGGGAGCCAAGTTCAAATTCCAGTTGAATTCATTGCATTCACATACACACAAATACCCTTGGGAAAAGTATTAATCCATCTCTTCTTTCCAGTTATGGGTTAAATAACAGGACAGATTGGGTTCTATAGCCTTGGCAGGCAACCAGTCTACCGCAGAAAGCAATGGCAACCTACTGTGGGATAATCTTCTGCCCAGTCAGTCATGTCTCTTTTGAGACATGATCGCCCAAGCGCGTTTCACATATGGCACTTAACTGACTGACTTTAGAAAAGACATGACCATGCTTCTATTTACACTTTAACTTACCTACAGATATCTTGACAAAATATCTCTTTCTTATCATGTTAGGATAGTTGAAAAGATTGGGTGAATATATATACTTATGTGCTACTTCATAATTACCTTACTTGCACACTTAATAGCATAAAAACGGTGTTAATCCCATAGTTAAACATAACAGTGCCCAATAAGTATTATTACATATTGTTGTTAATTATCACAGTATAATAACATATTAGTATTATTTCTGTGAATATTCTGGCAAACTACATTCAATTATGTGCATATGTTAAGCCTTTCAGCATTTCTGTTAAAAATAGATATTTGATTGGTTACAGAAACCTTTATTATTAACTGTCATGGCCAGAGGGTTGCTTGGATAAATTACTTGCTTTTTCAGGAGTTGTCTTATAATGTGTGTAACGTCATCTTAATCTGGTGAAAGAGAGTGAAACTAATAGTTTATGGCTGTGTCATATTCCTTCAAAGATATTTTCTTGAATCCTGCTGCTAACAGACAGACGAAACAGTCATCAGTATCTCTTATGAGTCAAGTCATTTCTCTATTTCATAGAATAATAATGACTAAAGAAAACTCAAAATGATGCTTGCTTTTTTAAGATGGATTTCTACTGAAAGTTGTCATCAGCTTAGTCAAGAATATAAAGAAAGCAGCAGTATTTAAAAAATGTTTTTTGTAAGTACTTACCTTTTTTCTTAAAGAAAATTTAAAGCACTCTTTCCTGATGGATTCTTCATTGTTTAATTTCTCTTAATAAAATGTGAACAGACTGAAGTTTTTCATGCATTAAAAACAGATAAACTTCTAATGGTTGGAAAAATTACAGTCACTTCAGTATTATTTATTTTCATCACCTGAAGACTTTTTTGTTCCACAGAAGCAACTTCTTTTCAGTTATTTTGGAGAATTTGAGTAAATTTCCCAAATTTTGGAGAAACAGAATGATTCATCAAATGGTTATAAATTTCCTTTATATTAATGGTCCACATGTTGAAGTTTGTCAAAATACAAATTGGTAAATGCAGTACCTTTTGACTAGAGGTAATTTGTATCATTATATATTTTAAATATTGAGCAATTATCTATAAGTAATTATCACGTAAATGCTCTACAAATATGCCGCATTTTCTGATAATGAAATACAATACACCGATTTCATATTTTGCCGTTATTTTTTTGTTACCACAAATCACACCCCAGAAGATGATCTTGGAAGGAGATTGAAAGTACTTGGGAACATCAAAAAATGAATAATAAAATCAGTTGTCAAAGATATAGCTCATTTCTTATATCTTTCAGTTATAATACATGAAAAATTGTTCATGACTGAACGGATTTTATTAAAAATAAGCAAACACAATGTTTGCAATTTATTTAATCTGATATATATATATATATATATATATATATATTAGTCATCCACATACAGGCCTATTTCACTGTATCACAGCTCATGGTTTCTGCTCAGATGAACTTAAGTCACTGGTGCCTCCTCAACAGGTGTTTACTCATACAACCAGAATGGCAACTGGGTCCCACCCATTCAAAGTTAGGTTAGCCAAATGCAGACGACAATTCTACTCCTGCAGCTTCTTCTCTCACACTTCTCGCCTGTGGAACTCGCTCCCATATTCTTGCTTTCCTGATGGCTACAACCTCCAGAAATTTAAATGCAATGTCAATACTCATCTACTAACCACTTGATTCTAGTCCTTCTCCCACCCCGTATATCCTTCCCTTTCTCTCCCCCCTTGCAACTGTCATCACACCTGCATTTTCATCTTTCTATTGCTTCTTCCTAATTGGTTTGTAATCCTCTTCTCCCTCCTAATTAATTTTCTTTCAGTTATGTAGCCCCCCGCACATCAGTGGCATTTACACCTTGCCTGGGGTGAAATGATTAAAAAAAAAAATTAGTGTGGCTAAAGACATCCACTTGCTACCAGCCAGGATTGAAGCTCGACCTATTATTGTCAGTTGAAGTTGCTACTCCCTAAGCCATGAGCGCATGGAATGAGAGAAGGGAAACTTTAGTGTGTTATATATATGCCGTGTATACATGTGCCAGTCATCAAGAGAACTCAATTCATTACTGAAGAGTAACGCATATATATATATATATATATATATATATATATATATATATATATAAGAATTGTCTAAAGCTTTCTGCTTTCGATCACTTTCAGGTATACTTTTATACTTTTTAGCTATTATCAGGAATTAATTTTGTTTTACTTGTAGTAAATAAACATGTGTAAAGTTTATGCAAATAGAATCTTGTGTATGTTAAGTTTCAAACACTGTAAGCACATTGTTAACATGTTCATAATTGATGTTACTAAGTATAGGATTTTTCTTTTTTATTACTAATGCCTTCATTATTTTTAATCTTCTTTTGCATGTGGATGATGCTATTATGTATGTATTATCAACAATGATATCATGGATAGGTCCTGGAAGATCTTAATGCTGTTTAATTTCTAATGAAATCTATATAAAATCCTATATTTAATTACATCAATTATGAACACGTTAACAATATGCTTACCGTGTTTGAAATGTAACATACACAAGACACTATAGGCACAAACTTTACACATGTTTATTTACAAGTATACAAAATTCATTCCTGATAATGGCTAAAAGTTTTGCCAAAAGTGCTCGAAAGTACAAAAGCTTTGGACATTTCTTATATAATTTGAGTCCCAAAAAGAAAAAAATTATATGAACACATGAAAAATTATATAAAATGTGTGATATTATTTCTTATGACTATGAACATTATCTTTAGTAGGTAAAAGTGTTTGAGTTGCTATCTATTTTTTTGTTTTTCGTTTTTTCTTAAACAGTAAAATTAATAGTAACCTAAATTCCTTTTTTACCCTCAGGTAAACTACTTTTTTAGCCAATGTGCACCACTACCAGTTGTTTGGTCTCAGAGACCAGCCTTTTCAGAAATTACCATTTACATTTCATGTACAAAACTGAAGTTAGCAGATATAGATTTGTAGAAGTCCCAAATGCACTTTTCTTAAATAGGTAAAATATCCTCTGTTGGGTGGGTCTCTGTAGACAAATGGATAGTGGCACATTTTGCTTTTAAAATCTGTTTCCCTGATGGAAAAAAAGGGATGCAAGTTCAATTCTTGTTTGAAACATAATTTTTCTTTAGTAGGAATTCTCAATTTAGGCCAGTTATTAATTTCACTGTTTAAGAAAAATAAAAAACATGGGAGAGCAACTCAAGCATGTTTATCTACTAAAATAGTGTTTATAGTAATAATTAATATACATGCACACATTTATGTGCCAAAAGTCATGGCATACAATGATGTAAAGGCACAATGAGAGGCTGCTCATGGAATTCAAATGGGTTTTGATAGTTCGTGCTAGTCAAAAGAGACATTACATTTTTGAAATTGTGGAAATATATGACATGCCTCAATCTAAAGTATCACATCCGTACCAGGAATGCATAATGGAAGGTATTACAACCCCTCCCTGCATAGACACATACTATGGCTAGCACAATGATCCTTAATGATCATGACCAGAGGAATTTGGTTCAAACAGTCTGGTAATTGACAAGTGATTGACTCACATCAAATTCACATTCAATACAGGAAGTACCAGCAGGTCAGTTCAACCTTCTTTAACTTTCATAGCGTATGAGAGTAGAAGACACACCAAAGTGCCTATATCAATGCCACAATAGAGTATACAGCACCTCACCTGGGCTCATGATGTTGATAATTGAACTTTGGAGAACTAGCAACATGTGTGATCAGATCATTCATAGATTTCATTGTTTGGAGCTGGCGCTAGGGTTCAAATATGGCACCAGACCCCATATAATAAAGATCTAAGTTTGTTATAAAAAAAAATATCTAACCTAATCGTTACTAATAACATTAGACCTAAATAATCATTGTTATATAAAAAAACAATATTCTTTATTGTCAGGCCTTTTGAAGATTTTATCTCTACCATTAATAAAAAGAAAAGATAAAATTAGTTAAATTGTCATTTCACTTATTTTTTAGGTGAACATGCCACTTTTTAAAACTTATTGCAATTTGTAGTTGCACTGATCAACACATTACCAGATTACGATATGATTTAATATGAAACAATTTTATTTACTAATAAATAATAATGGAATACTATTATGTGCATTGTGGTGCAGTGGATATCGACTCGGAACAAGGATTTGGGGAGCCGAGTTCGAATTCCAGTTGAATTCCTTGCATTCACTTATGTGCAAATACTCTTGGGAAAGGAATTAATCCATCTCTTCCCTCCAGTTATGGGTTAGATAACAGGACAGTTTCTAGAGCCTTGGCTGGCAACCAGTCTACCACAAAAAGCAATGGCAACCTACTGCGGGATAATCTTCTGCCCAGTCAGTCATGTCTCGAAAGAGACATGATCGCCCAAGCGTGTATCACGTATGGCACTTAACTGACTGACTAAATATAATAGTTGGAAATATAATTAAAACCTACCGGTCATAAAGTGGGGGATCGGTTTTCTATTGTTATCAAGTACTAAACTGATCACCCATTAATTATAGTTAATATAATAATGTAATATAATCCATATCTTCTCACTTCAGCTATATGTCAATTAACAGGACAGATTGGGTTCTATAGGCTTGGCTGGCAACCAATCTACCGCAGAAAGCAATGGCAACCTACTGCAGGATAATCATCTGCCCAGTCAGTCATGTCTCTTTCAAGACATGATCGCCCAAAGCGTGTATCACGTATGGAACTTAATTGACTGACTGAAATCGGACTAATTGCAAAGAAACCCTCAAAATACTTAAAGCTGTTCTCACACAAAAAGAAATAAGTCCCCTTAAACACAATATACTTCACTATAGGAGAAGGCATTTAAAAATGTGTTTAAAATTTAAATATATTGATCTTTCAGTATTGTAAAAGTTCTAACTTCTAATGGAGTAAGTTTTAATTTAAAATGAATGTAAGGATTTTACATTTACTTATCTGCTTGTCAGGTAGGGATCATCATCATCATCTCTCAGTTGCATGTCTGTCTTTGAGCAGGGTATGGCTCAGTTGTGTCTTTGTCTGAGGACAAATGGGCTTCTGAGGTACCTAGTCCTGGAGAACAGATGCATGAGGCTGAACCACCCATTACATTAGAGAAGTAGATCAGTGATCACTACAGAGGCTAGCACAACTGATGGTTACAGGAACTGAGCAAATTTTGGCACTAACCAGAGGGTACACATTTGGGTTTCCCAGATAAAGCTCTTCCTTGTGTCACATCACATCTCAGTGGGAAAATGAGGTAAATATCTATACATTTAAAAAAAGAATTGGTTGATTCAGAATTCTTCTTCTTCTGTGTGCCCTGTCCCTTCAGGACATAGGCGATCATGACTTTCCATGTTTCCCTATCCATGGTGGCCCTGAGCACGCCATCTCCTGTTACACCGTGCAATCCTCATTCTGTCATCCACCTGATTAGGTCCTTCAAATATGTTATCCATTGCTTTTCCCTGTCTCTCTTTTTCCCCTCTATCTGGCCTGTTAGTATCAGGTTCTCCAGGCACTCCTTCTTCATTGTGTGTCCCAGGAACTTCAGCTGTCTCTTCCTGATGCTCAGTATTAATTTCCTTTTTGTTTCCATCATTTCCAAGATCTCATCATTGCATGATTCAGAATTACATTGTTCAAAACTATTCTATGCATGATATCAGTTGCATTTGATATATGTACATTCATATAAAATTATAACATTCTAAAAGAGGCCAGGATAAAATTTAAACATTTCTATATTGCAACTGATAGCATTACTGTTCTTGATAATGACTAGTGATGATTGAAAGTTTACAAGCAAAATTGTATGAACTTTAAGCAGTTTTATAAATTTGATCAGGATTTACAGTAACTCATATGCAAACTGGAAAAATGTAATGTGAAATTGAATAGGCAAGCCTTGTCAGTTGAATCCAATAAAATGTTTCACTGCAAGGGGATTTTTTTTTATCATTTCACCTCAGGTAAGGCGGTAAGGCCACTGGTGTGCAGGGGGCTACGTAAGAGTGAAAAGATTGGAAAAGAGAAAGCCAGAAACCACATCCTAAACAGGGAACAAGGGATGAGCCTCTACGCCTGTTCAACAGACATGGGTGGAGTGTGAACCGGGCGATAGTTCAGTCTATCTACTCCAATTGAAAAAAATAAAAAAATAAGGAAAAGTGAAAAGATTGGAAAAGAGAAAGCCGGAAACCACATCCTAAACAAGGAACAAGGGATGAGCCTCTACACCTGTTCAATAGATGTGGGTGGAGTGTGAACCGGGCGATTGTTCAGTCTATCTACTCCAATTGAAAAAAAAATAAGGAACAGTGAAAAGATTGGAAAAGAGAAAGCCGGAAACCACATCCTAAACAGGGAACAAGGGATGAGCCTCTACACCTGTTCAATAGACGGGGTGGAGTGTGAAGTAGTGTAAATAATGATAATTCCTCATTCCAGAAATTCAGACAGAATGCAATCAGTTGATAACAACAACAAAGATGATGATTTCATCTAAACTATTTACAGCAGCTTTTGAAAGCATTTTCTAGAAAATTAATTAGGAAAATATAGGAGTAAACATAAATAGAGAATATTGAAAACCTCTACAATTTTGCTGATAATATTTCGCAAACAATTGGATGAATTATAAGAGGTGCTGAATGACCTAAACAGAAAAGGTTTTAAAATGAACAGAAATATAAACAAAAATTATATTCAACTATAAATGGTTTTTTTTTTCTTTTTTTTTTTTTTAATCATATCACCCCAAGCAAGGTGGTAATGCCACTGAAACGCAGGGGGCTACGTAAGAATGAAAAGATTGGAAAAGAGAAAGCCGGGAACCACATCCTAAACAGGGAACAAGGGATGAGCCTCTACACCTGTTCAATAGATGTGGGTGGAGTGTGAACCGGGCGATAGTTTAGTCTACCTACTCCAATTCCAAAAAGCATCATAAAAATGGAAGACAAAGAACTGGAAGAAGTCCAGGAATATGTTTACTTAGGACAGCTGGTAACATTAAAAAAAAGAGTGCAGAAATTAAATATAATGATAAAAGTGAAAAGGTTTTAACCAAAATATAAGTGTAATAAAAAGCCTTTACCAATATTATTTCTAATCAAATTCATCCCCAAAAAACAGAAACATTATTAAGGAGTGAGAGCACTAGAAGAGTGATCAGGAAGACAGTAGATAATGATTGATATTATATGCTTTGTAATGTAAAGTGAATAATGTCAATTATGATGTAAGGGTATAAAACATGTGAAAAGTTGCTTGTAAACAAACTCAAAAATACCCAAAGATCATTAGAAAGCGTAATGCAAGGGATAGTAAAGAATGAAGTCAAGAGATCATAGGACAAATAAAAGAGTGGACAAGTATAGAATTTGCTTAGCTTCTGTAAAAAGAACTTGGAAGGGATGAGAATGAAAATAAAATGAAAATACTTAAACAATCTTTGATTTGCTAGCAACATTTTATTAATCTGAATCATCAGAGGAACTACAAGAAATAATAAATGACCTAAATAGTGAAAATCTGAATATAAGTTTGAAAATGAACAGAAATCAAACCTGTTGTATTCTGGACAAGGGTACAATTTAACAAAGTGTAAATCCAAGTGGAAAGATTACCAAGCCAAGCATAATAGAATAAAAGGTTTATTCAGTACAAATATTATTACAGACAAGAATAGTACTTCTTCTTCTTCTTCTATGTGCCCTATCCTTTCAGGACGTGGCAATTATGGCTTTCTCCCTATCCCTGAGGGCGCTTAGTGTGTTTTCTCCTATTACACCACACAACCCCATTCCATCATCAGCTCAGGCCCTTCAAATATGTTATCCACTGCTTTCTTCTGTTTCTCTTTCCTTCTATCTGGCCTGTCAGTTTCAGGTTCTCAAAGCCCTCCTTACTAGGTCTTAGTCCATAAGCAAGATGGTATTTACCACCTTCCCACCAAGATGGATGCGACACAAGGTCAATTAATGTGGGAATTCTGAGCCCTTAAGCTCAGCCAAAAATATACCATAGACCCAACTTAAGGCTGGGTCAGGCTCTTGTTCTTTTACCCTGAACAAGACTCCACCCCTCAATGAAGCCCTGCTTGGACACCTCTTCACTCGGAAGTAGGAAGTCCAACAAGAAGGTGCCTGACCAAGAACGATCATGCGACTCAATCCACAAACAAGACTCACTAGTGAAAATGAGCTTGCTCATTTATTCATGATAGATTTGATTTAGTCCACCATAGTATTTATAGCGGGAGTTGGCATATTCCATTATAGTCAGTCAGTTAAGTGCCATACATGATACACGCTTGGGTGATCATGTCTCGAAAGAGACATGACTGACTGGGCAGAAGATTATCCCACAGTAGGTTGCCATTGCTTTCTGTGGTAGACTGGTTGCCGACCAAGGCTATAGAACCCAATCTGTCCTGTTATTTAACCCATAACTGGAAGGAATGGACAGATTAATACCTTTCCCAAGGGTATTTGCGTGTAAGTGAATGCAATGAATTCAGTTGGAATTCGAACTCAGCTCCCCGATTTCTTGCTCCGAGTTGATAGCCAATGCACCACAACACACACGCGCGAAAAATACTTTACCAATATGCTTTATAATGGTTAGGTGTATAATACTAGTTATGATGTAAGAGTGTGAAACATGGAAATTAACAAAATGCCTTGTAAACAAACTCAAAAATGCATAAAGACCAATGTAAAGAATAATAGAAGGGATAACTAAGATAAAAAATGGTTTTATGGCATAGAACCACATGTAATGATTATTAGAATTAAATGCAGAAAAAGAACTAATTAAGAATATTGGTTATGAGAAACTGGGTAGGTTGAGATGTTCTTAAAGAATTGAATATAAATAGTGCAGGTGTTAATATTAATTATTAATATGTTAATATTAATTATTAATATGTTAATATTAATTATTAATATGTTAATATTACTGCTTAAAGCTCTGTACCCAGCAGCTATACTTACCAAATCAGGTAAAAATTATTGCAAGTAATAAATTTCTTTGTTAAAAAGAATATATATTTCTAAAAAAAAGTCCTTGATTTTTAAATTGTTTATATAAAGCTCTCTCTATTAGATTGGTGTGGTTTAAGTCTATTTTTGAAAAAAAAAAAAATTCTGACCAATGGCCTGTGTGGTTTTGATACATAAAAAATATATTTGTTAGTGGTCTTATAGAAGAATAGTTTTGAGAAGTAGGTCATCAGAATTTATTTAAGTGGTTAGTTGGCCATGGGTTTTTCCACAACAATAGAGACCAAGAGAGGATGAAAGAGGACAACTGGCAATACAGGAAAATCAAAAAAAAAAAAAAATTAAAATCTTAAGTGAAATCAGTACTGGCCAAATTGAACAAAAACAAAGCACCAGAAGCAAATAGAATTGTAAGAGAGATGCTGACAGTGTTAGATAATTTCAGCATTAAGAAGATCACAGACATAATAATTGAATTAAATAAGGGTGGTGATATATCAGAAGACCTAAGTAGATCCTTTTTCATAGCACAGCCTAAGAAACCAGGTGTAAATGAATGTGAACATTGTCAAGCAATCAGTCTAATGAGTCATATAACAAAATTTATCCAAATTCTGATGAATGCAACATGCAGCAAAATTAGACCAGAAATAGAACAAGAACAATGTGGGTGTGTTAAACACACTGGAACAAAGTGTGTTTTAAAGATTATGAAAAAGCATTTGGTGAAGTTTTAATTAATCAATTAATGGCTGGCCACTCGTAATTGAGGATATCTAAGTCAACACTGCCTCTACAAAGCACTTGATGTAGAACCCTGTGTTGGAGTCTGAGGCCCTCACCAACAAATTCAGGAGTTCTTTTCCAATTAAAATGATCAGAGTGAGTTTTCTCAGCTACTATACCTTCATAATCACCATTAAACTCATCCAGCACTTTCTAAATACTCTGTACTGTTCTCAGATTGACATCCAAACCCTCTGAAATGTTTTTCAACTCAAATGCCAAGCAGTACAGCATGCCATTTACAAATGTCTGGTGGAGTGAATTGCGTCGTACTCCTTTTAACACTATGTGGGTCCTGGGCATGACGGTAAACTGCATCTGATTAGGAGGTTGTGAGGAGCATGGAACCACCTCTTAATTGTTGTTGTTCCCAGGTCCACCCTGACCCAGAGTGGTAGCACCTGTTAGGGTCCCAGCTATGGGCAAATAGCTAACCCCCAAACTAGGGTCAAAACACTATGAAAGTATAAAAATACACTTTTATAAAAATATATACATGATAAATTCTGGCCTGACTTGAAGCTTACAGCACATAGTATTCCCAAGTAGTCACCCATCTAAGTACTGATTACTAGTAATATTAATTATTTTTATTTCTCCAATTATCATGAATTTTTTACAGGTTAAATTTATTAAATTCAGTTTCTTGTCAGACATGATAATTTTTTGAAAAGAAAAACGAGGAAAAGCTTTTGCGTGAAAGAAAATACTTCTTTAAGTTATGAGATTACAAGATGCAATTTCAAATTTAATTTTCTTCCTCCCAAGCCTTTTATCTGTAACTGCTTAGTAGAACATTTCTTTTTGGTGTGACAGTGATGAATAACCTAAAGTTAAACAAGCATGATGGTTCATGTGCTTTGCATGTAGATGGTCATTTGCAATGTATGAAGTATGCATGTGTGAGTGTCAGGGCCGTAGCTGATGCTAAAAAACACTGGGCACAGAAAATTGCCCAGATTTATTAGTTGACAATGTGATGACGTCATCAGTGTCATCCATTTCCAGAAACTATGATTTTTTTTCGGATTTTTTCGGCTATTTTAATGGAAATTAGGCACAGTAAGTGAACAAAAACAGGAAATCGGGTTCGGACTTTCTGAGTATAACCAGTCTTTTCTCCCAAAATTAATAAATAAACAAACAGATTTTTACTGCGTTCATTCAGATGTTTTCTTTGTTTGTGTGACTGGTAGTCAGATATGGCCATGGTGAGTGTGATTCTTAATACAAGTGACTGATGAATAAGTTTGACATGTATTTAAGGAGTCTGCCAGCAGCTGTTGAAAGAAGTTTTTTCAAGTGAGTTACTTACCTTTCCTTGGCGGCAAATCCGTTTCGAAGTTTGTTTGTGTCACAGAATCATTCTGTTCACAGGTACAAATAGAATTTAAAGGGCTAAATATAAAAATACAGTTGTTTTTAGCTATTTCTAATGAGACTTAGTTAGGATCTTTCATTTGTAAAATCTATTACAAAAAATATCCAGGTACTTTTCTAAGCTTTTAGATGCTACAGACTAGCAGATAATTTTGAATGTCTTATTTTCTAAGTGTATAAAGGTAACCAATTTGCTGCCATTTAAAATGTTCTAGATAAGTGCAGATTTCACTGTGACTCTCAAAATAGACATGTCTGCTTTTCGTGGTCAAGAGGTCTGAAGCTCAAAAATAAATACACTGTTTAATAAATGGGCAGAGTATCTACTCAAGCATGAGTATCCATTGTTTATATCTATTTCTTTGTTCCTATTTCTTTCTCTCCTCCTCCAATAGGAGTAGATAGGTTCAGCTATCATCCTGTTCATACTCCTCCCCAGTCTTTTGAACAAGAGTAGAAGTTTATCCCTTGTTTCCTATTTAGGATTGGGTTTCTGGTTCCTCTTAACGTCTGCTTCTGCGCTATAATCCTAACGTTTATCTTTTCCTAGCTTAATAAAGGTTCACACAATAACTCTTTATCTCAAGTAGCTCTTGGGCTTTGTATTGGATTAACATTAGTAAAAAAAAAAATAAATAAATGCAGGCCTTCAATAATTATCTACAGTCTTGACTATGATTTATAGAAGAATTTTAACAGAAAATCACTTGACAATACAAACTATTTTTTTAACTTAAAATTAAGAAAATCTTTATAAAAATAAAGAAAGGTAATTACCCATCTTTAATTTTTTTGTAACTTTTTTTATGAAGTTTGAATTTTTTTTTTAACGAAATGTGATGGACAGTTTCAAAACATAAATGGATTTTCACAAATGCTTTGCTTTATGGGCATTCAGTAATTGCTATAATTGATTTTTTTTAATGGTTACTATTAACCCATCAAAAAAATAAAAATAAATTATATGCAGAGAAAAATATAGCTGTATTAATCTAAAATAATCTTCATAAAGGATCCGTCATCAAAATAGTCATATTTGATTCATAGTCAAAGCTCAGCTCAGTTTAAACTGATAATAAAAAAAAACAAGTTTGATTTTTAATACCATAAGATTAATATTTTTTTGTTTTTTATGGAGTCATTGTTAGATTGTATGAAATCATTTTGACAGTCTTTCTGTGAAGTATAAAAAAATTCAGAATCCTCCGATAATTTATTTGCAGAAAAAAAAGCTAAAAGGGGAACATAAAACAATTTTTTCTCTCTGTACAATTTAATTATTTTTCTTTATTTAAGTCTTTGCCCATGACTATTTCACATTCAAGATTGATGCATCTTCTGAAACATATGCAAGAAACAGATTACTGTTAAGTGTTAAGTGAAAATTCTAAAAGAAAAGAGAAGGAAGAACTTAAAAAAATGAAACTCTTATGAAAAATATGATCTGCAACAAGTAAATAAAGATAGTGATTATTTAAAGGCAGTCATCCAAGATGCTAACAATAGGAAAGATGCATGGAGAAAAAAAACTTTATGACTAATAAATAATATTCTAACAAATGAGCCATGTTTTGGCATAATGTTTTATTTGATGTCAACTGTTAAGAAGCAAGCAACTTAAAGGCATCAAACAGGAATAAACTTTTTAAAGATTTATCTTAATCTGGAAAAGAAACAGTTTAAGTCAGGTTCTAAAATTCCATAATAAGCACACATTTTTTAATTATTTCAAAATTAGGACAGAGTTGCTATAATAGCTTGCATTATTTCTCATTCATTTCTATTTGATTTAAAACAGTTTTAGTTAAATGTGCACTACTGGCTATAATATATATACTGGCTGGATGTGCATTGTGGTACAGTGGATATCGGCTCAGAACGAGAAACTGGGGAGCCGAGTTCAAATTCCAGTTGAGTCCATTGTATTCACTTATGCGCAAATACCCTTGGGAAAGGTATTAATCCATCTCTTCCTTCCAGTTATGGGATAAATAGCAGGACAGACTGGGTTCTATAGCCTTGGTCGGCAACCAGTCTACCACAGAAAGCAATGGCAACCTACTGCGGGATAATCTTCTGCCCAGTCAGTCATGTCTCTTTTGAGACATGATTGCCCAAGCGTGTATCACGTATGGCACTTAACTGACTGACTGGCTATAATTATTAGGCCACACCAGTGTTCAAAAAAATGTATTTCATACTATTTTTTAGTATATTTTGCCAAGTGAATAATTGTAAATGAAAATAAAATTATTCTTTTGTTAATACTGCATGTGCATCAAATGATTTTATAAATATTTAATAATTACTTATATTGCAGTTTCATCTATAAAAGAATGAAGAAAATTTAGGGTGATTCAGACAAGTTCATCTTTGCTTCCTTGCCTTGTAAAATTTTGCAAAGTAATAATAACAAAAAACAATTCTATTTTCATTTAGAATTATCCTTTTAAAAATAGTATGAAATACATAATTTCTTTTAAAAAATTGGGGAAACCTAATAATTATGGCTGCTAGTATATATATACAAAAAACATTCCATACTTCTTTTGATAATATAGTTCAATTTGAGTATTTATTGCTATTCTTTCGTGTTATAGAATTTTTCACCGGCATTAAAGATATAGCATGCAGTCAGATTTTAAGTTTTTTAGTACTTTATATTTGAACTAAGACTAATGTATACAATTTGAATATTACTCTATTGACATTTTAATGTAGATCTGTAAAATGTGTGTACAGGATAATGTTATATAACTTTTTATAGATCAAGAACAATTTTAGAGGAAAGATGTATGACAAAGTGAAAAAAGTTTTTTGTGTAATGTATTGCCTTTTAAGACTTCATCAGATTAGGTTAGTTTTAGTGTGACATGTTTCCTCCATTAGGTTTATTTATGTTCATGTGATCACACATGCACACAGAAGAATGCTGGGAATTTTAAAATTAGAAGAAAGAATTTTTTGTGTGTTTAGATATATAATCTAAACAATTTCATGTAGATTCTTTTTTCTTTTTATTGTCTTTATTAAATATTCTATATTGTGATAACAATATATGATTCGAAGCCAGATCCCATGGATTGAACTTAAAATGTTTTAACCACTCTTCCACATGGCCATATATATATATATATATATAGAGAGAGAGAGAGAGAGAGTAAGCAATTCTCTGGCTCCTTTACAGATATTTGCCAAAGAATACTTCACCCTCTATACTTCCCTCTTGTTCCTCAAACCATATTCACCGATTAGTTTAAATTCTTGATCCAATCGCTCCTTTTCGAATGGCCTTCGAGGAGTTGAGTAAGTTTTACTTTGTACAAGTGGAACACGCTGCATTTTCAGATTACTCTATCGCCTGAATGGCGGCCAACACATGAGGGAAATTGTGTCACAGAGGGAAAAAATTTTACTTATGATGCATTTCATCCTTCAGGACTTCATCAGACTGAACTTGCAGGAAATTTTAGAATTTTTTGGAGAGGAGGAGTGTTACCAATGGGATCACCTCCCAGAGGAGTGATGATATCAGTCAGTCAGTTAAGTGCCATACACGATACACACTTGGGCGATCATGTCTCTTTCGAGACATGACTGACTGGGCAGAAGATTATCCCGCAGTAGGTTGCCATTGCTTTCTGCGGTAGATTGGTTGCTGACCAAGGCTATAGAACCCAATCTGTCCTGTTATTTAGCCCATAACTGGAAGGAATAGACGGATTAATACCTTTCCCAAGGGTATTTGCGCGTAAGTGAATGCAGTGAATTCGGCTGGAATTCGAACTTGGCTCCCCGATTTCTCGTTCCGAGCCGATATCCAATGCACCACAACGCACATCCTAGTGATGATATATATATCTTAAAATTTCTCGAGTCTGTTCTTTTCCAAAATATTTTACCCAAGCAATATATTCCCATTGTATTCATGATCCGCTACTTATATTTGGGCACCCCTACTATTCATCTCAGGGTTCTTGACAGCCTCTGTAGTGGGATTGGTTCTGACCTGGCAGCTCAACTCCAGCCACTTTCTCACCTATGGGATGTGGCTTCCCTCTGTCTCTTCTACAAATATTTTCATGGCTTCGGCTTTGATGAACTTAAACCGCTGTTTCCCCCGTCACAAGAATTTACTCATGCAACCAGATTGACAACAAGGTCCCACCTACCCATTTATGGTTAGATTATCCAAATGCAGCTGCCTCTTCTACTCCAGCATCTTCTTTTCCTGCCTGTGGAACTCCCTTCCGTATACTTGCTTTCCTGATGGCTACAATCTCCAAGAATTTAAATGCAATGTTAACCCCCATCTCTTATTGTTTTGACTCCAGTCCTTCTTTCGTCCTTTCCCCATCACTCTATGTATCTTGTTATTTTTCTCTTGCCCTTTCTCTGACATCCCCTGTAACTGGTTCATCTTTCTCTTTGCTCTCCGCCTGCTTAAACTTTTACTTTTTTCTTTTTGTAGCTTCTGCACACTAGTGGCAGTATCACCTTGCTTGGGGTGAAATGATTAAAAATATATGTGTGTGTGTGTGTGTACTTGTTATACTGATTTACCTGATCAAATAGATCAACTGAAAACAATTCCTTACTCTTCTTAGATATCAAACTACACTACATCAACAACAGTTTGAAGCTCAATGTCTACCAGAAATCAACCAACAAAAATGACCTAATAGATCTCTATTCTCATCATAGCAACAAAATAAAGTCTGGCATAATCATTGGATTCTATTTAAGAGCACTAAGAATATGCAGTCCAGATTATTTACATGAAGAGGAGAAATACATTAAAAACACATCCAAACTTCTCCAGTACCCTAATTATTTTATATTCAATGCAAAACAAAAATATCCCCTTCTGAAAAACTTAATGAATCAAAAAATATATTATCTTACCAACTAACTCTATCACATTTTCTATCAAAAAGAATCTATCTAAGCTCAATATGAAATTTGTTTCTACTACACCCAAAACAATAACAAACTTGGTAAATACTAAATAAAACAATAAGCTAAAACCTGAAGAAGTTAACTCTATTTACTGTAATAAATGTTAAAAAAATACATAGGAATCCATACAAGGAATCTAAATAAAATATTATATGAATACAAAAGGGATATTTTACAAAACAATATGTCAAATGTGTTGGTTGGCAATTGTAACAAGACTGACTACAATTTTGATAAAAAAATGCTACTCTGAGCAAAGGAGAAAATAATTCACTACAGTGTAAATGTCTAGAGAGTGTCTTGATTGCAAGGTCATCTGCATTAAATTTCCACTTTGCTCTTACAGTATTTCACCATTCTTTAGCAGAATTTTTAATATCACAGTGTAGGATATCTACTAAGAAAAGTGATTGAAAAGAATCAAAATAAAATCAACTAGATAAAAAAATTCTAAAATTCCCAGCACCCTTTGTTTGTGCACCTGTAACTATATCAATATAACAAATTTAGTCTGATGAAGTCCTGAAGAACAAAACATGTCACAAGCAAACCTTTCCACTTTGCCATACAATTTCCCAAATACTGTTCTTGACATATAAAAAATATATATTATTACCTCATATATACAGGTGCAAAGGATGAATTGTTGTCTAAATATCATTTTAACAAGCATATTTACCAAAATTACACAAAAATATCTTGAAATACTGAAGAGTAAATGTAATCAATAGCATTGCCATTGGCTTTATCCATGACCTCCAAATGACTCCAGAATCTCCTGCAACTCTTCTGGATAATCTCTTTGTTGTTGAATGCTGTCACGATCCTCGCCTTCAGTTCATCTTTGGTGCTATAAAAACTTTTGTTGGTCTCTAGATCAACTGTGTTCTTCTGCCTTGTGTAGCATGGTGCAGAGTCCTGTTACCAGACATAGGGTCTTCCAGTAGTCACCCTCTTGACCCAAGTCAGCACTATTTCCTCAAAGCACTTGATGTAAGCCCCCATGTTGAGTCTGAGGCCCTCACCAACAAATTCAGGAGTTATTTTCATATCAGAACAGTCAGAGTGAGTTTTCTGCTGCATTTTTGTCATCCCCATTAGATTCATCCAACTCTTTCCAAATTCTCTTCACTTTCCTCAGATTGTCACCCAAACATTCTGAAATGTTTGTATTTGAGCTTCCAGTGTGAAAATCAAGCAATGCAGCATTCCATTTCCAAATTTCTGGTGGAGTGAATTGTGTCATGGTTCTTCTTTTCATATGGATGGTGTCTATTTGACCCTATTATACTGGTGCAGCCAACAAAAACAAGCAACGTGCATACACAAAATTAAAAATATGAAATGGTGACAAGTAACGCATCACACCCTCTGCGTATGTTATATACATATATCTTGATAGTGGGGATGCAGCTCGAACTCTTCCAGAGGGAACACCTTTAATAAGATTTCTTAAATATTAAGTGTGTATAATAAAGAGACAGAACATCTACTCTTATACGAGTATCCACTAAAAATAGCATTTAAATCATAAAATATATATGACTGTAGTTAGAACATTTACTATCTGACCATAACTGATATAACAGGGAGGTGACTTGATAATATCAGTCTGGAGTGGCAATCCCAACATGCATTCAGTCAGTTAAGTGCCATACGTGATACACACTTTGGGCGATCACGTCCTGAAAGAGACATGACTGACTGAGCAGAAGATTATCCCACAGTAGATTGCCATTGCTTTCTGTGGTAGATTGGTTGCCAGCCAAGGCTATAGAACCCAATCTGTCTTATTATTTAACCCATAACTGGAGGGAAGAGATGCATTAATACCTTTCCCAAGGGTATTTGTGCATAAGTGAATGCAACGAATTCAAGTGGAATTCAAACTCAGCACCCAAATTTGTTGTTCCGAGTCAATATCCACTGCACCACATCGCACATCCCAGTATGCATTGCATTTCAGAAAAGCCTTAAAGCAGAGAGACAGGCTAACTCAAGCCTTGTGAGTAAAATTGGGTAGATGGGATTGAATGCTGTCAGTAGTTGTATTAGCACAAAGTCACAAGTCATCATGACTGAAGATTTAAAAGTACCATGTCAAAAAATGATCACATCGGATTATATGCTCACTCCCAGAAATTAACTAACATCTGCTCACCATAGCTGCAGAACAAACCACAGTTGAACTGTTGATTGAGTTGAATGGTCATCTGCAATAGAGACTTGTTAACCATCCTACGCTGGCAGATGGTTGCGCTCAGAAATGAGTAGCCTGTCATAGATATACATAGCATTCTTTTAGTGCAGCCTCATTCCCAATGGCCATTACAAACTGTCATGCTAGACCATTTCAAACATCCAGCTTCCCAAAGGATACCAGAATGCAGACAAAGAAATTCTAACTACCACACAAATACCACATTGGTTCTTGATAATGACTGTGAAAGTCAAAAGTACTTGAACAAAAATAACGAAATATTAACTTTGGACAATTTATCCATATCTTCTGGTATAATACTCAATATCTTATCCCAAAGTTGGAAAAATACAATAAAAAATTAAGCAGAGTCTTAGTCAGTTCCTTTTAATCATACTTGTTAGGAGATATATATTGTGCATGAAACACTGAGTTGTTCCAAAAAAATATATATTTATTATTAATATTAATTTTAGCTTTGTTATTATACATCAAGCACTGTTTTATTAGCACCACCACTCAATGTGTGATATTTGTGTGTGTGCATGTGTGTGTGCATGTGTGTTTACACGCACACACACACACACATACATATATATATATATATATATATATATATATATATATATATATTATATAAATAATATATAAATATATTATAGTTTTTATAATATAATACTACTAGTCGTTATATTTTAATTTGTATTAAAAAGTATGATTTACAATTTATTTTTTACCATAAATATATCCCATTATATCTAAAACTAAATTTTAATGTTAAATTTCCATGTCATGTTTTCTTAAGAAAGCAGATGAATTGCAATAGAGGCTGGTGTCAATCTAAGACATTAACTTTAATTTCTTTCCTTTCCATTTATTGTCTATATTTTTTTTCTCACTTTGGGGTTTTTTGGAATGAGCAAGGAATATTACTATTCTACGGGAAGAAATGGCAGAAATTTCTGGAACACATAAGAAGGAAAGAAGGCTTTGAGAATTTAACTGTCAGAGCATATTGCAGGAAAAAGAAGCAAAGAAAAATAAAAAAAGTAACTTGTGGAATTTGGGCAAATCAATGAGAAAACAAGGGCAAGTAAAGAGATGAGTTATTTAGAGCAACAAGAAACAGAAAATTGTGAAGAACCATGATTGCCCATGTCATGAAAAGACATAGTATATAAAAAGAGAACATACATCAGTGATTAGTTTACATACAAACTATCCAAAAGATTTTAATAAAATGCATTCTGTTATTCATTTAGCCATTATCTTGATCCAAAATCTTAATGGCTGGAGACAAAAAAAATGATTGTATTTTCTGGTTATTTTTTTTTCTTTTTAATTCTGTTTTGAAATATTGGGATACTGGAATTTTTACTTTTATAATTTTTTTTTTTTTCTTCATGATAATGAGGATGATACCATTCACAAAAAAAAAGAAAAAAAAAGCAATATGCAGTATGTGCATGCATGTATCTAAATTCAACAGAAAATGACTTACTTAAAAGGCAGGCTGGAATCTTGCTCACTTCCACCCCCACATTATTGATTGTTTCCTGTTTGGACATATTGATTTATATACATAAATCCACTGAATCAATTCACTTATTGTAATTAACAATTTTGTAATTCTTTTATGAAAATAAAGATTTATGTAATACATAGATCTTCACACAATGCTGGATTATTTTTACTTATAGAATTCAGTTTTTTAGACAAATTTTCTTAGAAAACGTTAAATATACAGGTATGATGGGTAACTTGTTGCCATTTTTTATTCCTTATTTCGCTCATTGTTTGTTTTTGATCTTGTCAACTGCACAGTATGGTAGGATCAGCTGGGCACCATCTGTAAGAAAAAGAGTGCCATGAGGCAATTAAATCAGTCAGAAATTTGGAAACAGCATGCTGTATGAATTAGCATTCATGCCAGAAACTTCAATATGAACATTTCAGAGTATTTGGATGTCAATCTGAGGGAAGTGCCGAGGTTTCGGAAACAGTTGGATTAATCCAATGGGGATTTTGAAACTGTTTGGGGTGATCACAAGTGATGGCAACATTATGCTTCCATTCATCTTCATACAGGATCTTAAACTCAACACGGAGGCCAACATCAAGTCTCTTGGAGAGGTAGTGCTACCCTGGGTCAAGAGGGTGACAGTTGGAAGATCCTATGTCTGGCAATAGGACTCAGCACTATGCCACACCAGCAGAAGAACCCAGTCATGGCTGTCAGACAATTTCTGCAACCATATCACTTCTTACATTTGGCCATCTAACTCCCCCAGACTGCAACCCCTCTTTTATTATAATGTGTGGGTATGCAGTTGAATGAGAGACCAGCAAAATTCTTTGTAATATCAAAGATAAACTGAAGGCAAGGATCATGGCAACATTCACCATCTTAAACAAGGAGATAATCCAGAAGAGTTGCAGAAGTTGTCTGCAGACCATGGTTGATGCCAATGGTTATTTTATTGATTAAATTTACTCTTTAGTATTTCAAGATATTTTTGTGTAATTTTGTTAAATATATCTGTTCAAATGAGATGTCAGCATTATTTTCATTTTTCATTATTCAGATGACAATTATCCATCACAATCTGTACACAAGAGCTTGAAGTGAGACATGAATTAAGTTTCTTAATGTGCTATATTTAAGTTAAACGTTTTCTTCAAAATTAATATGTATAAGAAAATCTCACTTATTGATTGTGTTTTCATTAAAGACGCATGAACAAGAATGCAATATTCCTGCTCAGAAGAAGCGATGCAGAAAGATGTATGCATACATTTTATAAATGATAATAAGGTTTGACACAAACAATTATTTAATATGCTTGATAAGTTTGACCTATTTGGGAAAGGTATTAGAATAATCCAGAACTTATACTAGGAGCAATCCAGATAATCCAGAATTTATACTGGGATCAAACTGAATAATCCAAAACTTATACTAGGAGCAAACCAAATATTCCAGAACTTATACAGGGAGAAAAAAAAACATACAAACAGAAAATGAAATAAATACACAAAAAATAGAAAGGATGTGTCTTAGTACCATGCTTATTCAACCTTTACAGTGAGTTGATCCTGAAAGAACAGGAAGTTCTACCAGGATTCATTATTTGTGGATACAATCTTAACAACGTAATAATCTTGATGAAATAGTGGATTTCTTTTCTCATTTCCCTAATAATTCTGATCAACATGTTTCTTTACTTGATTTGTTCTTTATTTCTGCTTCTAGCTTTTGTCAATCATCATAACTCTGTCCTCTACAGCATGATCTGTATTGGCAATACAGATCATGCTGTAGTATCTGTTGATAAACAGGAACTTTCTATTCACAAGAGTTTTTTCTGTTAAGTGTACTGGTTAGGGTTCATATTATGATTTACTTCAAGACGCTCCTTGGATTGATATTTTTCAACTTTTTTTTTTTGAGAATTGTGCTATAAAGGTTTTCATTTTTGGTTAATGCTTTTTTACCTTCTCAGAAATATCAGGTGAAACCATAATCTTCTTGGTTCACACCTGTCTGTTCAGCCACTATAGCT
Organism: Ascarosepion bandense; assembly: GCA_037127315.1. Lineage (NCBI taxonomy): Eukaryota > Metazoa > Mollusca > Cephalopoda > Sepiida > Sepiidae > Ascarosepion > Ascarosepion bandense. The sequence goes on from JBBBDQ010000511.1 coordinate 6,275,987, forward strand.
CACATGAATTATTTTTTCTGGCTATACCAGCATGTTAGGATTTATATAGGTATGGCTGCTACAAGGGTCATATTATACTTAAGGATCTAATCTATTCTCATTTTTATCTTCAGAAACATGAGTCTTTATTCTAAACAAGAAAATATAATAATGCTGGTCAAATTTTCATGATATACTTAATAAATATGTAGCATTTGCATTTCAGCTTATAATTGTTATTATAGAAATATTTACAATATATGAGATTTTCTTATGTAATTCAAGGATTGCTTGTCATATTAAAAATGAATTTATATAATGCTATAGTTATTGATATTTATTTTTTAATTTCCGGAATATAAAATTGCTGTAGGTCACAAGCTTTAACTTCAAAAGAGAAATGAGATATTTGAAGTTATTAAGTTATGGGAATACAACATCTGAAATTACAAAAAAAGTTGAAAGAGATTAAAAAAAAAAATTAAATTGAAAACATTGACAAGAATAAAAGGAAAACTGGCTTTAAGAGTATCACAAAAAGAGATTTGAGAAAACTTGAAAGGGCAAGAAAAATAAATTGACTAGCAAGAAAATATTTAAGGTTGGTGTTGGTAAACAGAAAGAAAAAATGCAGAATATTAAGAATATTGACAAAAGTCATGAAAGCAATCAAAATGTGTAAGTTAGATAAAGAAGTACATGAAAACTGATTTCTCAGAAATTAATTCAGTGATGAATATAATGTGGATGAATGAGCAAGAAGTTGGGTTTTTCTTCTAAATTTTCAATATAAGAAGATAAAAATAAGAAGGTGAAATAATGTTTTCAGCTATTATTGTAGACACCTTCAAAGTTGATGATGGTATAATGATAAATACAGCAAATTATTTCTTGAATGGTCATAACCAAAAAATGCTACACTAAAGAGTATATTTATGCAAGATAAACTTCTTTCTCATTCTGCAAGACTATTGTCCACCTTACCAAAAAGGTTTCTAAGACTCCAAATTAATGAAATTGTACCTGGTCTCCTTTGATATTTAGTAAGAAACTTGTGATCCGTTATTAAAAAATATGCTTATGGAAATGGAAAACAAGATTCGAGCAATGATCTCTGCAAAGAAATAAAAACGGCTACAAGTAATGTTAAAGAACAATAGAAATGTTAACATAAATCAAAAAGACTGAAAAAAGATATAGAACGTCAAGAAGCTCACATTAACTTATCAAATAATAAAATTAATTCAAGGTATATGGGATATGTCTAGGACATATCTTTTAGATTTATTTATAAATAAAGATTTCGTACACTTAGTTTGTTTTGCATAATCAGGCAAACCATCCAACAATTTCAACTATTGGCCTATTAATTACATTTTTGTAAACTACTAAAAGCTCTAATCTGTGCAGAATTGATTAAGCATCTCACATTGCATGTTTTTTGTTTTTAGACAAGTAATATGCTTTTCGTTTCACTAGGTCAGCTGCTAATATACTAACAATTATTGTGGAAAGATTATCAAGCTTTAGATAAGAATGGTGAAGCCCAATCTGCTGCTTTGGACATCTTAAAACATTCAATAGGGTTTGGCATATCAGTCTTCTTCACAATTTGAAAGCTTATAGCATCTCTGAACAAATTTTTAACTAATTCAGTTTTATTGAATTGCAAAATGAAAGTTATCCTGAATGGCCACCATTCTAGATTCTTTCGTACTAATGCAAGTGTCCCTCCAGGCCTCTATTCTTGGACTTATTTTCTTCTTAATTTTCATCAGTGAACTTCCTGGTAACATCAGCTCTCAACTTGATATCGATGCTGACAACACAGCCATTTACTCCTGTCTCAATAGTAGGTCTGATCAGTTTGATAAGGTCAAATCTATAGCATCTGCCTTGATGAATTTCATCTTAACATCAAGAAACTGATTAGATAATTGGAAAGGATCAGTATAAAAATAAGTAGATATAATATGTATATATTATTCAATAAAACCTATTTTCTTAATCAGTTATTTCCATATTTACTATTTTTGTTGTTTAAGGCACAACATTTTAGCCATTGTGCTTAGGTGACTATCAGTTGAGTTAACCTTCAGGGAATTTTGAACTGAACCCTTTATTGAATTTACTGGCATAGATTATTCTCATTCTTCTGTCCATGGCTACAGATATCTCATCTTGTTATTATCTGATACTGTTTAATTAATATTCATTCTGTTTACGCTTAGTCTCAGTCTACATTACCTGGCCCAGAAATTAAACTTGTTACTATATAAACAAAATTTTAGAGATGAACTGTGCAGTGAGAACAAAGTACTTCTCCTCTGTTAATTAAATAACATGTACAGTTTTAAATTTCTGGAGGGTTATCCAGATCAACAGACATCTGAAGAAGGCTGGAGGATGCAACAGTTGAAAGCTTGTCATAGTAACAACAAAAAAGAGGATATTACCCCAACTGCTCACCCCAGAAATTCTCAGTCAATGTATAAAACTAAAATATGTGTAGATTTGTTTAATATAAATATTTGTTGACCTTTTTGACCTTTTTGTTGATATTTTTTCTTTTTTGATTCATATTGAGAATACTGTTATTTGTGGTGTTTGCATTTTTAAATCTTTGTGATTGTCGTAAACAAATGTCAACTCCATTCACTAAAATGAATGCAACATACAGAGTACACTGAAATGTGAACAAGTTGACAGTTTGTGTAAAAACTTGTGGTTGTGTTGTGAGTGCTATAGAAATTTATTTAGATATGTTATACTGAAAAAGTTTTGATATTACTGACACAAGACTAATGTGTATATAAAACAGATGGCTGAAGTTTTAGAGCAAGAAATTTTAGAAACATTCTAAGAAATTTAAAAGAAAGACATAAATTAAAATGAAATCTAAATTTCATCAAAGAGATTTCTTCAGGCAAATACTTGTAGTTTATTTTGCAAATTTATTTTGACATGATGATCAAAAGATTTGATTATCGTATTCATTAAATAGAGACATGCTCACAAAGAAAAATGTACTAGCATCGAGTTGACCAGAAAGCCATATATATATATATATATATACACACACACAGAGTAAGAATAATTATATATTTTTTTACTTACTGCTCAATGCTAGTCAAGTTTCATGTGTATACTTCTAATTTGTGCCTGACAATTGCTATTTCTATGAAACTTTCACTAGAATTGAGTGGTGAAGAACTTATATATATATATATATATATATATTAATAAATATACATATTATCCTACGTCTATGGCACAACTCAATATATATATATATAAATATACATATTATCCTACGTCTATGGCACAACTCAATATATATATATATATATATATATATATATATATATATAACACTGTTTTATTAACACCTGAATAATAATACTATACATATGTACACCCTCCTCATACGTATATTTATTAATTTATATCACTATAAAATAAAAGTTTCATTAAAAATGATATACAATTTGCTGTGGTTAAGTTTTATATAATTTTTCATGTGATCTTATAATATTTTTCTTTTCAGTAGATAAATTATATAAAAATTGTCCAAATGATTTATTAGTTCAAATACTTTTGGCTACACTTTTTATACAAGGATGAATTTTATTTTATTTTTAACTGAATATATACTTGTTATTTGGACAACTTTTATATAATTTATTTACTTGGCTGTCATTTTTTAACAAAATAAAAGAGGGATTGCTGCCATCTGAACACATACGCATACACATGGCTGGACAAAATCTTAACAACAATGGGAAATAAAGAAACTGCTTATTTGAGTAGAGCTTCAAAAATGAAAATAAGGAAAGGAAAAAAACTCTCTTTATCATTAATAGGGAAAATTTGAATACTAGGAAATTAGCCTAAATACTAGCACGTAAGTGAATGCAATAATTAAACTGGGGATGAGTTCAAATTCCAGTTGAATTCCTTGCATTGACATGTGCAAATACCCTTGAGAAAGGTATTAATCTGTCTCTTCTCTCCAGTTATGGGTTAAAGTGGGTTCTTTAGCCTTGGCTGGCAACCAGTCTACCACAGAAAGTAATGGCAACCTACTGTGGGATAATATTCTGCCCAGTCAGTCATGTCTCAAAAGAGACATGATCGCCCAAGCATGTATCATGTATGGCACTTAACTGACTGACTGACTGACTGACTAGCTGGTCAAAAGTTTAAGACCATATTTAAATGAAACTTTAATTAGTAAACACATAATGAAATTTAGTCATTTGTGTTAAAAGGATTTTCACAGTCAACATTTCCCACTTGTATCTCTTGTTTTACATTAGGTAAAAACATTACAAAAGCTAAAATGTTGACAAGGTTTGAATGTAGCAGAATTGTCTAGCTGCAAAAAGCAACATTTTTCTTTAACATGTCATCGCTAGTGAGACTGGATGTTGTAAAACTTCTTAAAAAACTGAGGGATATGGAACAAAATTTTTGTCGTCGTTGAGCAAGAATATTTGATGGGTTGTCTGGTCTGGCAAGACACTAAATGATCAACAAAGCAGATTAAGGTCCTTACAGATGCAGAATGCAGCTCCAAAACAATAAGATGACATTTCAGAGAGAAAGGCATTAAAAGCCACGAACATCTCCAAAGTTCTTGTCTTTTTTCACGTGACAAAACAGCTTGATAAAATTTTGCTGAGAAGCATCAAGCATGAAACATGTGAAAAGTGTAAGACGATTTTGTTCTCTGATGAGAAAAAAACATAACCTGGATGGTTCCAGAGGGCTTCCAATGTTACTGGTACGATAAGAACATCTCACCGAGACATTTCTACAGTACACAGGAATTTCCATGCTGATCTGGGGTGCTATCTACTTCCAAGGAAATATGGAGCTTCAAGTTATACAGTGGTGTCAAACCATGGCTGGCATGTTGGAAAAACCATCATTATCAACTGAAGGCTTTTACTTGTATGGAAATGACTGTATCTTTCAGCAGGCCAACACTGCAATCAATAATACCTGCAGGACAAAGGAATTTTTCATGATGAATAACATGATTCTTTTAGACCACCCAGTGTGTTTGCCTGACCTGAACCTCACTGAAAATATTTGGGAGTGGATGGCAAGGGATTTTATAGAAATGGACATCAATTTCAAATAGTGCATGATCTTTGTGGAGCCATCTTTCAATCAGCCATCTGCAAACACTTATATTGACTATGCCAAAGTGAATTTTGTAAGCTATTCACAGTGATGTCCATGCAACTCACTACTGAAACATCTCATTGGGCATTTCCTACTCTGTTTAGGTATTCTTTTGGGTATGGACATAAACCTTTAGACCAACTTGTATTTAGGCTAATTTCTTAGTATTCAAATTTTTCTTACTAAATGCTAAAAACATTTTTGATTTTTCTTTTCCCTTTTCCTATTTGAATTTTTTGAAGCTCTGCTCATATAAGTGGTTGATTATAACAATCTAAAAGATTTTTTTTTCATTGTCTTTAAGATTTTTGCTACACATACACATACAAAGAGTGTGATGGACAAATTTTCATCTAAATAATGCAAAAATGAAAATAACACTGACATCTCATTTTAACAGATATTTTTGTGTAATTTTGGTAAATATGTCTTGAAATACTAAAGAGTAAATTTATTTAATATAATTACTATTAGCTTCAACCATGCTTTCCAGATAACATTGTAATCTCCTGCATCTCTTCTGGACAATCTCTTTAAGCTTGTGAATGCTACCATAATCCTTGCCTTCAGTTCATCTTTGGTATTACAAAGAATTTTGTTGGTCTCTCATTCAACTGCATACCCACACATTATAATAAAAGAGGGGTTGCAGTCTGGGGGAGTTAGGTGGCCAGATGTAAGAAATGATATGGTTGCAGAAATTGTCTGACAGCCATGACTGGGTTCTTCTGCTTGTGTGGCATGGTGCTGAGTCCTGTTGCCAGATATAGGGCCTTCCAGCTGCCACCCTCTTAACCCAGGGTAGCACTATCTCCTCCTCAAGAGACTTGATGTAGGCTTTCATGTTGAGTCTGAGACCCTGTAGAAAGATGAATGGAAGCGTAATGTTACCATCACTAGTAATCACTCCAAACAATTTCATAATCCCCATTGGATTCATCCAACTGTTTCTGAAATCTCTGCACTGTCATTTTTGATGACACAGGCCCACTAGTATAGAATAAAAGATACACTATGTGCGATATGGTACAGTGGATATTGGCTCGGAACGAGAAACTGGGGAGCCGAGTTCGAATTCCAGTTGAATCCATTGTATTCACTTACGCGCAAATACCCTTGGGAAAGGTATTAATCCGTCTCTTCCTTCCAGTTATGGGTTAAATAGCAGGACAGATTGGGTTCTATAGCCTTGGTCGGCAACCAGTCTACCACAGAAAACAATGGCAACCTACTGTGGGATAATCTTCTGCCCAGTTGGTCATGTTTCTTTCGAGACATGATCGCCCAAACGTATATCACATATGGCACTTAACTGACTGACTGACTGATCACATTTCATTTTTAAAAACTTACATTTTTCAAGATAAAAAGGTGTTTGTTTATAATGACTATTACATGTGTATTTACCCTTATGCAAGAAAATTGCTTTTAGAACTATCACATCATTTCACTTTTATAAATGAAGCAGGTTAATTGGTAGTTAAAGATCAGATTAGATCTGTTTTAAATCTTATAAGAGATCAATCCTGGCATATTAGCATTCATACAATTTAAGCAACTACATTGTACGAATTCAATTACTTAACTCACAGTAAAAATACAATTTAAAGGTGGAATGCCACAAATGCTATTGAAGACAACTTTACTAATTTGCACAAGTATACAACAGTGTATTTCATGTTATATAATCCATGTCTGAACGAAACAAATATAGGTATAAAATTATATTAGGTATATATTTGGTGTATTAAGATATTCAGAATTGAGATTTAAGTCTTTCTCTTTTTGGTATTGGTCTTAAAAAAGAAAAATGAAAATTTTTTTTTATAATAACTTTCTTTATATGTCTTTTTGCTTTTTAAATTGTTATCATCCCATGCAAGCCACAACCTCACTAAGACCCAAAGGGCTACTAGGTGTGGAAAAACCATTAATAATGAGCAGAAAGAGAAGAGAGTAATCTGGAGGACAGCAGATAGCGATTGACATTGCATTTAAACTTTTGCAGATTAAAGTTAGCTGGAAAGCATGGAGCCAGAAGGGAGTTCCACAATCAAAAAAATACAAGAAAAGAAACTGTTAGCATAGAATATCCAGCCAGACATTTCAGATAAGTTTCAAATGAATCATCTGCATAGACATTACATTTTCTTTTTTCAATATACATTTAAATATATAGGTATAGCTTCTTTAATTATTTTTGCTATGACCAGTTATAATGGCATAAATGAATTACATACAGTTGGTCTCTTTTAATGGAATCCCTCACTCTGATTATCTTGATTGGGGCAGTCAGCATTTCTATTACAATAACCATTCACAAGCTTATATATAATATTATTATATTCTTATCTAAATTTTGAAAGGAAACCCAATCTCCTTTTGTTATGCCTTTCTCTGATGGTGACCGCCCACTTTTATTAGTTTTTAATTATTAGGTACTATTTCTTGTAAAATCTCTCTCTTGCACACACTATATTATGGTTTAAGCTTAAGAGAATTTTATTTGTGTTGCTTTAATTTGTTTATGTTGTAGTTATGACTTGCTTTTATTAAATCTTAATAGTTCTTTGCTCTCTCTCTCTCTCCTCTCAGTGTTTATTATAATGAAAATAAACCGATATCCCTCTCTTCTATCATTGTAATCAAGCAATTTTCATTTCTGTCATTCTCAAATGATTCTTTTCGTAATTTATTATTTTCACATTCAACTCTCTGCCCTTCACTATTTTTACGTTTCTGAACCTTCAAGAAGTATACAATCTCTTTGGCATCATTGTTGGTTCTAATTGTCAGGCTTCTGACCTCCTGTGCTAGATTTCACCTTGCACAATATATTCCTCTGGGTCTATCTCACTCAGGTTTTCCTGCCGCTGTCATTTTCTCAAGTGGAGGACCATGAGTCCCTGCACAGTTTCTCCCATGAGGACAGTTTACTCCACCTGGACGCGTTATCTTCCTCCTGTTCTATTAATTCTACCTGCCGAACTACTTCAAGTGGAGATATACAAAGGAACCCTTTTTCATCCAGAAGAAGTCTTCCCTCTAACAGATCATGGATTACTAACCAGGTATATATATGTATATATGTGTAAATGATTTGTGTATGTTCATCTTTCTCTCTCTTTCTCTCTGGATATGATTGTCAATCAACACCTGTTGGGTTGATTAGAATTTTAAGAAGGCTGATCAGTGTTGTTCCAGTATCTACACCTCATATGGATAGTTAAAATTCACTTGTTTGTATTAGACTCACATTGGGATGTGTGATTTACTCGGATTCTACTACAGTGCATGCTGAGATTTTTCACATAATAGGTTAAGTATCACAATATGATTGTAATGTAGTTAAAATCTTTAAAAGGTTACTTCTACTGATTATAGAAAAATGAAAAAATAGAATTTTGCATGTACATGTTTTATTTGTAGCTATTCTTGAGTGTTGTTTTTGTATTAAAAAAATGTTTTTAGATTTATTTTATTTCTTGTTAAAATTGTATTTAACCTTTTAGTCAAGGAGATATTGTGAATAGAAAATCAATTCTTTTACCCTTCATTTGTTTTCAAATTTTTTAAAATTTTCAATTATAATTTTATATCAGGCATAAAAAAATACAAGAATACAAATTTTTTTAAGTTTAAATGGTATTTTGCATTATTATAAGTTCAAATGATATTCATTGCTTATATTTTCTATATTTGTTTTAATTTGGTAATATTTAATACATTTATCTAGAATATGAATATTTAAGATAAATTTATTTTCAGTGGTAAACAGCCATTTCTCTCTTCCATTTTTGTCTTTTCCAATTTTTTATTGGCCAAAAAATTATTGTTTTGCAAATTAGTGTAGATATTGTATACAGGCAGTACCAAATTAAATTTTATTACAGTAAAATGAAATTGACTCAAGTATGTTTGAATGAATTCATTTTTTAAAAATTCTTATCAAGAATGCTACTTTGTTTTTTTATCGATTAGAATCTATCAGTTAATTTCAATAATTTATCAATTTTAATTTGTGAATCTTGTAATAAAGATAAAAAGAGAAGACATCATTAATAATATAAATAGCCACATCAAATTGAAACACTGGTTCCAATATGATCACTGGTCAAGCAATATCAAGGGTCCTCTCCTGCGAATAACAGCTACTGTAAGCTTGGATTTGCAGGTGGTGTAATGGATAATAGCTCAGAATTGTTTATAGGAGAAGCCAGGTTGATAAGCCTTAGAAAACTAATCAATCAGTCATGTCCTATTCCAGTTGAGTTTGTTCAGGGCTGTAGCTGATGCTAAAAAAACACCGAGCACAGAGAAAATTGCCTGGATTTATTAGTTGACAATGTGATGACGTCATCAGTGTCATCCATTTCTAGAAACTATGATTTTTGCAGATTTTTTCGGCTATTCTAATGGAAATTAGGCACAGAGCGTGAACTAAAGCAGGAAATCAGGTTCGGATTTGAGTATAACCAATCTTTTTTCCCAAAATTAATAAGCAAACAGATTTTTACTGTGTTCATTCGGATGTTTTCTTCATCTTTCTTTCTTTCTTTCTTTCTTTCTTCGTGAATTGTTCAGTTTGATTTCTGACGAAGACATTTTTCCTCGCCCGGATTTTCACTATGATTGCACAGATCAGCCCAGACCCGTGCCCAGTGTGCCCGGTAGTCAGATACGGCAATGGTCATGTCCTATTCCACTTGAGTTTGTTATATTCTCTTACCTGCAAATATCCTTGGGAAAATGAATCCACCTCTTCTCTTCTTAGTTATGGGTTAATTAGTATGACTTAATTAGTATGACTTGTATCAGTAAATCATGCAATTGAAATTCAGAGAGTTAAGTTCTAATTATAGTTGGGTTCCTTATATTCATTTACGTGCAAAATACCCGTGGGAAAGGTATGAATCAAGCTCGTCTTCCTTGAGCTATGGGTTAATTAGTAGGTCTTATATCACTAAATCATTAGTATTTAAAAAACTTTAAAATTCTTACAATTTAAAAATATTTTCTGTCATTAAAATCAGTCAATCAATAAAGGCTCAACAACACTTGAAAAAAAAATTAGAAAATATTGGTGACTTAATTTGAAATGTATTAAACCTTATTCATCTTAAATATTTAACCAGGTGATCAAAATTTATAAAAATATTTTATTTGTATCAAATTATCTAGAAAGTGAAATTAGTTTCTTATTAAGAGATCATTTTGAAATAAAGCTGTTGATCTTGTTGTAATTACAGTTGAGTCAGAGATAAACATTGTTGCTTAGATATCATTTATTTAGAAATATTGAAAATAAAATTTGTAGCTGAAATGACTTAGTATTTTTTTTATTTATAAGTTAATGACAGTACGTTGGTTTCAAGTATATAATCCACATGCAGTATGAAAAGTGAATAAATTAAAAGAAGTTTTTCTTATGCCTTGACATGAAACTTCATAGACACTGTTCCACTCACTAAAGTAAATTAGAGGATGAGCTGTTGAACATTTTATTTATCTGTTCCTGTTGATTGTCTGTTGTTGTTTTGGTTTTTTTTTAACATTGAACATTTTATTTGCAAAAATCTGCTTGTCTTAAATGTGTTGTACTCTAGTAATTTACTGATTGACATGCATTGTTAAACATTAATTATATTTGTTGTTAGTATAACTATACAGATATACCTTGTAGCTTTATTTAAGTGTGTTGGGTAAAAGATTTGTATTCTCAAAGTAAAAAATATCTTGTATTACTAAGAAATATTTATCTAACCTCATCTGAAAAATGAACCTAGAAATCTCATTTAATTACTTTTTATTAGTGTTTTCATTGTGTTTGCTTTTCTTTTGGTGTTTTCTGTTGTTTATTAGAATGTTGTACTTGCTATTTGAATTTATTATTTAGTTTTTTAATGGTTCTTGGTTGCAATTTTTTGTCATCCATTTCTTGTTTTGTTTTCATGATTTTGTTATCTTTACCAAATCAATTATATTTGTCTCAAAATATATATAAATATATTAAAATGTAATTAAATTAAAATATTAATAAAAATATTTAAAATATTAATTAAAATATTATAAGAAATTTTTATACAACACTTTTTCATTCCAGACCTAAAATTTAAATTGGTTCTAAGATGCTAAAAATGTCCTGTTAATTTTTGCTTTTGTTCAGTAAAATTGTTTGGTTATGTTTTACAATCTTAAGAATTCAGGATTTTTACTTGTTTATATGACCTCCCCACAAAGGTAAGATGTGACAAAATGTTTTTTTTTTCTTATGTTGGATGCCCATATGTGTACATATGAGCCAAAAACAAAAATGACATAGTCCCCACAACCACTGTCAAGCTGGTGTTGAAATTACCTATCCAACCTTATCTTTCTTAGTGCAATTAGGAAGGTGGTGCCACAGGGTTGGAATTCCCAGGATCAAGCACCTTCTCTATTTAAAAAGGAAGAAAACAGATATGATACATTGACCTTGGCCTAAAAGCTGAGTAGCGATATAAGAATTTGTAATGGTGTTGTAAAAATTATTAAGGTAATCGTACTATGCAGTAATAATTGATCTCTAAAACTACATGCAAATTGATTTTTCATTTTTGTATAAATTTATAATTTTTAAATTTCACAACTTGTATATTTACTAGTATATTTTAATGGAATTTTAAGTATATAAATCATTCACAAAAAGTTTAGTAAATTGACTTGAATATAAAAAAAATTCTTATTGAAATAAACCAAATTGTTTGAGAATTAGGCTCTCTGGCATATAGCATAGAATAAAAATGGAACCACTTTTCATGATGAAGTTGAATAACTATTTTTCAGAGATTATTAAATAGGTATAGGAAATAATAACTAAGATATGCATCTACTTTAGCATTTCATAACAATAATTAAGGTACTTAGGAAATAAAATTTTAAAAATATAGAAACAATTCTTTCCATTCTGCAATTCAAATTATCAAAAAAAAAAAAGATTGGCAAAGTTCATCATTTACAGTATTTATATGTGAACTACTGTCCTCATCTTTGTTGTTGTTATTATAACATTTCAGTTGTTGTGTCCTCTGACTTTCATTAGATGTGTATTAATCTGGGTAACCTACAGGTAATTCTGAACTGAATCCTTTATTTAAACTACTTCTGGAGGGTAGACTCTTCTTGTTCCACTGCCCATATCTAGGGATATCTAGTTCTTAATTTTAATACTGCTCAGTTATTGCTTGCCCTTTTTCCACTGAGTTCAAGTAAACACAGTTCAGCCTAGGGATTGAACTCACAATTGCTATATCACAAAAATAAGTCTAAATGATAGTAATTTCTCATCCCAGAAATTCAAACAGAAATAAGCAGTTGGTGTTTTGACTGTAGATATTGCATGTGAGAAATATATTCACATAGCTTAGCGCTTAAGCAGTGAAAGGAAATTATCAAACATAACAAGACATACCTGGTATAGAAAAAACAATTTATTTGTCTTGCAAAAATATGCTGAATTTTGCTGCTACAGTGTAGCTTGGTATAGTCTCTTTTCTCTGCTTAGCTTGGTATAGTATCCTCCGTCTAGGAGTGGGATGAAAAAGACACAAGGAACTGCGATCCGCGACGTACAGGAACTTTCTTCTGGGTCAGCTTCTTTCACAGTTTCTTATCTTGGTATAAGATGATAGTGCTTAGAGAATTTTTCTCTAGGAAGGCAAGGCTTTGCCCATAGGGTATCCTTTTTAAGGTAAGAAGGGTAACAAGAGATTTTCTCTGTTACAAAGTTGTGGCATTAGCCTAAAAGATTACGAAGAATTGGTAAGATGGTCTCGATATAGCGAGACAAGTGGGCGCCAATTTAGGCCCTGCTGCAACAAAAATCCGGAGCGGCACAAATACGTCCGATACTGTTCGTGCTAGCTGAAAAAAGGAGAGAACAAAAAAAAAACATAAAAAAACATAAAACCTCTGGTAAAGCCCGCCTAAAGTTCAAAACGAGGTTCGGGTTAAATCAGCCAATCAGGAGACCCGTTACATCTGTAAATTTCCGACATGCAGTGAAATAGAAAAAAACATTCTGTATTATCTTTAGTTTCTAAGCATTGATTCTACTTTTTGGGTGTGTATTAAAAAAATAAAAATTAAGGATGATTGATTTTATCATTAGTAAACAAATCTATAATCAACTGAAGTGAGTTATGATTTTTTTTTTAATCATTTCACCCCGAGCAAGGCGGAAACGCCACTGATGTGCAAGGGGCTACATAAATGTAAAAAGATTAATTAGAAAAGAGTGAGGAGTACAAACTAGTTAGAAAGGAACAATAGAAAGCTGAGAAAGCAGGTGCAATGACAGATACATAGGTGGAGAGAAAGGGAAGGTTATATGGGGGTGGGGAGAGAGCTAGAGTCCAGTGGTTAGTAGATGAGTATTGACTTTGCATTTAAATTTCTGGAGGTTGTAGCCGTCAGGAAAGCAAGAATACGGGAGCGAGTTCCACAGGCGGGAAGTGTGAGAGAAGAAGCTGCAGGAGTAGAATTGTTGTCTGCATTTGGCTAACCTGACTGTGAATGGGTGGGACCCAGTTGCCATTCTGGTTGCACGAGTAAACACCTGTTGAGGAGGCACCAGTGACTTAAGTTCGTCTGGGCAGAAGCCATGAAAGTATTTATAGAAGAGACAAAGGGAGGCCACATTTCGACGATGGGGAAGTGGCTGCAGTCGAGCTGCCAGATCAGTACCTATCACATTACAGACTCTCCTTTGGAGCCTGTCAAGAACACTGAGGAGAACGGCAGGGGCACCTGACCATAAATGGCAGCAGTACTCGATGCACGGACGGATGGTTGACTTGTATATATGTAGGATGGATTCAGGTGGAAAAAACATCCTGGATCGACATAGTGACCCAACCTTCTTAGCAGTAGATCTTGCTATGGATTCAATATAGTGGTTCCATTTGAGGTCTGAGGACAGGGTAAGTCCGAGGAGGCATAGTGTATTACTCATCAAGAAAGAAATTCAAGAGATGAAAAAAAATTCATGATAATAAAAAAGGATAATATTTATTGTAAATTCTTAGGTCTTTAGAACAAATATAAGCATGATTAGATTAGGTGTTAAAAATTTGGTATTTTCACATACGCATGTGTCTTAACGAGAAATAAAAGATGTTTTTTATTATTAGTTTTCGGGGGGGGTAATGTTTTATAAAAAAATATCAAACGTTTTAAAATGTAACACTCACGGCTGTATGTGATTACAGACGCCAAATGATGTCGTCGAAACAGCATCAATTATGTCGACGCTCTCGGGCCGCTAGTTGTGATGATCTTGTCACAGTAGCTGGTCCTCAAGACGTCTATTACAATGATGAACTCTCTGCCCACGCTGTGTTCTTTTGATCTCAGAAAGTCACGTTGTGAAAACCTGGTAGCCATATTTCTACCATATCCAGACTGGACACTTGTGTACACTTGTGGTTAAAATAAAATAATTATGGCACCAAAAAAAAAAAGTTAAATAAATGAATAAGTTCGAAGACATCTGGATGAGTAATGAAAGAAAGTCTTTATAATGATAAAAAAATGATTAATTACAAAAGCAGAAAATACAATTGTCGAAATTCAAGTTCACAACGGAGAGAGGATTCGTTTAAAAATATCAGAGCTTTCAATCTTCAAATAAAAATAAGTCCTTCCGAAGTTTCGTTAAAGGTAGTCAGAGCTTTCAATTTTTAAAAATAATCAGGCTGTCAATTCTCCAGATAAAAAAACATGTCTCTTCGGCCTTTATCAAACTTTGCAGAAACAGCCAAATAACAGAGCAACTAGCGGTGGTGGCAGCGGTGTGGGTGTTGTTTGACCTTTGTCACCTGAAAACCTCTCTCAGCAACTCACTTAAAAATTCTTTTCATAGCAGTGCAAACTTTTTGTTAAGAATAATCAGAACTTTCAATTCTCCAAATAACTTTTAAAACAATAAAGTTCTTTCAGGGTTCTTATTGGAGGCACATTATTCGACATTAACTCTTTAAGTTAATCGGCAGCAGGCGATTAACTATGTTTCTTTACATCTTCAGCCATGAGTTCTATGGTAGGCAAACAGCCGTGGGTTATGGCTCCCCAATTGGGAACTCTTTCCCCTTTTGTTGTTACATTTTGACTGCAATTTCAAAAATTACCCAAACTCTTTTTTTTCGTACTGAGTTCGGATTTTTATAGCTGTCCCCAATTCTCACGGGGGATCTACATGATTCAAAGGTTTGACCAATGAGATTATTTTCCACCCACACAATTTATAGGGAGCCCTGGCTAGATGAATGAAATATGTCTTTCTGTCTTTTTTTCTTTCAATTACATCATCTGTTTTTCAATTTTAGAATCTGTTCCCAGATACAATTTTTTGAGGATTTAACCCTACCTGACCTCATCAAAAAAATCCTGACATTTTGTTATGACTACGGCAATTTTTCAAACTTTAACTGGCCAAAAACAACAAAAAAAGAAGAAAATCTATATTTTTCTCTTTTTTTTTCCCCCCAATTATCAGCCAATTTATCTATTCCCTGGATTTTACAAGTACATAATAGTATTAAAAACATTTTCTTTTTTTTTCTTTTTTTCTTTTTTTTTTTAACGTAAGCGTATTTAGACAATCTTTCTTTACTATATATGATCTTTCACACTTTCCCTGATCACGTATACATCGCCTCTTGATGTTCTTTTTCTTTTCTGACTGCATTTTTCTTTACGTTTTGGACTGATGGATCGATTTTGTTTCTTTGCCTTGATAATATGACTGACAGTTGAAAGGCTGACACCAACAATATATGTGATCTCTCTGTAAGGTTTGCCAGTGTGTTCGTGCAGTGTTACAATTTCTGTATGATTCCTTTGAGTAACGGGCATCACAGACAATGGCCATAAGACAACTAATCAACAGTCAAGACAATAATATCTGGGCGTGATAAAAACCTCATATAATCATAGATGAGGCAATATTTTTCAAGGCCAAACAAATTTCATCATACAACTCGAAAATAGATTCATATTACTGCACACCACTGCAAATGATTTAATCTGAGGAAAAAAAATAGAAATTGATTATACCCTGTCACTCCAGTAGGTCTAAAACTGAAAAAAAGGAAAGTAAAGTAGTTGTTTCAATTAATTTTCACAAGGGTGTGTGTGTGTATATAAATTGTGTGTGTGTGTGTGTGTATAAATGTGTGTGTGTGTGTGTGTATATATATATATGTGTATATATATATATATATATATATATATGTGTTTATATATATATATATAATGTGTGTGTGTGTATTGTTAAATATAACAGACAATGGACAATGAATCTCTTATGTTTAATCATGAGCCGTTGTAAATATCGTATTTTGGCTTTAAGTTCAGGTGAAAATACAGACAAAAATTGTCCAACATTTGGATATTTTATTATTCTGCTGGTTCATTGTCTGTTATATTTAACAGTATATGTTGAGAAAATTTTCTACTGCCTTGATACAATATATATATATATGTATATATATATAATTTATGTCCTCAAACAAAAAAATAATCGATCACATGAAAAATATAGTCTTGCTGATTTCATCTAATTTGTTTTTGATTTGTTTGTTTTTACCATTTTTGTTATTAACCTTTATCAATCTGTATGTGTGTTGTGGTGCTGTGGATATCGGCTTGGATTGAGAAATCAGAGAGCAGAGTTCAAATTTTGATTGAATTCATTACATTCACTTATACACAAATATTCTTAGGAAAGGTATAAAGCTATCTCTTTTACCTCCAGCTATGGGTTGAATAGCAGGTCAGATTGAGTTCTATAGCCTTGGTTAGCAACCAGTGTATTGCAGAAAGAAATGCCAACCTACTGTGGGACTCAGTCATGTCTCTTTTGAGACATGATCACCCAAGCATGTATCACATACAGCAATTAACTGAGTGATGTGTACAAAAAGTTTACTTTACTACTGAAGGTGACTCTGATCCCTGAACAATAGTGTATTTGAATTTCATAGTTGTGTTGTTATATCCTGCTATGGCAACAGAAAATAACTGTAATCATAATAGTGAAATTAACAATAAAGTTAGTAGAACTGAGAAGTTTTGAAAAAGAATGCAGTGGGAAGAGAAGTAATATTAATAATGCCTAGTGCTAAAGATTAAATATCTCATATGTATGTAATCAGATCAAGATAAAATATCACTTTAGTCCAATGAATTCTTAAGACAAAAACATGTTAAATGAAACCATTTTCTACTTTGTCATAGATTTACACTGAAATAATATATATGATCTGCTAGACAATCAAGTCTTTTGTATTCTTTACTTTTGCAGGTATTTTCCCTTCATCTTTGCATTACAACATATTAATGTGTTTTTTCTATATTTTAATCTCACAACAATTTGCTTCTCTGTGCATATTGAAGGCAAATGTATTGAATATTGTAGATTGCTTTAACTTGTCTTGGTATTGCTAGCAAAATACATCTAGCTGATGCTAACCTCCAAGAAAGTAACTCATTGCACCTTCTCAGGCTAACATTCCTGGTGGACATGAAGTGGAAAGACTATATTGAATCCATTGCTAGGTCAGCTGCTAGGAAAGTTGGTTCACTGTGTTGTGTAAGACAGTTTTTCTTTCCAAAATCTATCTTACATATCTATAAGTCTACCATTCATCCATGCTTAGAATATTGCATTCACATATAGTCTGACGCCCTTGCTATTTATCATGTGCTCCTTGATTAAGTTCAAAGAATCAGCAATATTATTAGTCCTGATCTGGCAGCTTGGATTCAGTCACTTTTTCAATGCCATAAGGTTGTGTCTTTTCTATAAATACTTTCATAGTAATTGTTCAGATGAGCTCTTTACTATGGTACCTCGACTTTATTAATTTAAGTGCGGTACTAGAGGTTTCATTAATTTACAGTGGAGATGGCTAGATGGTACTGTAAATTCTATGCTAACAGTTTCTTTTCCTGCATTTCTCACCCATGGAACTCTCTTTCAGCTCCATGCTTTCCAGCCTACTTTAATTAAATGCAATATCAATCATTATCTGTTGTCCTCCTGATTACTGTTTTCTCTTCCTAATTCTTCATGTTTCTGTTCCTAATTCTTCCACACCCAGTAACCCCTTGTGTTTTAATGGCTTTTCTGCCTTGCATGGGGTGAAACTGATAAAAAAAAAATAAAAACAGATTTAAAGAGTGTATTTTCAAAATGAAATATTTTTATATGTTTTTGTATCTTGATCATTAAGAACAATCAATGTAGTTATTTCCTTTTTTTCTTATAATACTTTGTAAAACATCTAGTCTAAAATTAAATGTATTTAAAGGCATATTATTTGTAACTTTTTTAAAATTTTAATATTAGCCTTTTCTTCAAAATTGAAGGTTATTCAAAGTTATGAATTCGGCTTACCTAAAAAAATAACTACAATCTGAACAATATCTCTCCTTTTCCATAATTATTTTCAGTCATCTTTAAATTTAGGACTATATAGAAATCTTGCTGAGTAATGGATCTTAAAAGAAAACTATTATAATAATTAATTTCTATAATTAACTAAAAAAACGTTTTAACCTTTTTTTTTTTAAACAAAGATCATTTTTTTAAATCTCAGTATTATCAACCATCATCTGAATCATCTAATGTTTTAAAACTATCAAAATTTAGATGGACTTTGTAAAAACAGCAAATCATTTAATTCGTTTCAGCATGGCCTTCTATATCTTAAAGAAACTATTCTTGTTTACTTAAGAGTCAGTGTTTGAAAATCTCTTTAGAAGTTTTAAAAGACTGAGTAATAAATCAAGTTTTTTTTACATCATTTGCATTGTTTGGACTGTTGTCCTCAAGGACACATGGCCCAGGAGATGAAAACGTTGGTTAGATCCAGTGACTTGACCCAAAGAGTTGTGAGTTCAATACCTGGTTACAACATTGGTGAACAAATAACTTAGAAAGTTGAGTTAAAGGGTGATAACTACTTGGCATTCAGAAGTGGCATCACATATGGAATAAGAATAATATACTCCAGTGATCAAAAAGGGTTTGGTTTGAAATTCCTAATACAGGAAGAAGGCTGGAGCATACAATGGCCAAAACGCAGTGAAGATGGCAATAAAGATAAAGACAATAGTCCAAACAATGTAAATAATGTAAGCCATATTTAGTTAACAGTCCGAATAATGGAAGCCATATTTAGTTAACACCCAGTTTCAAATAACTGATGTGTGCACTTTATAACCTCAAGTACAATTCTTTAGCCCAGGTTCTAAAAGTGAATCTTGCTACTTTCAAAAATATATTTAACCCAAGCTCATTTTGCATGAGCTTGACTTTATATATATATATATATATATATATATATATATATATATATATATATATAATTATTTAAAATACCTGGTTCTTTTAAATAAGTTATCGTTAAACAATTTTATTGCTACATTCTAAATAGTGAGAAATTTATCATTTTAAATGAAGATGAATATTTCTGATAGATGTGATAAATTTTGAAAATATTCTGATCTTATCCATTAATAGATTTTTTTAATCTCCATTTTACATTATTAGTTTTCTTTTTAGTGTTGTATTTTGATAGGCTGAGCAACAAAACTTCCATGTTGGGGCAGTAATTTATATCAGAACCATCACCTTTTAAGCAACACAAGAAATCCAAGAATATCCAGGGCTTTTTGCTTAAACTCATTTCTAGTTCAAATAGACACTCTGATCACAGTTTTCAAAATTAATTCTCTTCAGAAAGTTTTTGTTGAGCCAAACAGCTGTGGCATATAATCATCTAGTGCTATGTTGCTACTTGACTTTCTTTTCTTTGTTTCTCCTACTTTGTAATATTTTCTTTTTCCTTTCCTATTCCTCCCTAATTTTGTTTCATTCTTCTTATCCAATTTTTCTCTTTACTCTTCCAATCATCCACATCTTCTCTTTTCTACCCTTCTCTTTGTGGTCTTTGATTCTTTCATATCTTATATTAGAAGTTAGGTAATAGAAACTGCTAACAAATGAAAGTACAGCAGAATTACTCCTCTTATCCTTTTCTGTGCCTGCTTCCCAAATTTCTTGCTTTAAAGTTTTTGTTATTTCAAACCATTTGTAATTATTGAGAAACACCTGTTCTGAGACATTTGATGCCAAATAAATGGCATGCGTTCTTGGAAAATGCATTCATCTTGATGGAATTTACAAACTGACATGTCCTATGCAAATCAAATTAGGTTAGGTTCAAAAGAAACAAAGTTCTTTCTCCTTCACATTTTATCCATTATCATATTTAACAAAAATAAAATCTTTCTAACATTTTAAACAGATTGCTTATTTGGGCTGTAAATCTTTCCTTTTCTTTTTTGGTCACTTTCAATTATGGATTTATTTACAAGAGTAACAAACTGAAACTCTACAAATGGAATCTTTTTTTTTTTTCACAAGATTCCTTTTATAATTTGTAACAAGCAGTGTTGCCAGCATTCTTTTTCTCCATGTGCCGTATTCCTTCAGGATATAGATGATCATGGACTTCCAATTGGCTCTATCTCTTGTCACTCTCAGTTCTTCCTCTTGGTATCTCTCCTAAACCCTGCTCTGCCATCCATTTGTTCAGGCCTATCAAGTAGGCCTCGCACTGCTTTCCCCTGTCTCTTTTTCCCTCTATTTGTCCTGTGAGTATTAAATTCCCCAAGCCCTCCTTCCTCATTTCATGTCTCAGAAACCTCATCAGTCATTTCTTTATGCTAAGTATGAGTTTTTCTCATTTCCATCCTCTCCAACACCTTGTCGTTAGTCATGTGCTCAGTCCATGGTATCCTCAGCATCCTTCTGTAAAACCACATTTCTGCTGCCCCAAGTCTCTCTTTTATCCTTGAAAAGATCATCCAACATTCACTGCCATACAGAAGGACAGACATCATGTAGCAATCCAGCATACTTTTCTTTGTTTCAATGAGATTTTCCTGTCTTTTTGGCTAGCTTTTTGTTGCCAGTATTAAAAATAACTTAATAACAAGTTTTGTTGTAGTATTAAGTTTTGTTGCCAGTATTAAAATAACTTAACAAGTTTTGTTGTAGGAACAAAAATATTTTTTTTCATTTGTCAGTGGTTTGCCCATGCACTGCCTCATAACTGGATATTTTGAATAAAAATGATAATATTAGCTGTTTCTTTGTAAAGAACTCTTTGGCATTCATTGATTGAACAACTGGTGCTGCTGTCGGTTGAAATTTATAAAATCTTTCTCTTAACACAGCTCCAAAGCCTCCTTTCCCTTGGTGTCTCAGGAACACAACAATATATCTTAATTAATTTTGGCACAAGTAACTTTGTTTTAACATTATTTCTACTAATTGATTATGGATCAAAAGAGAGAGTGCCTGGATTCCAAATTGTTAGCTAAAATTCCCCAAAATTCTGCGTCTAAATTAATGTTTCGGATGAGCTCATGTGCGGTTCGCCTCTAAATGGAAAGTGGCTCTGACTGTCGCCAATCGGAAGCATTTGCAGGGTTTCGTACCGGGCCTAAACGTAATTTTCCAGTGTCTGAAAGTGCTTATCGAGGGTGGGCCAGAGGCTGATCATCTCTGGTTGGGTCGGCACAGTGAGGAGGGTATGATGTTGAAAGACCCAAAACCCCCTAGTGATCCTCGCGATGACATCACTGACAACACCCTCTAGTGCCCCCATTACGGTGCGTATGTTTGAAAAAAAAAAAAATTACATGAGCCAATGATATCATTGGTAGTATTTATTACCCATGACCCACCGAAGATAAGGAGATGTGGAAAGCCATCATCGCCTACGTCCTGAAAGGATAGGGCACATAGAAGAAGTCATGCCAAGCTCTAGCACATATAACTTTAACAATTTATGGAATACTTTATAACAAAGTACAATACCTCAAATATACACCTGGATAAAATACCATCTCTATCTAATCTATAGGGGTCAGAAGGTGATGACTGAGGGTCAGTTGGTTCAAAGGGATCTAACGTAGTCATGGCTGTAAACATACCAGTTTGTACATTTAAGATTTGGAAAGTGCAACAAATGATTTCACAGGTGCTCAGAGTCTCTCTTGAATACAAGTATACTGGTTTGTGTAGATATGACGTGTCAAGGTGACTGAGTTTTACCCTTGACATGTCTCAATGCTGGGTACCAAGGTGGGTGGAGAGAACAAGCAGTGAATTTTACTATATCAAAGTTATTTATAACTAAAACAAAAAACCCAAACAATGTCTTTCAAACTCTGTTTCTGTAAAATAAATGACTATAGACTTCCCAAGATTTCTCATGCTCATATAACTAGATAAAACTCTAACAAAACTTTTCCCTTTCTTCATTGAAAAAGTTCTGCCAAGTAGGATTAACCCCAAAACAGTTAAGAAATTGAAAGACAGCAATTTGCTGATACAGGTATAAAACAGGAAACACATTGAAAATATAATCAAGATGAAGCTTTTCATAATCTCCAAATAAAAATCTCCCTGATGAAAGACTGAACATTTCTAAAGGAGTCATAAGAATCAGAGAGTTGTCTCTGGCTACACCTGAGGAAACCAAGTCTGCCTTAGGAAGACGGGGGGGGGGGGAGTAATTACTATAGAATCAAAAAGAAAAGGGGAAACCATAACAATAGACATGTATATTCTAACTTTTGTTGCACCTCAGATCCATAGAAAAATAAGTCAGGTACAATATTGAGCTAGTGGAACAATATATTTTTGCTCTACTAAGGTGCTTCAAGTGCCAAAAATTTGGACATCATAGGGGCAATTGCAGGAGTTGCCAAACATGTGGAAAATGTAGCCAAAGGGATTCAGACAACATGGAAGACCTAATCTTTATTCGGTAAAAATTTAATTGCTAATCATGCATTACTTTTTAAGTAATGCCCATATTTATGTCCTTGTTGTTTCCATTCCTTATATTATGGCCACAGTAGTGGCCATAATATAAGGAACTAGTACAAACTGAATCACAAAAGAAATTCAATGAATGATTGAAATAAAAAAGAAAAGACTAATACAAAATCTGCCACTCAGACACAAACCATTCCTCCAAAAAGTTAAAAACCTCTTGCAAAAACAAGTCCTAAAAAGCAAAGGTCACAGCAATCTTTTATACATCCACCAAAAACCATTAAAGACAGACTTAAGAACTTATCTCCCAAAAGAACAGAACCAGCAAAACAAAAAAACAGAAATCCACAGTGACCAAATACCTACCCAAAATCAATATGACAAACTGGAAGAAATGGAGGTGGAAAACCAGAAACCACAAATGACCAAAACCTTCAAACTTAAAATCTCAGAAAATTAAATCACAATCCTACACTAAGCAAAAGCCTGAAAACATTTAGCAATCATGTTTCAAATAATCCAATAGAACTACTGAGGAATAAAGATGAACATAAATGAACTGCTTCTGCTAATGACAGACTTGGCACTGGCAGTTGTTTGCCTTCAGAAAACATTCCTTAAGCAAAATAACAAACTGAATTTTAAAAAAATACTATCAATACAACAACACAGATGATGCTGGGCTTTGAGCATCAGGCAGTACATCCATCCTAGTTAGGAACAATGTACCTCAAAATAAAATAAATTTAATAACTTTACAGCTGATTGCTGTTAAAATGACCTTACACAGGCCAGTAAGTATCTGCTCAGTATATATCCCACTGAATGAACCAGTAAATGAAGCTGAAATTCATGAAATTTTAAGGTAACTTCCTGCATCTTTTACGATACTAGAAGACTTTAACTGACATAGTACCATATAGGGCTGTAAGGGCACAAACCAAAAGAGAAAGATTTTAGAAACAATGATTTATGCATTTATAATGATAAAATGCTGACTTATGTAAATCCTTATACTGGTAGCTACTCAGCAATAAAGTTATTCCTATGTGATCAATCAATTTCTCTTGGAAGGTATTTACAGAAATATGTGGTAATAATCACTTGCCAATCGTCCTACAAAACTCTGAACATAACAATAAAAATCCTTTTTGTTGCAAATTAAGCAGAGTGAACTGGGATAACTTTAAAAACAGTTATTACAAATGTATTATATATATATATATATATATATATATATATATATATATATATTATAACATATGAACAAATGACAGCTTCCCAGAAATGTTGAGACAGTCGTTCATCATCCCTATTCCAAAATCTTGAAAGGATGACACAGACCCTGAAAACTACAGAATGATAGTTTCACATAGGCAACTGGTTAATGCTATAGAGAGAATGGTTAATGACAGATTGATTTGGCACCTGGAAACTGAAATCTTAATCAGTGACTTCCAAAGTACATTTAGGGAAAAAAAGAAGCACCATGCACCACTTAATATGTCTAGAAACTTTTATAAGGAAAGTGTTCACGAAGAAGGAACATCTCATGTCAGTTTTTTTGGGTTTTTTTTTTACAAAAGTCATATGACATGACATGGAAATTTAGTATCTTAAACAACCTTTATAAACTGAGCCTAAAAGGAAGGCTGACTCAGTTCACAGAGTTTCCTGGAAGACCAAAGATTTCAAGTCTGTATAGAAACTATGCTATCATAACTGCCAAATCAAGAAGGGGTTCTACAAGGAAGCATTTTTTGGTGACCCTATTTTGCATAAAAATCAACTCCATAGTTAAATTCTTAATCCTAGGAGTGAGATGCTCCCTATGTGTCAACAACTTTCTAATGTACATATCTCAACATATGCATGCCATAAAAAAACAACTCCAAAA
Organism: Ascarosepion bandense; assembly: GCA_037127315.1. Classification (NCBI taxonomy): domain Eukaryota; kingdom Metazoa; phylum Mollusca; class Cephalopoda; order Sepiida; family Sepiidae; genus Ascarosepion; species Ascarosepion bandense. The sequence goes on from JBBBDQ010000511.1 coordinate 6,300,955, forward strand.
ATGCCTCAATAAAATACACAAATAGACCACTGAAAATGGTTTTACCTTTTCCAAAACAAAATGCCTCCATTTCTGCAAATTAAGAAAATTGCACAAGGACATATGTTTAAAATGAGACAGAACAGAAATCCTAGTAGTGGAACAACACAAGTTTCTTAGTATCATTTTTAACAAAAAATTTACATTCATTTCCTATCTAAAATATTTGAAAGAAAAATGTAATAAAATCTTCCAGTGGCCCATACTGAATGGTGGGGTAGATACTTCTGCATGTAGTGGCCCATACTGAATGGTGGAGTAGATACTTCTGCATGTAGTGGCCCATACTGAATGGTGGGGTAGATACTTCTGCATGTAGTGGCCCATACTGAATGGTGGGGTAGATACTTCTGCATGTAGTGGCCCATACTGAATGGTGGGGTAGATACTTCTGCATGTAGTGGCCCATACTGAATGGTGGGGTAGATCAATAAACAATAATTATTCAGATCACTACTTTGATCAAAACTAAATTACGCTAGTTCTATATATGGGACAGCCAGAAAATCATACCTAAAAATACTCAACACAACCTATCATCAAGGCCTCAGACTAGTACTTGGGGCTTTCAGAACATTCCCAGTGGAGAGCTTATATACAGAAGCTAATGAAATACCTCAACATTTAAGGCACACGAAACACTACAGTACTATATCAAAATAAATTCTTGCCCACTTAACCCAGCTTATAGCAATACCTTTAAACCTAATTACTGTGATCTATTTTTTCTTTTTTCTTTTTTAATCATATCACTCCGAGCAAGGCAGTAATGCCACTGATGTGCAGGGGGCTACGTAAGAGTGAAAAGATTGGAAAAGAGAAAACCGGAAACCACATCCTAAACAGGAAACAAGGGATGAGCCTGTTCACCTGTTCAATAGATGTCATATGATTAAAAAAAAAAAAATGAACACTACTTGCAAACATAAAGACATGAAATAATGTTAGATTCCTAACCACATTGAAGTTGAAAGTAACAATAAAGCAGACCAAATCAGCTTTAAATATGGTTGTAGACTCATGAACCAAAATCACATACACTGACTTTAAGGTAATTAACTAATATATTCAAATGAAATGGCAACATTGCCGGGAGAATAGCCCTCATAATGAACTCTTTGCAATTCAGCCCAACTAGGAGAATGGAAGTTGACTTTCAGAAAATCTCAAAAGCAAGAAGTATTCTTGCTTTCCTGATGGCTACAACCTCCAGGAATTTAAATGCAATGTCAATAGTAATCACTTAACCACTTGACTCCAGTTCTTTCTACACTACCCCGTATATCCTTTCCTTACTCTCCACCTTTGCAACTGTCATCACAACTGTATTCCCATCCTTCTCTTGCTCCTTTCTAACTGGTTCGTCTTTCTCTTCACTCTCTTCTATATAATCTTTTTACTCTTATCTAGCCCCCTGCACATCAGTGGCGTTACCGCCTTGCTCAGGATGATATGATTAAAAAAAAAAAGTAATACTGGCAAATTTATGCATTGGTCATACTCATATTTATTAAACAACAAAGATTAACCAGTATGCCAAGCCTGTGAAACAGCATACACTATTAAACATATATTAACTGAATGTTCAGCCCTTGCTCTCTCAAGATAAATGCTATAATATAAGCAGCATGTATGATCTCTTCAAGAAATCAGAAGTAAACAGCATAATACTATTTCTTAAAAAAGTTGTTCTATAAATATGAACCAAATGAGAATGTCAATAAAACAATTTCTCTACAAACTGTACTTGAAAAGAATACATCAATGAAACCAGACTCTTGACAAAAATCCTCATTACAAAAATATAGCAATGAAACCTAATCTACAAACCGATTTCTTACAAAGAATAAATATTCTATTCATAAAAATCTATTGTAAAAATCTTGCTAGCATTAAATAAGATGCATTGTTTTGTTGTAAACCAAAACAAAACAAATATGTGCTGGAGGTGGGCTCAGGGTTGTCAATGATGTTAATACTTGTGTCATTGATAATTTTGGTTATGTAATGGGGTGTATTTACCAATAAATAAGCTATATGAGATACAGTGTATTTATACTTGAAGCTTTGGATTTTTTTTTTTAACCTTTTAATTTTTAAATTATATTCATTAGTAAAATTATTTTAGATCTGTTTTGTTTTTGTTTTATTGTTCTGAATTCTTTTTCCTTTTTGTAAATGCATGTATAATTTTAATCAGACTTTTAATTCATTATCTAATTAAAAATGTAATTTTCTTTTTTCTTTATTTTTACAAAAGATCCTATTTTTTTTTTTTTTTTTTTCACTTTTCAGAAGACAGCATTGCCGCTAGTCAATTTGCTCCTTTTTAATAAAGTTTCTTTCGTCATGAATCGCTTCATTGATTTGATCAATTAATCTCTTTTAAAAGCCCTGGGTATATTAATTCAATAATTATTAATTGCCCTAATATTATCGCATTATCATGCCACAAGGGTTTCAGACTTGACTCCTGCCATCCTCATGCAAGATTACAAGGCAAAGAAATAAACTTATATTCTTATTATTTTCATTGCTTTTTTTTCATTCTCTCTTAAAGTTATCGGATAAAAAATGATTATCATGAGCTTTTTAAGTGTAAAGGTCTTAAAATTACTTTCATTTTTATTTTAAATATTATATTCCATCAGCGGCTATGACTCTCTATAAATTCCATTACCTTATCATTGGATTGCCATATCTTGGTGGGGGGAATGGCTGAGTGGTTTCCTGTTGCCATCTCCATGGTTTTGAATTCTAAGTACCACTAACGGCTATAAAACCCAGTCTATGTTGCCACTTAACATAGATGAAAGGAGAATAAATGAGTTCATGCCTTTCCCAAGGACAATAGTGCAAAGTGAAGGCAGCAACAGTCAAAAACAAAAATTTTTGTTTTCGACCATTGCTGATGAAGCGAGAATTTTCTTGCTGAAATGGTCATTCAACAAAATTAAATTTCAGAATTTTTTTACTTATATGTATAATCATCTGTAGACAAGCCTGTTTTTCTATATCACAGCTCATTGAGTCATCTGCATAATGGCAAAGGTAGGCAGCTTTCACAACAGGTTTTTCACAAGATGTAAACAAACCCCAATGACTGAGAGCATTCAATTTGATAGCCGAACCAAACTGCATTCACTTCAGTAATCAAAGAATGTAGCAAAAATATATATATTTTTCATTTTTAAACAAGTTATTTCGCTACCTTGGTTTCCACCATGAGTGATTTCTTCAGGCGATTTTTAATAACTATTAAAAATTTATTATTAAAAATATTAAAAATTTATTAACAAAATTTAAGTTATTAAAAATCGCCTGAAGAAAGCACTCATGGTGGAAACCAAGTTAGCGAAATAACTCATTTAAAAATGAAAAATATTCAAAAGTTCTACAATATAATTGTATAAAACACTTTTTAATACAAATGTATACTGGTCTAACCCTATTAGGACCAAAAACTAAGTATTAAACAATCAATATATATATATATATATATATATATTTCTTTATTTTCTCCTGTATTTATTACTGCTATATATATATATAGCAGTAATAAATACAGGAGAAGATCAAGAAATAATCCAAATGGATCCTAGTAATATTAGGTTAAATATAAAAACTGATCCAACAGAGAGCTCGATTTAAATTTAATTTACAGAGCAGATATTTATTTATTTAATTTGTAACTTCAATATTTTATACAAGTCTACCATTCGACCCTGCATGGAGTACTGCTGCCATTTATGGTCAGGCACCCCTGCCGCTTACCTCAGTGTTCTCAACAGGCTCCAAGGGAGAGTTAGTAACGTGATAGGTGCTGATTTGGCGACTCAACTACAGCCACTTTGCCACCGACAAAATGTGGCCTCCCTTTGTTCTATAAGTACTTTCATGGCTTCTGCTCAGACGAACTTAAGTCGCTGGTGCCTCCTCAACAGGTGTTTACTTGTGCAACCAGAATGGCAACTGGGTCCCACCCATTCACAGTTAGGTTAGCCAAATGCAGATGACAATTCTACTCCTGCAGCTTCTTCTCTTGCACTTCCCGCCTGTGGAACTCGCTCCCATATTCTTGCTTTCCTGATGGCTACAACCTCCAGAAATTTAAATGCAATGTCAATACTCATCTACTAACCATTTGACTCTAGCCCTTCCCCGACCCCGTATATCCTTCCCTTTCTCTCCCCCCTTGCAACTGTTATCACACCTGCATTTTCATCTTTCTATTGCTTCTTTCTAATTGGTTTGTAATCCTCTTCTCCCTCCTCTAATTAATTTTCTTTCAGTTATGTAGCCCCCCCTCCCCCCGCACATCAGTGGCATTTACGCCTTGCCCGGGGTGAAATGATTAAAAAAAACCCAAAAAAAAACCATTTCAACAGGTTCTTACAACATGTTTGATTTAATCCCAGCCAGACATAAAATGAATCTTATTTTCATTTTACGTCCAGCTGGGGTTGAATGAAGCAGGTTCTAAGAACCTGTTCAAATTCCCCAAATGCAAAATATTGAATTTATATATATATATATATATATATAGCAATAACAAAGATATTCTTTGTATACGTTTTTAATGTTTTTTTTTATTTAGTTGACATGTGGTGGTTCATCTGTCCTATTTTATTTTGATACATGGTTGTTTTAAATCTCTCCAGCCTGATATATTAACTTAAAGCATTTCTCTGCTATTTACACTCTCTTGCTTCTCACCCAAACTAGCACTTACAGTTAGTAGCAGTAATATTAATAGATGAACGACTTATATTTTCTCTATTTCAGATGATCTTTGCTCTTATCAGGGATTTAATTTTTCTTCTTGCAGATAAATAAATAGAAAAGATCTTCAGTCCTCTCTTCTATCCCTAAGATATAACCCCAAAAATTAGTTGTAGCTATATTAACCTAAAAATATTATATTCCTCTTCTAGCTGTTAAGAGGAAATTTACGTAACAGTTTTCTATTTCACCTCTATCTTTCCTTGCTTTGTTAAAAAGAAAAAGGAAGATTGAAGCCAGTTCAGTGGCTATTAGTCATATCTAATGAGGTCACTTGTTGCCAGTTGACCTTTTCCATTGACCTGCTAACTTGGTTCTCATCCTAAAGCTTCTATTACATAAAAAAAAAAAAAAGCCGGTTACTAGTGCAGGTCAGTTGGACATCAATTGTCAAAAGTTTAAATTACTATTAAATTGCCGACTTGTTATTGTTTTTCTATCTTATTAGTTCACTCAACATTTCATTTACCTTATAGCATTTCTTCATAGCTAGTATCTTGAATAAAAGATAACCTTTTTCAGTAAGTATTCTCTCTCTCTCTCTCTCTCTCTCTCACACACACACACTCACACACACTTGTTATTACTAGTCAATTACTTAAATAAAATTGCCATGAAAGTTTTTGGCAATGAAAATACATTATAACAGTAACATTTCAAAATGCTTCCACTTTTCTTCAAGTAAATAAAATTTAATTGCTCAGAAATATTGTATTTCAATGTCCACAAATGGCTACTTTAAAAATTATGTACATGATTTATTTATTACAGATATGACAAATCCAACCAAATTTCAAATTTCTATTACTTTTCTTTTATATATATATATATTATAATAAATTTTATATATAAATTATTAAATTTCAAATTTCTGTTACTTTTTTAATATATATACTAATTGGAGTAGATAGACTAAACTATCGCCCGGTTCACACTCCACCCACATCTATTGTACAGGTGGGTGTTCCCTGTACTTGTACTTGTCCCCTGTTTAGGATGTGGTTTCCGGCTTTCTCTTTTCCAAATCTTTTCGCTCTCACATAGCCCCCTGCACATCAGTGGCCTTACTGCCTTGCTCGGGGTGATATGATTTTTAAAAAAAATATATATATATATATATATATATATATATATATATATATATATATAAAATTAAAACTAAATACATCACATGGAATTTTTAAAAAAAAGGAAAATAACTGTTTATGACAATTTTTAATTTACTAAAAGAAACAGTTGTTAAAATATCACACATTGAGTGTTGCTGTTAATAAAATAATGCTCAATATACATATTATTCCTTACTGGTAGCACAACTCAGTTATTTTATTTATTTATTTTTATTTTTTTTTTGTAACAGTTTGGTTCACCCTGATAAAGGCCTGAGGTAGTGGGTTACATTTAGGGTTTGTTTATATGAATAGGAGAGAAAGATAATAGTGATCGGAGGGGGAGGGGGTAATCATCCCCTTGGGAAGTTCCTTCTATAGGGCAGTGGTTCAGGGAAAGAAGCTGTTTGAGTGGAACTTCTCATTCATGAAATACAGAAAGAGTGTGGGTGGTTTGCTACTAAGTGGCATGATGGGTCTTAGACATGAGGGTCAGACCAGGTGGAACCAGGAGATGCAGTTCATCTAAACACTTTCCATAGTGGTAGTAGTGATAGAGCAGTGAGAGAGTCACCACATCCTGCCTGTGGGAGAGAGGCTGGAGTGAATTTTTGTGCATGAAATTCTGAGTCATGTTACTGGTGAAAATTAATATATATATTATATAAATTATTAACTTCCTGGTGAACAATGGCCAAACACATACAACTTTCATGCAGTCATTAGGTAGTCGGCAATTATTTTTTGCGAAAATGTGCAAGTTATGCTCTCTCAGCTACTCTGTGATGTTACCAGGGCGGGGGGGGGGGCATATGGCAAAGATGGAAATGCTGAAAATCAAAATTACTTGGGGAGGGGGAACCTAATCACCAGAGAGAAATATCTATATATATATATATATATATATATATATATATATATATATTTTTTTTTTTTTTTTTTCATTTGTAAAGGAAGTTATTATGTGACCTCGGTTTCTACCATAAGTGGTGTCTTCAGGCAATTTGCAATAACAATATAATTGTATTGAACACTTTTTAATACAAATATACACAGGTCTAATCTTATTATGACCAGACACTAAGTAATTAAACAATCATATATATATATATATATATATATATATCCGAGTGAGTACAGAACGAAGAAAGAATTTTTTTCAACGTCCAGAACATTAATTTAAAACAGTGCTCGATATATAATATATATAGAGCTGTGAATATTTATTATAAATTATATTTTAGAACATGTACATAATGTTTTTTATAGGACACATGTAAAAAACATTATGTACATGTTCTAAAATATAATTTATAATAAATATATATATATATAGCAAAAAAGATACCATTAGAATCACTCTGAAACACGAAAAAACAACAGGAAAAAATAGAAAAAAACGAAAACATACTAGCATACGTCTCCACTCACAACAAAAACAATCCGGAATTATTCACTAGGATTAAAACCCACATAAAATTACTAAACAACAATGAAAAAATAAAAGAAATCTTAGAGACAACCAAAATAATCAATAGCAAATGCCAGCCCAAAAATTTAAGACATCCTCACCTCATCAAAATTTGAACAACAACACACAATACAGAGGGTCACAAAATGCAGCAAAAAAAGATGTGGGGTTTGCAAAATAATAATAGAAGGAAAATATTTCCAGTTCGAAAACGCAACTACATTCGAAATAAAATTGGATTTACGCTGCAACTCGAAAAATGTAATTTACGCTCTAAAATGCGACAGATGCACAAAAATATACATAGGAGCAACACAATGCTTAAATCATCGTATCTCACTTCATAAGAGCAATATTAGATTACCACATAACAGGAAATTATATGTCTCTAATCATCTACATGAATGCAGTAACCGTTTATTTTCAGTCCAACCAATCTATCAAAATATTAATTATGAGATTCTGCTAATGCAGGAAGAAAGATTCATAAAAAAATTCAAACCTTTGCACAACAAAACAACATAAAAAACAAACACACTGAAAAACATACAGAAACACACATCCATATACTCATAGATAAAAAATACACACACCAATCTGAAAAACAAATCCAATTCATACTAAATAAATAAAAACACCCACACACGCAAACACACACTCACAGAATACAATCCAACTAACACACACTGAAAAACACACAGAAACACACATACATATACACACAATAAAAACATGCCTACATATACACACAATAAATAAAAAACACCCACACACACAAACGGACATAAATAAAAGAGGCCCTCACAAACACACGCACACACACACACACACACACACACACACACACACACACAAAATATCACCAAACCCATAAGATAATAAAGAGGCGCCAGAATGCTTTAAGACAACACTTTACCCTTTCATCTGTTTATTTATCTAACTTGTCAACCCATTAGAACACATGCTGGCAGAGAAAAGAGACGATATATATATATATATATATATATAAAAGATTTTAGATTATTACAATGGGCAATGCATATTTCACTGCATCCTGATGTTGTTATCGCGGCTCGTCAGACCCAAATGGTACAACAGCTGGTCCTCAAAATATCCCCCGAAAAATTTATTTTCTTTTATTCTATTTTACATAGACACTCACATGTCCATTTAGTCTTTTATAAATTATATTACTCTGTTAAATTAAATAAATGAATTTAACATTGAGTTATCTTGAGTTCGTCTTTATTGGAATTTACCTGGATTGTATACCAAGTGTGCTACGTTATATATATATATATATATATATATATATATATGATGCAATGGGCAAATTGTTGCCATTCTATATTTTTTTATTTCACACATGCATGTTGTTGTTTTTGATTTTGTCAACTGCACAGCATAGTAGGGTCAGTTGAGCCCCGTTTGTTGGAAAAGGACACCATGACACAATTTACTTCACTGGAAATTTGAAAATGGCATGCTGTACTGCTTGGCATCCATGCTGAAAAATCCAATACAAACATTTTAGAGTGTAGAGTTTCCCTGGGTCAAGAGGGTGGCTGCTGGAAAACCCCATATTGGGCAACAGGACTCTGCACCATGTCACGCAAGTGGAAGAACCCAGTCATAGCTGTCAGACAATTTCTGCAACCACATTACCCCTTAAATCTGGCTACCTTACTCCTTAGACTGCAATCCCCTTGATTATTATTGAGTTCAGTAAGAGACCAACAAAACTCCTTGTAAAACCAAAGATAAAATAAAGGCAAGGATTATGGTAGCATTCACTAATTTAAACAAGAGGTGTTGCAGCAGATTCTGAAATCATCTGGAAGCTGTAGTTGAAGCCAATGTCAATTTTATTGAATAAATTTACTCTTCAGTATTTCAAAATATTTTTGTGTAATTTGGTAAATATATCTGTTAAAATGAAATGTTAATGTCATTTTCATTTTTGCATCATTTACACGACAATTTTTTCATTGCACCCCGTATATGATGTGGACACTGAGATTGAAACAGTAACAGTCTATTTCATGTTTGAATGCAATGTTCAGACCTTATAACTTACCATACAACTATATCTGCATCCTCACTTATACTCTCATTATATATATCTATTTTTAATGGTACAAAATTTAATTATGGCATTAAAGACAAAAAATTTTTTTATTATAATCGATCATGTCAAATTGGTATGGCCAATTATAATAAAAAAAATTTTGTCTTTAATGCCATAATTAAATTTTGTACCATTAAAAGGTACAATTCTGAATTTGAATTTAATTAGAATTCGTCGACTGACACCAATTTGGTCGGGTTTCAAGCCTGGGTTAGGGAGCAATCAGTCTAACCATACTGATGAACTGTGACACAGTGAAACAGATCTGTCTGCGGATGACAATATATATATATATATATATATATATATATATATATATATGTTCAAATCTTGTCATAGCCAGTTTGTCAGGGAGATGACTTGTTGATATCATTTTAAAAACAATCTCAGAATATGCTACCATTGGAATGTACCCGAAAACCATAATATATCTTGACTAAACAAAACTGTTTGAAACTTGTCAAAGATTGTACTAGGAGAAAGGCAAAAGTTTTAGTGACTGAGTGTTTGTGCATACTGGCCTTGTTTGAAATGGTTATCACTCCAGCAGGGTCAACACATAACTACCCCCCCCCCTTGCTAATTTCAAGCCTGATTAGGGGCCTGAGGCAATGCTTTGTGCCCCTTGCTATTTTATTAACATTTGCTTTTTTTCTACCTACCATTATATACATTGCAAATTAAACTAAACACAAAAGGTTTTGCAGATTTTGGTGTCATTCTAGGATCTTTTTTTGTCCAAACCTGAGAATTCGTTTTACTCATGCTAAGTCTATAAAAAAAAAAAAAAAAACGATATAGATATAGAATTCACTATTTTTTATTCATAATTTTGAATGTGTTAAAAGTATTCAACTTTTTAACAAGAAAAATCTCAAGTGTTAAAAATTATTGCAAGATAGTGTTGATTAAAGATGGAATGATCTATTATGACAAGTCTCTAATTTGCATTTAGATATATTGATTTTATTTTCAATTTTTCTAGTTAAATTGTTCATCTATATTGCATATGATCAATTATTGTACATAATAGGGTTACAATAACATTTGTATTTTATATGAATACTACTTTATGAAAATTGACATGTAGTGGAGTGGTAGGAGAGGCTTGTATCATAGATTTGGAGAGAGTAGCTGTATCAATGATTTTGGTTGGGTGACCTACAAGTTCTTTGCACCAGTGCTACACATCAGATTATGCACTCTCTCCAAGAAAATGTAACTAACATCTTCAGTATAAATCATAGGTTGGCTTTTTTAGTTTTGAAGAAGCACAAATGTGTTGGAGCTGGTGTCTACAACATGGATTAGCTAGCCTTTCTAGCTAAAGTTGTACTGGAAAATGATTAACCATCATTATTCTGCACACATGTACATGCACTCAGTGCATCTGCTAGAATAATCAAGTTTTAAATGTATTTTATAGTAAGTAAAATAAGTCTAATTTATTGCTGACAGAAAGAAGGAATGTTAGAAAAGTCAACTTTGGTTCTGTGAGAGTTAAATATTGAATTACTTCGCTTCATTCTATTGCTTGTTCAACTCCTAAGAAACATTTCCTCTTTATTTTGGCATATTCAGGTTTATATTACAACTTAATAGTAAAACTAATCTCTTCCTAGAGAAATGAGGCAAGTAATGTATTTAATAACATTGTTGCAAGTAATGATTCTGTTAACATTTAGGATTTGAAATTAATTTTGTTGATGTAATATACATTTTCAATAAAATGATACTCCATAATTAAAACAAGGAATCTCTTGTCATACTTTAACTACTTGTAATTGAATACAGTATAACATTTTCAAGAAATTTTATTGGTTGTAAAAAGCTACTCTTTTATTTTTACATTAACGAATTGAGTAATGTCTAATTTGGAAGTTGTCCCAAATCTGATTCAAGCCTTTTGAATATCATCAAACATTGATTATAACTTTTTAAAAATAATTCATATTTGGGATATGAGAGAGTGTAGAATATTTCTCAGTCCAATCTTTCACTCCAAAACAAATTCTGGGAGTTGGTTTGACTAAGAACTTTTCAGCACCTCTTCTAAATTTTATCCTAAAATATTGTGATTTTTATTTATTGTTTTGAGCAGGTTATCAATTCATTCTTCCAAAATACTTCTGATATTATGAAATTTGCTTAATTCAGATTTTCTCCCTCCACCCACTATTGTTTATGACAATATAAGCATTACGTTTGATGTACTAGTTTATTGACATCATCAATTGTCATCATCTGTCTCCTTTTTTTTCCTGGTCCCTCCCCTCAACAATATTTTCTCAGTTTCTTCACTGTGATTAACTCTCTGGTTGGAGTGAAATGATTAAAAAAATTAAACAGAAAGTGAAAATATATATATTTTTTTAAATTAAATAATTTACAGTCATTGACAAATATTGATAAAAAATAGTACTAATATAAATATTGGGTTATGGTTTTAAATTTTAACTTTATCCACTTAAATTATTGCAGCAATCATCACCATCTAAAGTTCAAACACACATGGTGCACTGGTATGTGTGTTACTATATCACAAGATGGTTGAAGTACCTATCTTCCCTTAGCATGCATATTCTGTACCTACATCAAAATAGGCCATAAGGGTGTTGTAATGTTATTTTCCATCAGTGCATATGTGATATATTTTCAAACTTTTATATTTGCACAGCTATAAAGACTTTTTCTCTTTTCCTGCTGCAGACATTTTCTATAGGCATAAGTTAAACGAAAAGTAATTTGGATTATTTCCAATGATGCAATTTAGTTGTGTAGATTTGAAAAAAAAAGTAAACAATATTTTTAACTTCTTAAAATTCTGTTTGGTATTAACATTTATTCAAAAATAATTGATAACTAACCATTTCATAGTACACAGAGTAACAATTTTGTTGATAACTTTTTCCAATTTTTTTTTCTTTAATATCTGTAAATTGACATGACTGTTCTTGAGCACAGAGGTGGGAATAATTTCTTTATTGCTTACTCTACAGTTTGGATTATAAAGTTTTCTTCCTTCCAGAATGGTTGTTCTGCCAATGCTAGAAAACCTCTTCTGCTTTCCTATTTATTTAAAAGTTGTCCCAAACCTTATTCAAGCCTTTTGAATATGATCAAACATTGATTATAACTTATAAGGTGATTTATATTTGAGATAAGAGAGAGTGCAGAATATTCAAGCCTTTTGAATATGATCTGGGGATAGAAGAAATAGATCCATGCCTTTTCCAAGTGTATTTGTGTGAAAGGGAATAGGCTGGAATTTGAACTTCCATTTTCTGTAACAATAACCGTTAGCTCCTCCCCCCACCTCCCATCCTTTTACAAATTATAACGAGACTTTAAACATTGATTTTAATAATAATTAATAAAGCCCTGGATAAGTTTTAGAAACTTAAATGTTACTCAAATAACATAACACAGTGTCTTATATTGAATTATTACAATTATTGTAAGACTGTTAAAGAACTAGAATATATTTCTGTCTGAATTTCTGGGATGGGGAGTTATCATTATTTACATGCAAACTATTGTCCTCATCTTTGTTTCTGTTATCAACAACCTAGATCAGCATACACATTAAGTTGGAGAGTGCAATGACTGAAACAGGATAACTACATTAAACATGAGGACAATAGTGAATAATAGAGAAAATTTGTATTATTTGAAAGTGACAAGTTATATACAGAAAAATTATTACAATGAGTTGCAAGTATTAATAAACAGATACAATAATATTAGACACTGCTCTCTTGGCTTGTTCATCTCTCTCTCACTCCCCACTTTAGTCACTTGGTTCTCTTTCTCTCACACTGATCCTGTTCTCTTCTTTCACTTCTCGTACAGTTCTCTCTCTTCAGTTTACGCATCCAGCTCTCTTTCTCTCTCTCTCCACTTATCCAGTTCCCTCTCTCCTTTACTTATCCGGTTCTCTCTCCCTCTCTTTTCCCTTTACTCATACAGTTCTTTTTCAATCTCCCTCTCCCCTTTACTCATCCAGTTCTTTTTCTATCCATCTCTCCCTTTTACTCATTCCCTTTCTATCTATCTCTCCCTTTTACTTGTTCTTTTTCTATCTCTATCTCTCCCCTTTACTCATCTGGTTCTCTTTCTCTCTTTCCTCTTTATTCATCCAGGTCTCTCCACCTCCCCCCACCCTTTACTCATCAGGTTCTCTTTCTTTCTCTCTCTCTACTTTACCTCATTTGGTTCTTTTTTTTCTCTCTCTCCACTTTACTCATCCAGTTTTTTCTCTCTCTTCACTTTACTGGTTTTCTCTTTCATTTTCAAACTTAGCCAGAACTTATTTTTAGATATTTTATTTAAAAAGACAGAGATCCTCTGTTACTGCCAACCAACTAAGTGATTCCACTTCAGTGATAAGAGTGTTGCAAATATCAATTTCCTTCAGTTTTATTACTTTTCCTTACTTATGGAACTGATATTTAATAAACTTTTTTTGTCTAGAGAAAAAACAAAACAAAAAACAAGCATGTCATTAACTTTATAGACTTTCTGTTCATCAAAGTTGTTACTGATTTTATAAATCTCAGTGCAAGGAAGGGCAATTATTCTCTTTTTCTTGAGGCATTACATATATTGGGTATTAAAAAAAATTTGGTTAAGCTACAGTTTTTTTTAAAAGCATCGAAGATACAAATGATATTTTAAGAATAAAGTACTTATTATGACTCAAAGATAAGCTATTAACATAAAAATTTTAGAAAAGATCTATTCATGTCCTTTTGTTGATATAAGCAGGTGAAACAAATGTAATGGTTGACCTTCTTAGGTTCTACATTGATTTATTTTTACCTTTATAATTTGGTTGTCAGTTATATTGGTGAGCTGAACAATGTAGCAATTTCTCACACTAAGAACTAGTTTAATAAATACATACCTGCCTGCATGAATGTATGGATTGTCTAATGGTTATTAGTGAGGACAAAGTGAAATTGGTGTATCGTGTACAATTTCCTGTCAATTCTGTTTTGTTCACTTCATACTAATACCTTTGGAAATGGTATGCCCTTTGGTACTACTTTGACTAGTTCTTGCATAAAAAATAGGGAAAACATTTTTGGGCTAATCAATTTTGTAGTTAGCATTCTTTCAACCTTCCTTAACTGCAATATTTGTCAGAATCAAAAAATATTTTTTTGTTTTTATTTATTTTAGATGCAGAGTCCTGTTTATAATATCAATAGTGTAAATGAAAAGGAAACTAATACTTAAAATCAGGAAAAGAGAGCTGAAGTTCCTGGAACATGGAATAAGGGTTTAGAGAATCTTATACTCTCAGGTTAGATAGAAGAAAGGAGAGACAGGGTCAAGTAACATGTAACATACTTGATGAGCTTGAGCAAATGGATGGTATGGCGGGGTTTGGGAGAGGTAACAAGAAAAAGCATGTTAAGAGCTACTAAGGATAGGGAGATGTGGAGGGCCATGATCGTCTATGTCCTGAAAAAACCCAGCACATAGAAGATTGTAAAAGTGGTCCCTGAGTTATTGGAACCAGTTTT
This sequence comes from Ascarosepion bandense, assembly GCA_037127315.1. Lineage (NCBI taxonomy): Eukaryota > Metazoa > Mollusca > Cephalopoda > Sepiida > Sepiidae > Ascarosepion > Ascarosepion bandense. Next base: position 6,316,015 of record JBBBDQ010000511.1, read on the forward strand.
TATTTACTAATTTAAAAATGTCAAGTGTGAATATTGATATCTATATTTATTTTTAATTATCTGAATGTTTTAACCCTCTTTAACTTTTTGTGAATATTGATATCTATATTTATTTTTAATTATCTGAATGTTTTAACCCTCTTTAACTTTTTGTGAATATTGATATCTATATTTATTTTTAATTATCTGAATGTTTTAACCCTCTTTAACTTTTTGTGAATATTGATATCTATATTTATTTTTAATTATCTGAATGTTTTAACCCTCTTTAACTTTTTGTGAATATTGGTATCTATATTTATTTTTAATTATCTGAATGTTTTAACCCTCTTTAACTTTTTGTGAATATTGATATCTATATTTATTTTTTAATTATCTGAATGTTTTAACCCTCTTTAACTTTTTGTGAATATTGATATCTATATTTATTTTTAATTATCTGAATGTTTTAACCCTCTTTAACTTTTTTAAAAACTTTTTTGTATGTGCGCACACACAAACATTTGAGATGAATAATTACTTATCATAAAAAAAATAAACAGATGCATAATTTTATTAATTTATGTAATTTCTTTTTCATTACAAATGTATATATCTATTTGTTCTTCATTTAAAATATTTTTGTACCTCCAACAAAAATGAGTTGGTTTTCATATAGCTTAGTAAAAGTCAGGGATCAATTTGACACTGTCTTTATATTATAAATAGAACCCCTTCTAAATCAATAAAAAAGATCAATATTTTTTTATTCTGCTGGTAATTAGTCTAGGAGAAGTAAAGCTCTGAATTCAAAATCAGCCCAAAGAGGAATGGGCTTTATCAGGTTATCTTGCCCTAGACACACCACTACTGTTATGGCAGCAGCACATGTGGTGCACTTACAACCCTGATGAGCTAAAAAAAACTCATGATATGACATGTTGGTATCTGAGACAAGATTAAACTATGTAAGACTGCTGACACCAATGTAGCGAGTCTAGCAAATGTGTGCATTTAAAACATTTATCCATTGAAATACCAACCAAGGGAAAATATGTTTCATTAAACTGTCTTTAAAAATTTACAGTAACTAAGACTTCTTTTCCTCCTGTCTATAAATTAAAAAACATTTCTTCAAAGTAAAAAAATCTGCTGCATTCTTGTGATCTTCTACAAAAGCTGATGAATAAATAAAGTCTCCAGTTTTATAAAACCTGTTTTAAACCAAACAGAACTATGAAACTAGTATCAAAATGAATTTCTCATCAAAATAAAATTTTATTTTTCAATATAGTCACCACTTATTGTTACACTTTTTCATTTATTTTGTTTTTTTATTTTTTGAAAAATTCTATCCATAAAGAAAAGTTTCTAGCCAATTGCACACACCAACTTAAATTTCAGTATCAGATGAAAAATGTTGACCTTTCAATGTTTCTTTCTATTTCATGAATAACCAGAGGTTTGATTGTGTTAAATTAATGATTAGTAAATACAGTTTTGTCTACGGCTATATCGTGTTGAATACACCAATTTTCGTCCGATCAGTACTTAAATAGGTGACCATTTGGGAATACCAGGTGCTGTAAATGTAAGGACCAAGAATGGTCCACCGGTCCTCCAGGTTTGAGGGTTGGGTGCAGGGCTAACAACCCTGCCCCATAAAAAATGGTTTGTTACAGAAACAGCAACAAAAGTGATTATCACTGGGTGTGATTGATAAATGATGATGATGAAATACAGTTTTAACTTAATAACAATATTACTTGACCTTTACAAACTAATATGAACTTTTTTAAATTTTCAAATTATTATTAAAATTTTTAAAATGAAAATAATTTTTGTAAAAATTCATTATTCATAGAAGAAAAGTTTTTTCTTAAGTGAAGAAGTGTTTGCAACAATGGTAAATTTTATTAGGCTTCTTATTGTTTGCATCAACTGTTGACTGTAACAAGACGTTGCATAGTTGCAACGCAAAAAAAAGAAGTTCTTTCAGGCATTATTCTGTAGAATTCTTCCAGGGTCTCACAATACCCCTCCAAATTATTTGTCATTCTTTTGGGCTGAGATTCTATGCAAGTGTCTCCTTGATCACTTAATTATATGTGACATAGTAGTAGTATTCATTATTAATGAACATTATTACTCAATACTGCCACACAGTGAAATGACACTGAGTATATTTGAACAGTAATTTATAATACTACTGAACACATGTTTCTATTTCCACTGTTAGTGATGTAGCACACTGATGCATCAATCAATCCTCGTACATTTAGATAGATATTCTATTTTATTCTTAATTAGTATTGTTCAATAGGGACAAATTTTCACTAACTCATTACTTTTAGCTAAGAAATAAGACATGTCAATTTGGTTACACTCTTTCTAGATATCATTTGAAGATATAAACTTTATTTGACTATGAAAAGTTTATCTGGAATGTAAAACAGTAAATGGCCTTTGTAAAGACTGATTCAAATGTTCAGTTTTTATTGGCTACTTGTATTTATTGATTATTTTGGGGACTAACTAATTTTTCAAACTAAATGAAATTGGCTAGACTATATATCTAAAATATTTTATTTTAAATTTATTTTTTAAATTCTCATGTCGTTGCATTAACATAAACGTTACTTTAGTCTGAAATCCCAAAAGAAAATATTTCACATGAATACTTTTCCACTTTGTCATGATTTCCCCTAAAATATTAAAATATAAACTTGAAACTCTAATTTTAAGAGACTCATCCCTTGTTCCCTGTTTAGGATGTGGTTTCCGGCTTTCTCTTTTCCAATCTTTTCACTTTTCTTTTTTATTTTTTTTTCAATTGGAGTAGATAGACTGAACTATCGCCTGGTTCACACTCCACCCACATCTATTGAACAGGTGTAGAGGCTCATCCCTTGTTCCCTGTTTAGGATGTGGTTTCCGGCTTTCTCTCTTCCAATCTATTCACTCTTACATAGCCCCCTACACACCAGTGGCCTTACCACCTTGCTTGGGGTGATGTGATTAAAAAAAAAAAAAATCCAAGCTAATGTATTAAATTCAATGTTCCTAATAATACTTTAAAATTGAGTTTAAATTGATAGGAATTTTTTCCTTCTACTTATCAGTAAATTATATAAAATCATTGATATTTTGACAGATTGGTCAACACAAAATGATTCTCTTTAATAAAAAAGATATCTGAAAAATAAAAATAAAAATATAAAAATAAAATATACATTTTATATACATTACTTTAGAAAAATTAACCTATTTAAAATTTAATCTGAATTGAAACAAATTTTAGTTTAAAATATCACTGAAAGCATTTTTTTAACACACACACATTATTTTCTGACATGTTGAGTGAGTTATTGACAGCCTGATGTTTGGGAAAGAGGAACAGTTGAAAGAAATTACATGATAAATATAACAAACACCTATATATATATATATATATATATATAAATTGTAATGGTTGTTACAATGTTTTTATAAATTCATAGTATCACTACACAAAAAATTTTGTGTTTCGAAGCCAGCCCATATACTATGAATTTATAAAAGCATTGTAACAACCATTACAGTATAACGCTCTACATTTGTATCGAGCACTCTTTATAAAAGTAAATGCATGAACAAAAGGTTAATAAACCTACGAGTTCAACAACTTAGTTACAATATATATATATATATATATATATATATATATATATAAATTTTTTTTTTATTCTCCTGTAATCATAAAAAATTTTAGAAAATATTTTAAGCAATGTAATATTTTATTGAATTTAAGGTACTTTGGTTTTACTCATGAAAATGCTTCTTGAAGGAAATGTTAGAAAATTAACAATAAATTTTTAATTTATTATAGGTACATCTCTTATTGTCTGATAATGTTCTGCATAGACATTTGTATTTATAAAAATCAACATGTTTATACCCATAAAAAAAATTTAAAATTCTTTTTAATATATTGGAGATTGTTGAATTGTAGCTTAGGGTTTTTTCTATTTATAATTAGTAAATACAGTTTAAACTTCATAGCAATATTACTTGATGATTACAAATTAGTAAAAAACAAAAATTTTATATAAAATTTTAAAAAATGAAAACAATCTTTGTAAAAATTCATTATTCACAGAAAAAAAAGTTTTACTTAAGATAGTACTGTCCATTATGTTTTACATATAAAAGCAATTTCAAAGCTTTTCTAATTAAAAAAAAGTTTGTTTTATTGCTTTTTTTTAAAAACTATTTAGGGTAGATTTTCTACAATTGGAGTCCTGTTTGACCCAGAACTTTTGATGGTTAAATTTCTCCAAGGATTTGTTCTTATCACAAATATAAGCATTAAGTGATATAAAAAAGATTTTCTCAAAAATTTATAATGTAAAAATATATTTTTACCAAGAAATAATTTGTTTTGTCTTGAAAGTTTGATTAAAATCCAACAATTATCTGATTTTTGTAAGAACAAAATCAATGCGTTTTAAACTGCAGAAAACATCTCAAATATCCTGTAGAAATTGAAGGTCTTATTCTGATGCCAAAACAAGATTTTTAACCAAAATTTCCAAGGTTCTATAAAGAATAAATAATATTTGCATAATAAATGGAACTGACTTCAAAGAGGGTGCTTCCCCAATCACTATAATCTTTACCTGTTCAAATCTAGGGATCTTCCTTACATATCCCCATAAGCTAAACCTCATACTCACTACTATGAGTGGCTCTTGGGCCTTGTTCAGGATGTACATTATTGTAAAAAAAAAAAAAAATCCATTGATTTTTTTTTTTTTTTCTCATAATAACAAAGATTTTGATTATATAAATTTTGTTTTTACTATGTTTTGGGCATTTTTTTCATATCTCCTTTTTTAGTGAGTCTTTGTAGGTGCCTATATTTAAGACAATGGTATTGATTTTTCTAGGTTTGTCTCTCTAAGAAGGATAGTGAAAATAGACAAGACTTTTTTTTAATGCATTTAGATAGATAAATGTTTTGGGTGATTGTAGGAAAATTGTTCTGTTTATCTTTAACAATAAATAAAAGAAGCTTTTCCACTATATGGTTCACTCCCAAGTATAGACCAGGTTATTTGAGAGAGAGAAAAAATTTGGTAGCATCTGAACATTAGGTTTCCCTGTTCAGGAAACTAATAATATAAATAAAGAAATGATTTATGTATTTATTTATTTGACCATCACTTTTATTCCTCCTCCCCTGGTAGCTTCCAAGTTTTCAGCAGATATTATTCCACATGCTAATTTTTTTTCTCCCCAATTTTAAATTTTTCTTTTTTTCTTTTACTTCACATTGCTTTTTTCAAGTGTCCTTTGTACTGAATAAAAACTAACTTTACTTTCAGATTCTTTATATATAAATGCTACTACATTGATATCTATTAAAATATATGTGGTGTATAGATTTAAATAGAAGTACTGTGTGAGCAGGCTGGCTCTTCACTTACTAGGCCATCTCCAGCTTATGAATGAATACACTCTCTGTCCTCTTTTAGTTCAAACAATGTTAGTAGGAAATTAGTCCTTGAACCACTTTTTTTATTTTATTTTTTTATTATATAGCTAAAAACACACACATACACACACAATTTAACAGAACATCAAATAATGTAGAACTGCATACAGTCTCCCTTCTCTTCAAACTTTGTCTTTCTAGCAACCCTCATAGCTATTTCTCGAACTTTAGTGGATTTTTTTTTTCTTCTTGCTTATTCTTTTTCCCCACTTTCTTCCTCTCGTGTGCCAATTCTAACCACTGTTGAGGTGTAGGCACTAGTCTGGTCCAAGGTAAGAAAGATAAGAATGAGAAAAGAAAGAAAAGGAAGACCAAGATAGTTTAAGAAAGACTGAGTAAGTTGATAGTGTTAACATGTGTATAGCCACTAACTTGTATTCTAGAAACTGAACATATATATATATATATATATATATATATAGTAAACACAGAAATCCTTTCACATACTCTCATACTTATTTAAGCATTTACTGAAATGTGAACAGTCAGGCATATAGAGCAAATGCTGTAGGAGAAAATGTTTAAATTAAGTGAGAAAAACTGTAATAAGTTTGGAAGTACTCCCCCTCCCCCATTTACTTTCCTCACATTTTTTTTTCTTTTGTTTTTTTAGTCTATTTTTTTATTTAGTATTTTAAAATTTAGAATCACTGTAGCAAACTAGCGATAAAGTTTTTTTTTTTTTTTTACTATCTATAGCTACTGTTAGAACAGTAAGGAACATGATTCTGACTTGATAACAACAAGCATTTTACTACAATCAGCCATACCACAGAAGTAACTAATAGAAAAAGAAATAGTGGTTGGTACTTGGTTTCTTCAGGAATCTCCATATTCATTAAGTTAGCACCAGCATCATGACAAGTTGTAAGAACAGCTCATAAAGAAGAAACATTGTCTCTGGAGAAAGAGCCAGCCAGCCAGCAGCAGCAGCAGCTGGTTATGCACCCTTACAGTCCACCTGAGAATCCTTGTTTGTCATGAAATCAAGAATGGTAAGTGACACACATTCTTGACCCATATTGTGTAGAAGATTAGAAAATTATAGTTTTGGTTTACTTGTAGATCTCAAAGGTAAGAACAAGAAATTGTAAAATTGAATGAATTACAGTTGATATAACATTTTGTGTTAGTGTAATTGAAAATAATATTAAACCCTTTAAAGACTACATAATCTCAAACTGACTTTTGTAATTAACCCTTTGATATGCCTTAATATTAATTTTAGCCCTAAAAATAATTTTGTATATTCATATTACTTTTGTAAAGTTAACAGAATACTGTTGTTATAAATCTCATCAGAACTAAAAAAAAATTGATTTGATTGAATTTAGAAATAAATTGTTGATGAAATGTTAGCTATTGGGAAAAGGTTATTTTATTATAGAAAAGATAAACCATTCGCCTAATTCTTTTAATGGCATTGATTATAATTATATGGTAATATAACTTATTTTTATCTGTGTAAAAGGGGAGATTTCATTTTAATTTGCTAAGATTTGTATTTATTCCTATCAGTAGCTGTCTCCTAAGACCTTTTTAATTAGTAAAATACATTGATTTGAATGAATATCTTGTTTGTACACTATTTAAATTTATCAAAAAATAACTTACATTTTGATTGTAATGTTAAATGTTCAAGTAAAACTGGAAATTCATTTTTTATTATGTGTGAAATTTATATATCTTACATATTTACATTTTCTGAGATTTTATTTTTTATATATATATATATATATATATATATTCTCAGATATGATCTGTAGAGAGAAATGGTATGACTAAAAAAGAAACCAGAGGAAAAATATATTTTATTTTAGCTGATGCATTTTGTCCACTGATGGACTTTATCAAGGCAAAAAAAAAAAAAAATGAAATAAATTTATTTGAAATAAAGTATCTATAAACAAAAAATTAAATGTTATTGGTTACTGGAAAATTATAAAAACACTCATATTCATTAGGTCAACTGAAAAAACATTTACAAAAAAAATAAATTCCCAATTTCACCATTCCTAATAGAACCAATACTTTCCCAAATCAACATATATAATTAGCATTTCAAAAATCAAAAGGAAATGGTTAATTTCAACCTACCTCTTAAGCCATAACAATATACTTCATATGAAAAAATTCTCTTTGAGTATAAAAAAATACTCTTTTTTTTAATAGTTTATAATTTTTTTTAACGTTATTTGTAATATAAAACTTAAAATGATGGCAATTGATAATGAGATTGTCTTTCTTTGAATTAAAGTCAATGAAAAAGATCTGCTTTATATGTTACCAAAATAGAATAAGTCTACAAATAGTCTTCATTTTTAGAATTAAGGAAAATAACTACTGTATACAGAGGTCTGTAGTGTTTCTGTCCTGATATTACTATTTACTGAAGAACTTTTTTTTCTTGGTTTAATTTCAAGATTTCTTTCCCTTAGATAAAGTTCCAGTAATGTGGCACTGGTGATTAATACCCAATAAGCACCTCCTATTCTATACACTAACAACAAAATATAAATACATGTAGAGAAAAAAAAAGTACATACATTTAGCGGATGTGCGTTGTAGCGCAGTGGATATCGACTCGGAATGAGAAATCGGAGAGCCGAGTTCGAATTCCAGCCGAATTCATTGCATTCACTTACGCGCAAATACCCTTGGGAAAGGTATTAATCTGTCTATTCCTTCCAGTTATGGGTTAAATAACAGGACAGATTAGGTTCTATAGCCTTGGTCGGCAACCAGTCTACCGCAGAAAGCAATGGCAACCTACTGCAGGATAAATTTCTCCCAGTCAGTCATGTCTCTTTCGAGACATGATCGCCCAAGCGTGTATCACGTATGGCACTTGACTGACTGACATACATTTAAAGATATATATTACTTTAATACACATGACACATATCTGACAATAAGAACTAACTCCTAACATTGCTTTAATACGCATGGCACATGTATTAAAACACAAATATACACAAAACATTATACACATTACCATCCAAAATATTCCATGCACATACATTTAAAATTATCTATTGCTTTAATACACAACACATATGTGACAATAAGAACTAACCCAAAATCATAACATACCAATAAAATGTTTGTTTTTTTTTTGTTTTTTTTTTTTGTTTTTTCATTTTTCTCTCAGTCCTCTAAAGAAGTTTTAATAAAAGTGAAACCTGTTAGATTGAGATATGTTTGCTATTTGTTCTTTGTTCTTTATTCTATTATCTTGTTGAATCCCAATCAACTCTATATATATATATATAGTAATATTAATTATAGTAATAATATCAATAGCAACAGAATTAATTCTGTCAAGACTAGCAATAATTAAACTACAAATGAGATCGTCTTGAAACCTACTGGGAACCAACCTGGAGGGAAAATAAGGGGAAGAAAAAAAAAACCAAACAAATACCTGAACAAAAAGTCAAGCATTTGTCAGACAGAAAAAAAACCCCAAGACAAAAACCTTAACAATAAAGAGCTCAATATGAAATCAGAGTACACAAAGCACTCAAAGTGAAGGTAGAGTAGAGCAAACGAAATTTTATATATATATATATATATATATATATATATATATATATATATATATATATACATAATGACAAAGGCATTCTGTGTATATTATGTTTTGTTTTATTTTCTAAGTACTTACGAAATTAAAAAACTTTCAGTTATGCCTGTTGAATTCTTTGGTGCTTGTTGTTGAATAATCTTTCTGAACTCAGTTAAGTTTCAAACCCAGTTGTTGGTGATGGTCACAGTGCAAGAATCAAAAGCACTAAAGAAGGCTACAGGAGTTGTTGAAAGCTTTGTAACTTCTCAAAACTTTACTGTGCTCCCACATGTCAACTAAATAAAAAAAACGAAAAAATATACAAAGAATATTTTGGTCATCATTTCTTATATAATATACAGAGTATAAGTGGATATTTACTCTTTACATATATAGGATTAATGTAAATATGAAATTTGTCATTTAGATGATTTCTGTTATATTCAGCACCTCAACTCCAGTGTTTCATTTTTGTAAGCATTTGGTTCACTTGTCAGGAGGTTTCAGCAATAAATTGATTGGCAATTTTTCTCAATTTTGTTCTTTTTATACAAAGTTTAGAAGTAATTTATGCACTATTTATTTGTGTTCGGCTTATATTTTTTGTGCATATCTGTATCTACTTGAAGAATGTTGTGATTTTTTTATTTACTAGCAGTATAGCTTGGCATTGCTTGGGTGTAATGAAAGGCTTTAAAACTAATCCATGGTCCTGGAGCTCAGACTCTTTGGACGTTGGCATGAAAGACTAAAAAGCAATAGTTGTTTCCAGTTAAAGCGAAAACGTAGACTGAAAGAAAAATGAATGGATGTAAGTTAAATTTTGATTTCCTGGTATCGATATCAAATAAGTTTTTTTTTCATCATAAACTGAATTTTGAAGGCTAAATAAGTCCTCTGAGTAAATGGTATCATGGCTGAGACTAAGAACTACAATTATACTTACTTAGAGCCAAACCCGAAGCAAAAACTAAAATAAAAGGGCTGAAAAAAATACAGACATACAGGCAGATAAGCAGACACACACAAACATCTTGCCTTTTATATATATATATATATATATATATATATATATATATATATATTATCGATTTTCTGCACTATTGTAAGAACTGCAACCTTGAAACTTCTGAATATCATTTCTTATGTCTTTGTCTGTAGGTGTATCAAATTTGATTAAAATCGGACCACTCCTTCTATAGCCCGATTTTTTCGATTATCGATTTTCCATATTTATCGGGGGTACCTCGACACAAAACCTAGTTAAGAACACTCTCAGATGCTTATAGTACAACTGTAAATTTTCAAGAAAATTGGTTCAGCCATTTTGGAGTCTATAGGTAATGGATACACACAGACACACACATACAAATAAAGTTCCATTTATAAATAAGTTTAGATATATATATATATATATATATATATATATATATATAGTGGGCAGCAATCTCTCATTTATACAGGTTTTGTTAAAGATGATTGACAAGGATGATTAAGCATTTTATTTAATTTTTTCTGTGTTTGTACAAGTGTTTTCTTTTCTGGACATAAAGTTTGTAAATACTGTCCAAAAGTTCTGCATATCAAGTGCTTTCAGCTATTCTTTTGGCCGTTATCCAGGGCAATTTTTATTTTAGTGAGAAACAAACAAGAAAATGATAATCTCAAAATGACATTAAAACAAAAAAAATTTATCCTTAAGTTTACCTATGAAGTTAGTCAAAAAAATAAATTAGCATTCTTAGATGTTCTCATAAAATTCAGTAATAACTCATTCACTGTTTCATTATACAAAAGACCCACTAGCAGAATCCTTTGCCACCTTAATTTTAAGAGTAAATGTTCACTTAGATATAAAATAGTAGTTATAAAAATTTCCTAAAGAGAACACACAAGAATTCATCCTCTTTATATTAATGAACTCAATAATGAAAAACAGATACTAGTTAACAATGATTTTCCTCAATACCTCATCAAACACCAAATTAGATTATTTCTTTCTAAAGTAACTAATAGGGATACTGAACATACAGATAAAAACAATAACATTAACATTTCTACAAAAACCAAATACATGTTAATTATAAGCAAAACAAATTTTCTCTTAGGAATATCATTACAAAATACACAACCCCAGTAAACAATAAAGTTATCTATTATAAAAAATTTAAAACAACTAACCTTATCATAAAAAATAACACACCCACAAAAACAAAACCTAACAAACAGCCAACATTATTTACAAGTTCAAATGCCCCTTAAGGAAGTGTGTTTCTGATCAAACCAAGCTTGACAACTCTCATTACACCTACCTGACCCTAACTCAATTAAGACTCATTCAAACACACATGAAAACCTACCAAACTCCATCCAAAACATACTGATAAAAAATACAAATATAATAGCTTCATCCACTTGTAAAAAAAAATAATGGTAGCCCTAATAATAAAAAAAGAAAAGACAAAACTCAGTAAAATTAACTACAAACATGGTCACAATGTGCTGACCATGTTTGGAAAATATAATATTTCCATAAGCATTTAATTAAAAATTTAAATTAAAAATCACCCTGGATAATGGCTAAAAGAATAATCAAAAACTTTTCCAATCTTCTCACTTTGTTTTTTTTTTCTCAATTGGAGTAGATAGATCTATCTATTGCCCGGTTCACACTCCACCCACATCTATTGAACAGGTTAAGAGGTTCATCCCTTGTTCCCTGTTTAGGATGTGGTTTCTAGCTTTCTCTTTTCCAATCTTTTCGCTATTACGTAGCCCCCTGCACATCAGTGGCGTTACCGCCTTGCTCGGGGTGATACGATTAAAAAAAAAAAACACTTGGATATGCAGAACTTTTGAACAGTTTTTACAAATTTTGAATCTAGAAAAGAAAACCCAAGAAAAATTAAAAAACTTAATCCTAGTTACTTTTCAGTCATTTTTCATGAAATCTAATATATAAATAGCGACAGACAGACAATTTTCAGTCTGCTATGCAACTCTCATACCACTGTGATCTGATTGTCAGGCGGTCTGGTTGCATTAGTAGCTATCCAAACATTGTCTCTTTCTGAGTTGCAATGCTGGAAAGTATAACTGTTCTGTCTTGATAATTTAGATATAGAGCACTATATATTACTGTTTAGGTCGATGACTGTTTTGCTTCTTACTTTTTCCTCTTTATCCTTCTATTGGTTTTTCTCTTGGGGTTTTTTTTTTTTTGTCTCCTGATTGGTTTTGTTGGTTTAATCAATACTTAGAGATTTTTTGGCTTGTGTGTGTACGCTCTCACACCCTGAACGAGCACTCTGGAAGAATGGGTACTCTGGCATGTACACATCACTCATTCAATAATGAATTAGAGCACTCTGGCTATTGGGCATGTATTATGATAATATACACATAAAAATGTCTGCCTTCTTCTACCGAGCACCCATAGCCCAGAGGTAGAATCGCCAACTGACGCCAATTCGGTTGGGTTTCAATCCTGGGTTAAAAATTTGAAGTCTAACTGTAGTGATGAGCTGTGATACAGCAAAACAGATCTGTTTGTGGATGACTCTCTCTCTCTCTCTCTCTCTCTCTCTCTATATATATATATATATATATATATATATATATAAAGTATGACAAATTTGAAAAAGCTTTCATATGACGCTTTTCATCCTTAAGGACTTCATTTGATTAGATTTATATTTACATTGATATGACTATACATGTGCCTGAAGGAAAGAGGGACACTGAGAATTTAAATTTTAATTTTTTTCTTTATATTTAAAATCTGTATAATTCTTTGTGAATTGCTTTATTTACATTTTGGATACAAAACTAAGCAGTTATGACTTTTGAGAAAATCTTGACAAGTAAATGTGCTTTAATAGCAAATAGAACTTTGCTTGGTTCTGAAGCACTTTATAGCCAAGTGGTCAAAGTATGATAGATTAAATGGCAATTTCTCCTGCAAAGTTAGAATCCTACCAGATGTCACATTTTCTTTAATAAGTTTTCTTAAAGGTGCAGGTCAGTAGATGAAATACTAAGATAAACAGGGGCATCTACTGAAATACAGGTATCCACTAAAAATAATGTTTGAATAAAACTTTGTTGAATTAAAAATAAAATCCATTAATTTAATTCTTTAAAAATTGATTTTGTTACATACTCATAACTAATGTCACAGTTATCATTATGAAAGATTAAAATTGAATCTGAAATTTGACTGAGATTATGAAAAACAGAATTTGAATTTCAACTAAGATTTGAGAATTATAGATTTTCCCTTGAGATTTAAGGATTATAGATCCCATCATGAGTTTTGTGAATTATAGAATACCCTTCCCTGAAATTTGAGAATTATAGTTTCCCCTACCTAGATTTGAGAATTATAGATTCCCCACCCCAAAATTCGAGAATTATAGATTCCCCCCCACTGAGATTTGAGAAATATAGTCTCCCTTCCACCAAGATTTGAGAATTGTTTCCACTGAGAATTTCTTGTTTTCAAAATTAATTTTGTTACATACACATATTTAATGTTACAGTTATCAGTATAGAAAGAAAATTATATTAGGGAACTGAAATTGAATTATTTTTTTTCATAAACATTCCACCCCAAGCAAGGTAAGATTGCCACTAGTGCGCAAGGGGTTACATTGAAGGAAAAAACAAGGTACAGGGGATATCGAAAAAAGGATAAGAGATGGATGGAATTTAAGTAGATAGAAGATGGCAATTGACATTACATTTAAACTTTTAGAGATTATAGCTATCAAGGAAGCAAGTAAACGGAAGGGAGTTCCACAAATGGGAAGTGCAAGAAATGAAACTGATAAAGTAGAAGAGGCGGTTTGACTTAGATTTTCTTATGTTCACTTAGGGGAAAAATTTAAAATGTCACTACTTTGCATTCTGTCCCATCATCTTGACAAGACATCTTGTTATTATCATACCACAATGACTGATAAAAAAGAGGAATTGAGTGAGCTCCTGGAGGAGTGTTGGATGAATACAAACATGATCAGATATCAGCATATACTCTGATTTTATTGCATTGTGATGTTCGAATTCCAGTTGAATTCCTTGCATTCACTTACGCGCAAATACCCTTGGGAAAGGTATTAATCCATCTCTTCCCTCCAGTTATGGGTTAAATAATAGGACAGATTGGGTTCTATAGCCTTGGTCGGCAACCAGTTTACCACAGAAAGCAATGGCAACCTACTGCGGGATAATCTTCTGCCCAGTCAGTCATGTCTCTTTCGAGACATGATCGCCCAAGCGTGTATCGCGCATGGCACTTAACTGACTGACTGATGTTCTGTAATTTTATGCAATTCAGCATAGAAAAATGCACACTAAAACATTCTTTACAATCTTTATATTTATACAAATGTCTTCATCTTTGCACTACAGTTTCAGCCTTTGTGTCTTCCCGCTTTCTTCAGATGTCTGTGAATCCAGGTAACCTTCAGGGAATTTTCAAACTGAACTTTTTAATTGTATTCACTTACATGCAAATACCCTTGGGAAAGGTATTAATCCGTCTATTCCTTCCAGTTATGGGTTAAATAGCAGGACAGACTGGGTTCTATAGCCTTGGTCAGCAACCAGTCTACCAAAGAAAGCAATGGCAACCTACTGCGGGATAATCTTCTGCCCAGTCAGTCATGTCTCTTTCGAGACATGATCGCCTAAGCATGTATCACGTATGGCACTTAACTGACTGATGAGGAAAGAAATGGCAACCTACTGCGAGATAATCTTCTGCCCAGTCAGTCATGTCTCTTTCGAGACATGATCGCCTAAGCATGTATCACGTATGGCACTTAACTGACTGATGAGGAAAGAAATGGCAACCTACTGCGAGATAATTTCTGCCCAGTCAGTCATGTCTCTTTCGAGACATGATCGCCTAAGCATGTATCACGTATGGCACTTAACTGACTGATGAGGAAAGAAATGGCAACCTACTGCGAGATAATTTTCTGCCCAGTCAGTCATGTCTCTTTCGAGACATGATCGCCTAAGCATGTATCACGTATGGCACTTAACTGACTGATGAGGAAAGAAATGGCAACCTACTGCGAGATAATTTTCTGCCCAGTCAGTCATGTCTCTTTCGAGACATGATCGCCTAAGCATGTATCACGTATGGCACTTAACTGACTGATGAGGAAAGAAATGGCAACCTACTGCGAGATAATTTTCTGCCCAGTCAGTCATGTCTCTTTCGAGACATGATCGCCTAAGCATGTATCACGTATGGCACTTAACTGACTGATGAGGAAAGAAATGGCAACCTACTGCGAGATAATTTTCTGCCCAGTCAGTCATGTCTCTTTCGAGACATGATCGCCTAAGCATGTATCACGTATGGCACTTAACTGACTGATGAGGAAAGAAATGGCAACCTACTGCGAGATAATCTTCTGCCCAGTCAGTCATGTCTCTTTCGAGACATGATCGCCTAAGCATGTATCACGTATGGCACTTAACTGACTGATGAGGAAAGAAATGGCAACCTACTGCGAGATAATCTTCTGCCCAGTCAGTCATGTCTCTTTCGAGACATGATCGCCTAAGCATGTATCACGTATGGCACTTAACTGACTGATGAGGAAAGAAATGGCAACCTACTGCGAGATAATTTTCTGCCCAGTCAGTCATGTCTCTTTCGAGACATGATCGCCTAAGCATGTATCACGTATGGCACTTAACTGACTGATGAGGAAAGATTGTTCTTGTTGTTGTTCTGCTGTCTACATCTAGGCTATCTCATCTTGTTCTTTTTACTAGTGCTCGGTTATTGCTCATCTGTTTCCCACTAAGTGTACATCTGTACTACCCAGCCAATTTACAGTTACTATATTAACAAATTAATAGATCAACGCTTTATTTCACTTGGCTATTGTCTTATGATCTACCCCAATAGATTAAATGAAGGGTTCCATTCAAAATTCTCTGAAGGCTACCCAAATCAAACACACCAGAAGAAGAGCAGATGAGGGCATCAGTACAAATATAAATAATTTTAAATTCTTATACCAGAAATTCAGACAGAAAAAAATATTATCAAAGTTATAATTATATTGGCAAGGCTGTAAATACCTATGACAAGCAAATTTTCTATTGAAATGCTTTTTTTTTTTTTTTTTTTTTTAATGTTCTTTACTGTTCTTGTTGAACTACTTTTAAATTTCCTCTTTTGGACGTGTAAAACAGTTCACAACATTTGTTTTGTGTTCTATTTATGAAGAACTGAATTTCATTTAACTCTGTGAGAATCAAAATAATTAATCATTCTGATATTCTAGAATTTGCAGGTTTGGAAAATTCTGGAATTCTTTTTAAAACCAATTTATTTCAAAGGTAACATAATTTGCTCTGAGGAAGCAAATTCAGGTTAAACATTTAGGATATGACATTTTTAACTGATATATAATAGACGTTTATTATAGAATTATCTTCCTTCTTCAAATCAACCAGAAATAATTTTTTCAAGCTATCAAATTAGGTCATTAAACTATTTTCAGTCACAAGCCAATTGTTGAATGTTTTAATGGTTGACAAAACTCATTTTCTCTCAAGGACAATTTTTTCTTCATAGGTCAAAAGTTGTTATTCATTGCCTACTGTTTACATATTACCTGAAACAAAAATCAGCACCTCTCTTCTAATAATAATTTTTATTCTTTATAACTTAAAGAATAAGATTTTTTTTTTATTAGAAGCATTAGTCACTCACTCACTCACTTAGTTATCTACTTATGTAGTTAATCTCCTTTTTCGGACTTCACATATTTTGATATAACTTTTTTCTACTGATCCAAAATTCAAAATTTTTTTTCAACATGTAGCTGAGGTGTTCTATCTAATTTTGTAGACTGTTTGAAATTTGGTTGAGAACTAAATTAGTGGTAAAACTTGAAAGCTGCCTAGATTCACTCAGTGTCAGACTTAAGAATATATTTAACCACTGCCATGATTGAATGATTAATAATTGGCTACTGTCATCTCAGTACACCTGTCTGCAAGGGCGGCTGTTGAAGATGCTTGCCTTTGTTCAACAATCATCAAGCCAACTTGTGATTTATACTGAAACTATACTTGGTGGACCTTAATTACTGTCTCTGAGAAAGAGAGCGCTAGTGTGATCAGCAACTGAACAAGGCCAGTATACTTTGAGTTATAAATTAAAAAAAAAACCTTTTTCATCAAAATTTGCCTAAATCAACCTTCTCACTATAACTAAACAGTAAAATAAAATAAAATTATCCTAAAAACCCACCTTTTTGGCATTAAATAACCCACAGTGGTTGATATACCGTTAAACAAAACTCAAACTCAATTTAAGACATTGTTGAATCAGTTGTTTAAAAACTCTTAAAAATACATAACAGTTAAAAAATGAATGAGAAACTTGATGTCTTTTGTTTCTTGAAAGCTTCTCGATATTATGCTTCAAATTCGTGGATCCAAGATTAAAATGTTATCAAGATGATTATCAGTTAATCTTGTTCTCAAATTGTTCTTAGTTTGCTTCAATTTAGAAAATACAATGTAACCCTGATATAAGAGAGTTGTCGGGACTGGATAAAAGTTCTTTTATATCCGGGGTTTCTCTTATATCCGGGTTCAGTCTATTTTATATACATTACCACAGGCTCTAATTTGGGACCAGAGAAAATCTATCTTATATCCGGGTCATGCTGTAATTGCTTACACTGGTAAGTGCTTCCGAACAGATGCCATTTTTCTGCATGATTCACTAAGTTGGTATACTTCCTATTTGGAAAAATATATTTTGCATAGAAATCAATCAATGAAACATCTTTAGAATGAAACTTAGATCTCAATACGTTGTCACACTTCATATCAATAAATTCTATTTGTAAACATGCCGCCTTGGCTTCCACATCAAATTGTAGCACAAACAATTTAAACTGATTTGCATGCAGACAA
Source organism: Ascarosepion bandense (assembly GCA_037127315.1). Classification (NCBI taxonomy): domain Eukaryota; kingdom Metazoa; phylum Mollusca; class Cephalopoda; order Sepiida; family Sepiidae; genus Ascarosepion; species Ascarosepion bandense. The sequence continues at coordinate 6,334,059 of JBBBDQ010000511.1, forward strand.
AAGTCAACAAAACGTGATGCAAATTTTATAAATCCAGGATTATATTCACAAATACCTCTGAACCTGTGGTTTCCTTCCCTGAAATGATGCAAAAGGCACATAATTTTCATTTCAAAGTTGATGTTCCCACACAGGTAGCTTTTTTTACAAAGCTAATAATATGGTTATGCATTTTATTTATGAGATGAGTTTTATCTTGAAAGTTATTTAAATGAGTCACAATATTCTCAATAATTGCCAAAGTTACAAGCCAGTCAGGATCTCAAAAATGGGAACTATCAACATGTTTGCTTTTGAGAAATATCACCACCTCTTTGTGTAAGGCAAGTACTCTTTTTAGCATTAATCCTTGGCTAAGTCAACATATATCACAGAAATAAGCAAGGTCATTCTGCTTCAGTACCTACTAAAAAATGCTTAAATTGATGATGATTTAATTAATGAGATGGGATCAGATTCTTGACCTTTACAACAATGTTTATGACATTCGTAAATTTCAAAAACATGGCACACAATGTCTCTTGATGGATAATGCAATGAACTTTAACAAGTTTGTGTGATTCTAAGGCTTTTCATGTGTTCTTGCAGTAGTGCAACAAAGCATTTTTTTTTTGTCATATCATTGCTAGAACACCATCAGTAGTGATTCCAATTAGTTCCAAAAAATCAAATTTCATTTTTGATATAATTTTCAACAAAGCTTCAAAGATGTTTGCCCTAGTTCCGGATAACTTCAGAGGAATTAACCAAATAAATTCTTCAAAGATCTGAAAAGTTGAAGCCACTTCGCACACAAAAACAGTAATTTGTGCAGTGTCACTTAAATTTGCAATCTTATCAACTGCAGTTGAAAAATATCGGAATTTACTACAGGCATTGATTAACTGATTTTTAATATCTCTCTTTTGCCATTACTTTAAAGAGTACATTGGTTGTCAGCCAAGGCTATAGAAGACAATCTGTCCTGTTATTTAATCCATAACTGGAGGGAAGAATTGATGAATTCATACCTTTCCAAAGGTTATATGCACATATGTGAATGCAGCATATTCAACCGGAATTTGAACTCGGCTCTCCAATTTCTGATTCCAAGATGATATGCACTGCACCACAATGCACATCCTGTCTTTTGTAACTTAGTAAATTTTATCTTTTTTTTCTATCTCTCTTAATTCTTGTTCTACCAATCATTTGTGCAAACTAGTTAAGTAGACTATGCACTGCTTTCCTTTGTCTTTCTTATTTTCAATATGTACTGTAAGTATGACATTTTCTAAGTCCTCCCCTCATCGTGTGTCCTAGAAATTTTAACTCTCTCTTCCTGATATTAAATATAAGTGTTTTTTTATTTCATTTTCTGTAAAACTTTGTCATTGCTCACAGGTATTTTCAGCATCCTTCTGTAGAAGCACGTTTCTGTTATCTCAAGTCTCTTCTTCATCTATTAGGATTATCCCGCATTCACAGCCATATATACAGGACCAATATAACAGTTTAGTACTCTTTCTTTTGTTTCAAGTGAAATTTTCCTGTTTCTTAATACTTTGCTTAGTTTTTGGCAGACACCTTTTACTATCCCAATGTGCCTTTGGATTTCAGTGTTGCATTTTCCACCCACTTCCCACACATTACTGGATATTAATTAATAAACAGCAACGTTATCATCAGATGCCATATACATGATGAGATATACATATATACTCTAATGCCACAACTTAACGGAATAAATTTAAATTCTCAAAATCAAGGCAAGAATCTTTCGGTTCTAATGATACTTATCTAGATGTAGCAAAAGTAAGGCTGCTGTTATACATTCAAGAACAATTTTTTTGTAAATGGTATATTTCTTAGCACATAAGCAGTCTTGGCTTCCTTTATTTTAATATTTCTCACTTGCCATGATTTTTCTCTTTAAAGATAGAAAAGTGGTTTCCTGTTGCATTCTCCCTGTTTCAAAATCAAAATTGTCAATTTTCCCAAATGATTGCTCTATTGTGATAATGAGTCTAGTCTGTCCCCTTATTAGGTTGGGTCATAAAAAATTTCCATTTTTGTTTGTCAAATTTATTCTTAAAGTACAATTACATTTTATTCAATTATAAGAAATTGATGAACTAAATTCATTACATAATTACATTGACTTTCACACAAATACCAATATAACTCCCTCTATAGATTGGCTGAGTTTTCTTGCCTTGAGGTAGCAACCTGTCTTAAAGAAGAAACACTCTAAATTCAAAACCATCCTAACTCAGAGTTGTATAAAGGATTGATTAAAAATCCTTTTTTATCACCATTTAAATATTTTAACAAAAAAAAGTTAAGTAAAAATTTAAAAAATAGTTAGAAAGAGCAGTCAAAGACAGCAAACTTCCGCCAAGGCAATATTGACATCATCTTAGCAATAAGCAAGTGATGATTATTAAAATGGGAAAGAATAACTGCAATCAATTTGACCGCTTTCAAGAGTAAAAATACCAAAAATGAACTCGATCATTCTCAAAATTAAATGCACACGCAAATGAAACAGGGGAGGTAATTCAGTATTTAAAATGATCCAGGAGACATAATTTAGTATTTGGGATTTGAAAGGCAAAAATGAAATTTTATTAATAAAACCAGAAAATAAACCAGAAATTTTATTCCAAACCAGATCAAACCCAAAATTTAATCAGTTCATGCCAGTCATGAAAGCCAATCATCTCTGAAAGTTTCATCTAAACCCATGCATTGATTCCTGAGATATCTTGACCACAGACAGACATGACTAAATACAATATCTCTACCATAAGGTGGAGGTAAAAATAGTTTCTCGCATTGTATTTTAAACTGTATCACTCTGTATGTGACTTCCTTTGTGTACAAAAAATTTCACCTGCACTAAAGGTGACTCTGATACCTGAACAATAGTTTCATAGTTGTATTGTCATATCCTGCTATAGTAACAGAAAACAACTTTAAGTGGAATTGACAATAAGGATGTGTCAATTAACAGATCTTGAAAAAGAATGCAATGAAAAGGGAAGTAATATTAATAATGCAGTGCTAAAGGTTAAACAGTAGTACTGAAAATATTTTGTTTAGGCTTGATAATGTCTATCCTTCAACCAGAGACCTTATAGCTTCCAACCCACTGCCCCATTGATAAGACTCTATCCACAATTATGCTAAAATCAAGTGTGAATGTCATGTAGATTATTTGTGCTAAAATTTGTTTATTTTTTATTGCACAAACAGCACACAAAAAAATCCTGTGCAACTTGCATAGATTAAATCAACTGTGTGAACAAAGTAGATGTGAATCAAGTTTTTAGGATACTAAATTCAACTGAAAGCAATAAATTAACTTAAGATAAACTCTGACTGACTGACCAAGTAACCCAGTTTGTATTGCGTCTATGGACACACAGATGGTTTTTGTTTCCTAACTAATTACTATGTATATATGTGTATGTATCTTTTGTCTTACATATTGTTAAAGGCATAGATATGCTCTTGGTCTACAAGGCTTTTTCACCTTCTCCAAGTCTTGCTTGGCAATTTGTAATAAATTACTTAAACCCTTTTCTTTAACATGGCATTTCAAGCTCATCAAGTATGCAAGACACAAATAATAGAAATCTGTTGAAGATGCATAGCAACTTGTTCAAGGAGAGTCACATAGCTTCACAATACTCTTAAAATACTACTTAAAATGACTATAATTCAGAAACAGTTAAAAACAGTAGTTATATTAAACATTTTCTTATAAGGAAACATTTGTTGACCAAGCAGCCAGTACTACTTTTGGTTAAAATTTATAAAACCTTTCTCTTAAAAAAAGAATTTTTTCAGAAAAATAGGTTTCTCAATTTCAATTTTTGTTCAACATTGATGGGGGTTTTCTTCTTAATCTTTCATTTGAACTAGTGTGGAACATCAGCATCTTGTTTATGCATTTATTTTCTTTTTGAATCATATGCGTTATCCATTTTAGCTGTTGCTACTGTTGAAAGTCCTCAATGTTTCTGTTATTTGGTACAATTCTTTGTTTATGATCCTGTAGCACCAATCCACAATGTTCAAATAAGGATGGTCTTTTCTAAGATTCATTTGCTGGAAACCATTTTTAATCATTGATTTGAGAAAGCAGTTTCATCAAGCAAACAGTTTAGATATTCCTGAACAAATTTAGCACTATGATATCTACATGAAAATCTCGGTCTGATTAAAGAATATTACTTTAGGTTATTGTTTTGGTTTTGTAACAGCTTGCAGTGTTTGATAAAAGAAACTGGTAATTTTGGTTTCAGTTAAACCAAGATTCCTATTAAGTACTTGTAATTAAAAGAATTAAAAACTATTCACTACTTCAGTAAAATGTAGATTTTGTAGCTAATCTGAAAATGTATTTTGCTGTTGAAGATTTTTGTTCTTACTATAGATTTTAGCAACTTCAATAATTTTTTATTTTTTATTTTTAATTTTTTTTTTTTGTGTTCAGTAAGTTCGCTGCCATTAATTCCCTGTAGAAAAGATCGCCTCAAGGGAAAATTCACTGTAAAAGGATAAAAATTAAATAATTTTTTGATGGGTTCTAATTTTATTGATCAACATATCTAAAGCATTTTTAAAATAGAGTAAGGGTAAATAACCGACATTATGCGTTTCAATTTAACTTAATAATTAAAACTTGTATTCCTCATAACTGATATTATGCACTATTCATCTCAAATAATCAGATACAATTATATTTGTTATTTTGGTATTCATTTGTAAAATAAGTGGCCAACAACAGTTTTTTCTTTTGCTTTTCTGTTTCAATGTAAGTAAATTCCATTTTAATGATTGTGTTTTTTTTTATTTCTTTCGTTATGCTCATTTCAACCCATGTAGCTATATATATATATATATATATATATTGTCATCTGCAGACAGATCTGTTTTGCCGTGTCACAGCTCATCAGTACGGTTAGACTCCGATTGCTTTTTTACCCAGGATTGAAACCCGACCGAAATGGCGTCAATCGGCGACTCTACCTCTGGGCTATGGGCGTTCGGTGGAAGTAGGCAGACTTTTTAGCACATATCATTATACACGCCCAATAGCTAGAGCGCTCTAATTCATTTCACTGAATGAGCGATAAAATTATTAATTATAAAATCTAATGAATTAGTTTATTGTGGTGAACTTCCCATGTGGTAAATTTTTGCTGGTGAACTTACCTGTAAGTTTTTTTTTCTTTAAGTACATTCACTTTTACACTTAAAGGAAACACTTTCTTTTTTATGGTCAAATTGCCAGTATCATTACCCTTATGTTTCAGAACCCTTATTAAGTCAAACTTATGAATTGTTTATTTGTTATGCAATTAAGACCACAGAAAGAAAAATGACATGGTGATTACTACAAACTGTAAAGAACTTATTTTTGTAACTTGGAAGTAAATTAAATATTACATTATTTTACTTTCTGGTAAGCTCTGATTGTTTTAAGGATGTTAATTATTTATGTTCCCATATAACCAAAATAATAAATAATTATGGAAGTCAATTTTGCATTGTAAATTACTGTATGAATACATTTAATCAGTCAGTGACTGGACAATTTAATCTATCCACCTTCCTTACAAACTCTGAGTTTCTTTAAAGAAAAACAAAAAACTTCAGTACTCGGAAGGTAATAAAATAGGTAACATCTCTTTAATACTGATTATTCCAGTTTTGTAGCTGTGAATATTTTACTCTAAGGACACTGAAGAATGCAAGTTTGTAACACAGTAAGTGTAATTTACTACTTTTTATAACGCTTGAAACATTAATTCATATATAACCAACCATATAGACATTTGTGTCACTATGAAAAATATAATTGCTACTGCTTACAAGTTAACTAAACTGAACAGGATGCATCAGGCATTTGAGAACACCTCGTAGGCCATAAATGGAAGACTCTTTCAGATGTGTTAAGAAAATTAACATGGCAACTTTCAATCTGACACAAGAAATGAAGAAGCATGCTTATGGCATTCACTGCTAACCACTACAAAGATTGCCCAAAAAAGTGGGCAGGTAAACTGGAGAAATGACATGTGGTTCTGTACACGCTCTGGAGGTACCCATGGTGATAAACACAAAGACCTTGTTTGTGATGGTCATACCACTGGCTAACTCAATGTGCTGGACATGGTGGTTAAGCTCTGAATCAAAAGTGTAGCCTATACATATTCTGACAAAATTTTTGCCCCCTCACACAGTTTCCCGTCTGCTCTTACTTTGGAGCTTTTGGTAGATTAAAATTTAATATTATCTATTGCTGTCCAACTAAGCAATACCTATTCTTTGGGAGTGAGTTAAGGTTATTGCATGGTACATCAGACATCCCCAAGTAGAGAAGTGCTGAGAGGGCTTCAGAAACTTCTTTTCAATAATCCATAGACTCCCAACCCACTTTAAACTCTGCTTTGCATTACACTCTGTTTAAGTGGATGTGCAGATAAATACCTACTATATCTAGAGTTCAGAAAGTATTACTAAGAAGCAGCCCTATAATATTAAGGACTTATTGATAACTATTAATCATGGATGTGACAGCCAAAATGAATGAGAACCACCTGATCGAAGCATACAGTTTTATTGAATAACTAGCTGTAAGTACCTGATATTGCACAAAATGGGAAGAGTAAGAATTCACATTTCTATACAACCCACATCTGCAGACATCAAATACTGAAGATAACACTTGTATTTTTTAAAGTTATTCTCCATACAAAAGTTACTGTGTCGAACTTATTTTTAACAAAAAAAATATACTTGAAAATAGAAAACTAAAACAAAGATTAAACTGAGGCCTACATGCAATTTCTTTTTCTCTGTTTTGTAGAATATAAATTTGTGAGGGGGTGTGTAAGTTTTAAAAAAATTAAATGAAAAATGTGGAAATGTATTTTAATAGAAATCTGAGGATACACACAGATACACACATCTTCAGTTTTATTTATATAGAAGTTTTTGTCTTTCTAATTTGAACATGTGAACATTTTTTTAATATATACTGATTTTTTTCCTTCTTATCAATTATCTAGTGTACTTCTAATATGTAAAGAATTAACGTTTCAAAATATTTAACATAAACTTTTATTTTACTTTTGTTACTTTATTACTTATTTCAACGAATAACTTGTTCATAATTTTTTTATGGCTATATCAAATTGAAATACCGATTCTCATATGATCACCAAAGTTAAGCAATATTGAGCCTGGTCAGTACCAGAATGGGTGACTGCTTTGGAATGACAATTGCTGTAAGCTTGTATGTTAAAATAAAATTTCATTCTACGTTTGTTAGTTTATTACTTTTTATTATTTCAACTTGTCCATCATTTTTTTCTTATTGCTATATCACATTGAAACACCAGTTCTCATCTGGTCACCTAAGTTAAGCAATGACTGACTTGGTCAGTACTACTTAGGAACACCAAGTGCTGTAAGCTTGGGTGTGCAGGTGGTGTAATGGATAATGGCTCAGAATTGTTAATTGGGGAGCAGAGTTTCAATTCCAGTTCAGGTTATTATATTCACTTATATGCAAAAATAACCTGGTAAAAATATATGAATCCACTTCTTTGCAAGCTATGGGTTAATTAGTAAGACCATTATTATCTCAAAAAGAAATTGGGAGGAAACATGACTGTTGGTGATCATGGCACTTCACAATTTCCTATCCTTTGTACCTTTTAATGAATTTTGTCATTTTGTTATTTCCTATATACCTTGTTCTGTTATCCTTTTACACATGCTCACTAGGTAGGTTATGTGTTGTTTTCCTCTGTCCCTCTTGCCTTCGATATATGTCATGAGTATTAAATTTTCTGAACCCTGTTTCCTCATATGTCAGAAATTTCAACTCTCTCTGATGTTAAGTATAAGTGTTCTTTTTGTTTCTATTATCTCTAAAACTTTGTCATTGCTCACATGTTTGATTCATGGCATTCTCAGTATTCTTCTGTAGAGGCATATTTCTGTTACTTCAAGTCTCTTCATATGAGATTATCCAGTATTCACTGCCATAATTGGAGCAGATAGACTAAACTATCGCCCGGTTCACACTCCACCCACGTCTATTGTACAGGTGTAGAGGCTCATCCCTTGTTCCCTGTTTAGGATGTGGTTTCTGGCTTTCTCTTTTCCAATCTTTTCACTTTTCTTTTCTTTTTCTTTTTATTTATTTATTTTTTTTCAATTGGAGTAGATAGACTAAACTATCACCCGGTTCACACTCCACCCACATCTATTGTACAGGTGTAGAGGCTCATCCCTTGTTCCCTGTTTAGGATGTGATTTCCGGTTTTCTCTTTTCCAAATCTTTTCACTCTTACGTAGCCCCCTGCACATCAGTGGCGTTACCGCCTTGCTTGGGGTGATATGATTAAAATAAAAATAAAAATATTGAACTAATATTATACATAACAGTTCAGTACTCTTCTTTGTTTCTAATGAAATTTTTAAAAAAATCTTGGTGATATTTTAAATGAAATTGTCTCTCTCCATGTGAATAAATTATGTCAGTTATCAAAATATTTTCCATAGTAATTTGTTGCACAAGGTCATGTTCACAGAACACTCAGTTAATAATGAATCCTCTAGCAATGATTTCTGAGATTAGTATGTTGTACTCTCGGACAGATGTTTCACTAAGCTCTTTTTTTACACACACACACACACACACACACACACACACACACACACACACACACACACACACACACACCACTTTAATGGCGTTAAATGAATGTATGTGTAACTTTAGATCTTCAGAAAAAAATACAAGATTCCAAGAAAGATAACTCTTGTTTCAATGAAGTGAGTATGACAGCAGCATTCACAAGATACATAAAATTTAACATAAGTACAGTTGGAGGGGGGTAGTATTTGCTGTTTGAAGCTGAAAATGAAGTATAATCTCCTCCTCTTCTATGTGCCCTGTCCCTTCAGGACGTAGGCGATCATGGATCTCCACGTCTTCCTATCCCTTGTGGCTCTTAGTATGTTTGCTCCTGTTGCTCCTGGCAACCCCCGTTCCATCATCCACCTGATCAGATCCTGCAAATATGTTATCCGCTGCCTTCCTCTGTCTCTCCTTCCTTCTATCTGTCCAGTCAGTATCAGGTTCTCCAGGCTCTCCGTCCTCATTGCATGTCCCAGGAACTTCAGTTGTCTCTTCCTGATGCTCAGCATCAATTTCCTTTTTGTTGCCATTCTTTCTAACACTTCGTCGTTGCTTGTATGCTCAGTCAACGATATCTGTAGCATCCTTCTGTAGAACCACATTTCGGCACTTCTCCAATATTCTCTAGAATTGTTGACAGACAACCTTAAAAGTGGATTTTTTCTTTCAGTTGGCTTTGCTGCATTTGAATGAAATCCCAAATAATAAACTGTACATGACAAAAGGTAACCATTAAAATGAGAAAATATATTAAAGTAAACAATAACATTTCATAATAATTTACTCTTTCTAAAATTGTCATAGATCATTTTTGTTTAATTTTCATTCAAAGCTGAGTGTAATGGCAAAGCCCAGTCATATACAATGGAAGCTATTCTGTTTGATCAGCAAGAAACAAATAACTTCAAATTGATAATTTGAACTTAGCAAGTTTAAATCCCAAATAGTCTGGATCAAATCAGATATATTATTTAGATTGGCTTCAGCTTATAAAATTATTCAAGCAGAAAGTGATAGAAAAAATTTTTTTATGAGATGTTCTGAACAGTTTTTAGGAAATTATAAGATTTCTATTTTTGTATATTTCATTACATATAAGATATAATTTTAACTTAAATTTATCAGAGGTAGGATTAGTCAACACAATATATATAATCATGTTAAGATGGTAACTGTCTTCAGAACCCAACTCATTTCTAGCTCATTGTCTTAAATTCTCTATTACACTGACTGAATCCTTTTTTTTTAACAATTGCTTAAAGTTATTCCATTCATCACTTAGTGTACACATTTTTTAAACTTTAGTTTTTCCAGTCATTTTTCTTCTACTTGCCCTTGATTACCAGTACTTTCAACTGACCCATTAAATTATGATAATTTATGAATTATAGCAAAAGTGAATAATATATTTTTTCTCTCTCTCTCTTTAGGGACATATGGTAATATTAGCCATTTCGGAAACATTCAGCATTCATTGATTGAACAGCTAGTGCTACTTTAGGGTGACAATTTATAAAACCTCTCTCTTAAAAAGCAGTTTTTCTGGAGACTAGTCTTCTTGACTTCACTGACTGTTAGTTCTTTCTAATATTGATGGGAGTTTCCTTAAACTTTATATATATATATATATATATATATATATATATATGCAGTATAGCCCGGCATTGCTCGGGTGTAATGAAAGCTTTAAAACTAATCCATGGTCCTCGAGCTCAGACTCAGCCTAAAGAATATTTGAAATAATAAAATAACTGCGACAATTTACCAATCGCACATATATATATATATATATATATATATATATATATATATATATATATACTAGCAGTATAGCCCGGCATTGCTCGGGTGTAATGAAAGCTTTAAAACTAATCCATGGTCCTCGAGCTCAGACTCAGCCTAAAGAATATTTGAAATAATAAAATAACTGCGACAATTTACCAATCGCACATTATATATATATATATATATATATATATATATATACTAGCAGTATAGCCCGGCATTGCTCGGGTGTAATGAAAGCTTTAAAACTAATCCATAATCCTGGAGCTCAGACTCAGCTTGAAGAATATTTGTGTGAAGTTTGGTGAGAATCGGATAAAAATTATGGATTTATATAAAGGACATACAGACAGATAAACAGACACACACACACACAAACATCTTGCCTTTTATATATATATTATTGATTTTTTGCACTATTTTAAGAACTGCAACCTTGAAACTTCTGAATATTGTTTCTTATGTCTTTGTCTATGAGTGTATCAAATTTGATTAAAACGGACCACTCCTTCTATAACCCGATTTTTTTGATTATCGATTTTTGATATTTAATCGGGAGTACCTCGACACAAAACCTAGCTAAGAACACTCACAGACGCTTATAGTACAACTGTGTAAATTTTCAAGAAAATTGGTTCAGCCATTTCGGAGTCTATAGGTAACGGGGACACATGCACGCACATACACACACACACACAGACAAAGTTCCATTTATAAATAAGTTTAGATTTAGATTAGATTTAGATATATATAATTGTTTTACCCGAAGCAAGGTGGTACTACCACTGGTGCACAGGGGGTTACAATGAGAGGAGAGTGAAAAGTTACATAAGATGAGAGCAGAGAGAAAGAGGGACAGGTTACAGGGGGTCAGAGAATGGATAAAAGAAGGAGGGGAACACTGGTGTGAAGAGAGTTATATGAGAGTAGAGTGAAAAGGGATAAGAATAAGATACAGGGGGTGTCTGGGAAAGAATGGGAGTCAAGAAGATAAGTGATGGGGATTGTAGCTGTCAGGGAAACAAGGAAAAGGAGTTCCACAGCCAGGAAGTGTGAGAAAAGAAGCTGAGAGAGTAAAATTGTGCATTTGGTAAAAGTTATATGGCGAGCTAACATTTTGCTTATGTAGTTATTTTCTCTTCTATGTTTCATGTGCTATTTTAGTTGTTGCTGCTGTTTGGAGTCTACTTTTTGAAGAATCTGCAATGTTATCAGTGTTGACTTGACATCTTAGCATCAGTCACTTTCCCACTGCTGTAATGTAGTGTCACTGTGTGATTTCTAGAAATAGTTTCATGGTAATTGTTCTGATGAGCTTTCCTCCTTGGTATCTTTACGTTATGAATTTAAGTACAATACTAGATTGGTAGTTGAGTCATTGTTTTACAGTTGAAATGGCTAGATGTAAATGTAAGTTCTATGCTAATAGTCTCTTCTCTTTCACTCCTCATTTGTGAAACTCTTTTTCAGGATTTTGCTTTCCAGTCCACTTTGACATTGCATTTACATTTTTGAAGATCAATCATTATCTTTTTGTTATAATTTCTGTTCTTTTATTGTTCTCGTTTTTAATGATTTTCTTCTTCTCATATTTTTTCATACTTGTAACCCCTTGCATCTTAGTGGCTTTATTTCCTTGCTTAGGATGAAATGATTAAAAACAAAAAATCTCCAATAGTTCTAATGTAGTAGAATTTCAATACTTTAGATTCTATATGGTAAAAGGCAAGACAGGTCATGATTATAGAATTAGATGAATTTTTTTTTTTTACATATTTATCATTCTTTGATTTAGGCCATCCCAATTAAGCATTAATTATTGCAATTAATGAGATATTATAATTGAATACAAATGTCATCTTTCTATCCACTCACATTTATATGGCTGAGTGCACATGCCTATATTAAGTTATCAAGAATTGTTTAACAGTTTAATAATACTCCATTATTTGATAGCTGAATATACTCATTAAACAAAATAAGCACAATTTAAGATTTATCGATATGTGTTTTAATTCCAAAACAGCTTTTAACCTCATTCTAACATTTGAAAAAAGTATTTACACTATTGTTCAGACTGTTGTCCTCATCTTTATGATGTTTCAGCCATTGTACACTCCATCCTTCTTCAGGTGCTAGGAATTTCAAACCAAACCCTTTATTTAGTCCATAGGGGTAGATCGTTCTATTTTGTGGTTAAAAATTCTCACATCACTTGAAGAAGACTGGAGTGTACAACAGCTGAAACATCATGAATATGACAATAAAGATGAGGACAACAGTCTGAACAATGTAGATAATGTAAATAGTTGCAATACCTCATCTCAGAAATATAGACAGATATTGAAAAAATATTGAAATGTTTTTGTTTGTAGGCATGATAAAATGATTTGGGGAAAATTCTGTTATTAATAAAGTTAGCAAATTTGATTTTTCATCCAAAGCTCACATCATTTTAAAAATTTAAAGTGTTGCTGTTAAAGTATATAAAAAAATTGTAAAAATGAATAAGAATCATATAATAAGTTATCCATGAGTTGACTGACATGTTATAAATTTATATTAGAAAATATCATTTGAGCAATGAGAACTTATAATCAAGTTTTAATTCTTATAATGGATGATGAGTATGATTGGTTCTAATCTACAAAGAAAAATGTCCTTTAGGAAAACTGTTTATCCTTTTGACATTAACAGTGTCCCACCAAAACATTGAAGAGTTGAATATTTACAATATTGCAATAGCAAAAATGATTTATTGTAAAAACATAATTGGAAGTTTAGATGTTCAGTAACTGATGCGGAGATGTTTATCAACATTTTCAAACTGGATAAAGATAGACATGTTGAGCATTAGTTAAAAAGATGAGGACAGCAGTTTGAACAATGTAAATAGTTTGGTAAACACTAGCTATATTCACACTAAGAGTTTACTGAATTCATTAATAGTAAGTGCTGTCCTTATTGTATACTTGTAAAATATGGTTATCTTGAGGAGCAGGACTGACCATATTTCATTCTCAGATTGTGAACTAAAGAAATGTTTGAAATCCCAAAAAATTAAATAGGTGTGAGTTTTGAAAAACTCCAAGTTGGTCTGATTAGTCTAGAATCTAGAAGAACTCTGATGAACCTTCTGATTCTTCAATCATCCTTTTACCTCTTTTTTGCAAATTACTAGAATCTAGAAGAACTCTGATGAACCTTCTGATTCTTCAATCATCCTTTTACCTCTTTTTGGCAAATTACTAGAATCTAGAAGAACTCTGATGAACCTTCTGATTCTTCAATCATCCTTTTACCTCTTTTTGGTAAATTACTAGAATCTAGAACTCTGATGAACCTTCTGATTCTTCAATCATCCTTTTACCTCTTTTTGGCAAATTACTAGAATCTAGAACTCTGATGAACCTTCTGATTCTTCAATCATCCTTTTACCTCTTTTTGGCAAATTACTAGAATCTAGAACTCTGATGAACCTTCTGATTCTTCAATCATCCTTTTACCTCTTTTTGGCAAATTACTAGAATCTAGAAGAACTCTGATGAACCTTCTGATTCTTCAATCATCCTTTTACCTCTTTTTGGCAAATTACTAGAATCTAGAAGAACTCTGATGAACCTTCTGATTCTTCAATCATCCTTTTACCTCTTTCTGGCAAATTACTAGAATCTAGAACTCTGATGAACCTTCTGATTCTTCAATCATCCTTTTACCTCTTTTTGGCAAATTACTAGAATCTAGAACTCTGATGAACCTTCTGATTCTTCAATCATCCTTTTACCTCTTTTTGGCAAATTACTAGAGCCTCTAATCATCATTGTTCATATGGCCTTCTTTTAGATAAGCAATATGCTTTTGTTTCTATAGGTCAACTGTCTTAATGTTTTAACAATTATTACAGAATTCTTCTATCAGGCTTTAGTTAAGTACAGCAAGGCTCGAGCTGTGGCTTCAGATATTGCATAGGCGTTTGACAGGGTTTGGCATGCCAGTCTTTTTCACAAGCTGAAAAGCTATGGATGAATATTTGACTTAATCTAATGATTCTTAACAAATTATGTAACGAAGGTCATGTAGAACAGCCAAGATTCTAGATCAGTTCACATTAATGCAGGGATACCCCAGTGGACCTACATTGTTTCTTATCAATGACCATCCCCATGTCATCAGTTCCCAACTAGGTGTTTATGCTGATGATACAACTATTGGCATCTAGGTCTAGGTCCCAGCCTTTCACAATTGAAATAGTTAAATGTAACTGCCACTTCTACTCCAACAGTTTCTTTTCTCACACTTCCCACCTGTGGAACGCCCTTTCATTTACTTGCTTTCCTGATAGCTATAATCTTCAAAAATTTAAATGCAATATCAATTGCCATCATCCATCTTCTTGAATCTCATTCATCTTTTATCCTTTTATTAATACTCCCCTGTATCCAGTCTTTTCTCTCACTGTAACCCCTTGGCACTAGGAGTAGTCTGGTCTTGTTTGGGGTGAAATGATTTTAAAAAAAAACAGTTCAATATGTCCAACAAAGTAAAACTTGCAGCTGCTCTTGAAAATGACCTCTAGTCAGTTGTTAATTGGGACAATAAATGACTTGTAAATTTTAATGCTTCCAAAATTAAATTGCTATTTTTTATCATCATAAAGAACCATTTTTGTCTTCCAAATCATATGGCTGATGTTAACCCTCAGGATTGCAACTAATTGCACCTTCTTGGTCTCATGTTTTTCCCTGACATGAAATGGAGTGATTATATTTAATCAATTGCTATGTCTACTGCTAGGAAAGTTGGTTCTCTATGTTGTACCAAAAAATTTTTCTTGTCGTAATCCATCTTACACAATTATAAATCTACCATTCATCTGTGAATTGAATATTGCTGCCATATTTGGTCTGGTGCTACTTCTATATATATATCACAAGATTCTTGACAAAATCCAAAAAATAATCTGTAATGTTATCAGTCCTGAGCTGGCATCTCAATTTCAGTCATTTTCTTACTTCCATGACATGGATTCCCCTCTATTTTTTCCATACATATTATCATGGCAATCATTGTAACAAGCTCTCCTTCTTGGTACCTTGACTGCATGAATTTAATCGTACTACTAGATTGGTAAATAGGTTTCATTTTACTGCTGAGATAGGTAGATGTAACCATAACTTATATTCTAATAGTCTTTTTCTCACACTTAACACCTGTAGAATTCTTTTCTGGTTTATTGCTACCTACAATTTTCAAAAAATTTAAATCACCATCTGTCTTCTGGGTTCTGTTCATTTTTTCTCACTAAAGACTTCTCAAACTCATTTCACTAAATAATTTTAGAAATTAATTTGAATTATAACAAATGAAAAGGATATTTTTTTCCTCATTATTTTAAAAATAATTTAATTTAAAAGATGTGCCTGAGAAAAGAACATTTGGAGGATTTGTAACACTTTGACATGATTTGTCTTTTTGCAATCATGGTCATATACAATAATACATGATCCAGGAATTATTTAAATGATGTTTTAGAATCTATATCAAATTGGTTTTGCAATTCTGTGATCATTTTCTTAGAATTAATTTTTTTTTTCATTGCTCAAATGATATTTTCTAATATAAATTTATAACATGTCAATCAACTCATGAATAACTTATATGATTCGTATTCATTTTTACTTATTATATGATTCGTATTCATTTTTTTTTGTCTGGCATTTTCTTTTTAAACTTAACAGTTGGGATGGGATATGATTATTACAGACACAAGAGTAAGTAAATAAAATATTCAATCAGTTTAATACTTACAATATTTTCTTTTATATGATACTAGCAGTATAACCCAGCATTGCTTGGGTGTAATGAAAGCTTTAAAACTAATCCATGGTCCTGGAGCTCAGACTCTTTGGATGTTGACACGAAAGACTAAAAAGCAATAGTTGTTAAAGCGAAACTGTAGACTGAAAGAAAAATGAATGGATGTAAATCAAATTTTGATTTCCTGGTATCGATATCAAATTTTCTGCACTATTGTAAGAACTGCAACTTTGAAACTTCTGAATATCGTTTCTTATGTCTTTGTCTATGAGTGTATCAAATTTGATTAAAATCGGACCACTCCTCCTATAACCTGATTTTTTTGATTATCGATTTCCGATATTTATCAGGGGTACCTTGACACAAAACTTAGCTAAAAACACTCACAGATGCTTATAGTATAACTGTAAATTTTCAAGAAAATTGGTTCAGCTGTTTTGGAGTCTATAGGTAACGGGGACACACACACACACATAGACAAAGTTCCATTTATAAATAAGTTTAGATTTCTATTCCAGACATGGGCAATCATGGTTTTCCATAACTTCCTATCCTTTATAGCTCTTAATAAAAATTGCCTTTTTGCTATCTCTCTTAATCCCTTTTCTGCCAACCATTTAAGTAAGCTCATTAGCGAGCTTATTCTCTGCTTTCCTGTGTCCCTCATGCCTTCAGTATGTTCTGCAAGTGTCAGTCTCCAAGCTCTTCTGCCTCATTATGTGTCCAAGAAATTTCAGCTATCTCTTTCTGATTCTAACTATAAGCATCCTGAAAAATTTACTTGTTATTCACATGTTGAATTCATAGTTTTTTCAGCTTCCTTCTATAGGGGCACATCTCTATTGCCTCAAGTCTATTCTTCATCAGTAATAAGATTGTCCAAAATTCACTGCTATATAGTGTTGTAGAACAGCAACACTCTCAAGAATAGAATGGTCTGTGGACTGAGGTAGCTATAAAAATAAAGGCTAATGGCACTCTGGGTTTCGGAGTGCCATTGCCGATTAATGACAACCTCTCCACAATTCTACTATTTGTTGGCTTTTTATGGTGTTTGTCTTATTTGTATTAATATCCCTTCATAGATATTGTGCTGTAGATACTCAGATCACATCTTCTGGGTATCATCCTGCCACGTTGGCAATACAACATATAGGAGAACCAATATTACATAGCAGTTGAGTACTCTTTTCTTTGTTTCTAATGAGATTTTTCTGGTTCTTATACTCTGCTTAGCTTTTGGCAGGCATCTTTCACTATCCCAATGTGCCTTCAAACTTTGGTGCTGCATTTTTCATCCTCTATTAAAACACTTCCTAGATATTTAAATTTTTTTATTCACTTGATTGTTTGCTAAAAATCAAATATTTGGACCATTCATATGTTTCTTTGCCTGCACTTGATTTCATTTTTTAATTTAGAGAAATCATCTCTTGGTGAAATTCACTATTTTCAATTTTGATCTAATCTTTGATTAAAAAATTTACACTTATTTTTGCTTTCATGTTATTTGTTCTTGGGGAAAATTTTCTTTTGATATTCTTTCTGATCCTTTCTGAAGACAAAAATAAAATGGTAGAAGGAAAGAACTCTGTGATTTCATGTCTATCTCCTTTGCCATCTTTTTCTTTGCCTCAAGTGAAGACTGATTTGCTCATCTACATTTTCCATGGATTGTATGATTACATTAAAGGAACACCTCAAAGAGATAATCTATTGATTAAAATGAAATACTTCTACTCCACTTGCTCAATTTATACCAAAAAATGCCTGGTGACTAAAGCAATTTATATTCTATGCTTTATTCATCAGTTGGTTTTACTCTTCAATATTTCAATTTTGAAAAAGAAAATTAAGGTGGATGGGAATTTTAATTTGTATTTTATTCCTAAAAATATAGTACCTTTCACAAGAAAATTCATCTCCTAATAGATATTATCAATATTAACATTATCAAATAGTTGAGTTATATTTAAATATGATGTGGGAATAATACTAATATTTAAAATAGTGAGTGGTCAAAAATATTGTTTATCAATTGCATTTAAAAATTTAAATGCAATTGATATTGCATTTAAATTTTTGGAGATTATAGCTATCAGGAAATCAAGTAAACGAAAGGGAGTTCCACAGGCAGAAAGTGTGAGAAAAGAAACTGTTGGGAGTAGAAGTGGCAGTTACATTTAACTATTTCAACAGTGAAAGGTTGAAACCTAGACCTAGATGCCAATAGTTGTATCATCAGTATGAATTAATCACTTAATTGGGATTATCTTCAGCATTTAAAACTAAGACATTATTTTTAAATTTTCAGCATTAAAATTATTAAACTACATACTTTATCAATCTCTTCAAGGAACTACTTTAAATACGTTTTGTAGTCAATGAGACAAAATATTTTTCATTAACAGAATTCTGTTAAGACTGGAATAAGCATCTGAATACAGTGGACAGGACAGTGTTCAACCAAAAATTTCCTACTGGTAAATTATCAATATGCTTTTCTCACTTTTGGTCTAGTACCTTATGCGCAAATACCCCTGGGAAAGGTATTAATCCATCTCTTCCCTCTAGTTATGGGTTAAATAACAGGACAGATTGGGTTCTATAGCCTTGGCTGGCAACCAGTCTACTGCAGAAAGCAATGGCAACCTACTGTAGAATAATCAACTGCCCAGTCAGTCATGTCTCTTTCGAGACATGATCGCCCAAGCGTGTATCACATATGGCACTTAACTGACTTACCTTATCCATAAATTGTACAAAACTTCTTTGCATTTGAGTTGCATTTTTTTTTGTCCTGAAAGAAAATATTTTGTATTTTATTGTCAATCATTAAACAAAAGTATACTTTTGACAACGTTAAAAAAAATGCTGACATGATAACTGCCACAAAATAATGAATGAAGTTAGTTTAAATTGTTCTAATTCATTACTGAATGAGCAATGTGTAGATGCTAGAGTAGCTACAGTTTTTTTTTTTTTTTTCAAAGTCTACCATTCTTCCAGAGTGCTCAATCAAGGTATGAGAGTGTAAATAGTCATCTGCAGACAGAATTTCCCTCACCAGTAGCATGATTCAGAGACTCAACTCAGCACCTGCAGATTTAATTGTGTGTGAGACTCTGGTTGTGCTACTGGTGAGGAAAAAATATATATTTATTAATATATAGTTGCAGCATTCAGCACTATTTTATTAATATCAGCACTCAATAAATATATATATATATATATATATAGAAGAGAATGGCAACTGTGAAGCCAGAGAGGATAAGCCAAAAGATTAGATAGAAATAGAGAGCTTAATGGATATTATGTAGAGCAAATACTGAGATTTCTGGATTTATAACCATCTACGTGTTGAGTTCTCTCTCTCTCTCTCTCTCTCTCTCTCTCTCTCTCTCTCTCACACACATCTATATATATGAAATTTGTCACTTAATTGTGGTTATCTTCAGTGTTATAACTCTAGAGTTTTATAGACAGACCCACCACCAATCGTTCAATCCAGTCAACAGGGTGTATATATATATATTTATATATATGTATTTTCCATTTGTAAACGAGTTATTACGCGACCTAGGTTTCAACCATGAGTGGTGTCTTCAGGCGATTTTCAATAACTGATTTTACCGTTTTTTCATGTAACAGTGTTTTTTTTTTAATGCTCACATGACAGGAAATTTCTGAACTCGCAATTTTTAAAATTACAAGAAATTATGTTTTCATTCATGGTTGTATGAAGCTAAGAGGTATTTTTTAGTATGGTTAAACTTAGTCATAATTTCCGTTCTTTCATTCAATAGTTCATTTTTGTTTGGGGACAGCATAATCACTAACTTTTCTTCCTGGCACAGTTTACATATTTTGCCATCATTGTAAGATTTGGCTGTTTTTACTATACTCCACATTATGTCTGGATCTTTTTCATATTTTGATTTTAATATCCACACGTGGCTAGCCAAGTTTGTACAGTTTTTTAAGTTTTCTTTTAAATATAGACTTGTGATTGAACCACCTGGTCTTATAAATATATATCTAACACATGGAGGCTCATACTGAAAGCACTTGAAATAATGGACAATATAGACAATTCTTGTACTCCCTCACTCCCACCAAATGAAAAAACGTAGGAGCATTGGGAAAACTAAATAAAAAAAATAATAAAATTTTTTTATCAATGTATACATTAATATATATATATATATATACATGTATATATTAATGTATATATATATATATTAATGTATATATTTATGTGTATATATATATTAATGTATATATTTATATATATATATATTAATGTATATATATATTAATGTATATATTTATTTATATAGATATATATTAATGTATATATTTATATATATATATTAATGTATATATTTATTTATATATATTAATGTATATATTTATATATATATATTAATGTATATATTTATATATATATATTAATGTATATATTTATATATATATATTAATGTATATATATATTAATGTATATATTTATTTATATATATATATATTAATGTATATATATATTAATGTATATATTTATATATATATATATATATTAATGTATATATTTATATATATATATATATTAATGTATATATTTATATATATATATTAATGTATATATATATTAATGTATATATTTATATATATATATTAATGTATATATATATTAATGTATATATTTATATATATATATATTAATGTATATATTTATATATATGTATATATATATTAATGTATATATATATATATATATATATATATATTAATGTATATATATATTAATGTACATATTTATATATATATATATATATATTAATGTATATATTTATATATATATATATATTAATGTATATATTTATTTATATATATATATATATATTTATATATTAATGTATATATTAATATATATATACACACGCAGGTATATCTAACATTGAGCAAGATTAAGGTGGCAGCTCTAAATTCTAAAGAAAACAATATCGCTTATTTAATGATTTGTAGGTATTACATAGTTTAAAATTTGTAAAGAGGTCGTTTAAATTACATACCTTTTAGTAGATGTGAAAGAAAACAAACAGTATAGCTTGAATTTAAGTTGCATTCAATAAAAATTTTTAAAAAAAACTCTTTATCAAAAACAAAATATTTAAGTTTCAGAGATTATCTATCATCACAACTCTAAACAGATTTGGGATAAATGAATAACAATATAGAAAAACTGCTTTTGGTCATAAAAGGGTTAAAATTTTACTTGTAAATCAGGGCATTATCAGGAATAATTTATTTCCCACCAAGAAATCGGGTTTTATCTTCAGATTTTATTAAGTGTGCATATGGCAGTTGGCATAGATGTCATTTTTAATTACTGCAAATTGATTTATATAGAGTAAGCCAAATCCTACACGAGGGCACCAAGAGACCTGGAAGACGAGAAGAACAGGATGTAAACGTAAACTGGCCTATACTAGATAAATTTTTGCATGACACCCAACACATTTCTGCATCATACACCTCCTCACACACAAAAAGGTTATTAAGTGCAATTAGATCATTTGATATTCTCACAATCATCTCTTTCTTATTTTTTTCAATCTTTTTGATATTCAAATCCAATAGTATAAGTACAAAATAATAGATTTTTATATGTGTCTACTTGTCTGTAATTCTAACTGTTAGAAATCTCAGGATTACTTTTTTTATGTCAATATTACCTTTTGTCACATGTAAAACAATAGCAGAATCTTTCTTTTTAATCAATTCATCCTAAGCAAGGCAATAATGCCACTAAGAAGCAAACAACTACTGAGAGTGAAAGAGAATGAAAAGACTTTAGAAGAAACAGGAAACAGGAAATAAACCTCTACTCCTATTTAAAAGATCTGGGAGGAGTGTGAACCGGGCTATAGGCAAACCTGTCTCTTTGTTTGTTTTTTTTTTTCAGTTGTTGGAATTATTTTCTCTCATTATAAATGACTGTAAGAATATTATTGTTATTTAATAGTTATAAATTCATCTCATAGGTTAAGAAAAATAAAACAAAATTTCCCTAAATGACATGTTTATATTTACTGTATTTGAAAGAAAAAATACAACTAAAATTAGGGAAACATGTTCCAGTTAAGTATATACATCCTAGCTGCATCCTGTTAGCTCACTCAAAAAAACTGGTTTAAAAACACTTGAAGTATCAGCTGTATGCAATCACTTTTATCGGATCAATGATGTCTTCCATTGAATCAAGCCTGTTGATATTATCAAAGACCATCCTACTTTGAACCTCATAGACTAGCATTACAGAATCACAAAGAACTGTATCAAGTAACATAAATCATATCATTTGAAAACTTTCAACAGAAGCAGCAACAACTAAAATGGATATCACATGCAACTCAAAGAAAAAATAATGACATACAAAACAGTTCTTTGTTTACGATTCCGTAACACCAGTCCACAAGGTTCAAAGAAGAATGGTCTTCTAAGTCCTACAGGCTTCATTCACTTGAAGACATTTTTAATCATTCATCTGATAAAGTGATTGTATACAACTGAGAGCTTATTTCTGAATGGGTTTGGTACCATATATGACTGCGGATGTGTGTTGTGGTGCAGTGGTTATCAAATCGGAACGACAAATCGGGAAGCCGAGTTCAAATTCCAGTTGAATTCCTTGCATTCACTTATGCACAAATACCCTTGGGAAAGGTATTAATCCATCTCTTCCCTCCAGTTATGGGTTAAATAATAGGACAGATTGGGTTCTATAGCCTTGGCTGACAACCAGTCTACCACAGAAAACAATGGCAACCTCCTGCGGGATAATCTTCTGCCCAGTCAGTCATGTCTCTTTCGAGAAATGATCGTCCAAAGCGTGTATCACATACGGCACTTAACTGACTGACCATATATGACATCTGTATGAAAGTCTTGATCTGATACAGAGGAATGCTTCTTTCATCACTTGGCTCTGTTTAGGTTATGATATTGAAGGCTATCCTAGATCTACCCACCATTATTTTTAGTTTCAATTCTTGTAATTTATTTTTTATAATCAATGACTATTCTGGTGAAAAATAACATTTTTTTTCTCTGTTGAGCAATAAAAGAAAGTGGATGAAGTTCAATTCTTAAAGCTTTCCTAAGAATTGAAAATGATGTATAATGATTGATTGATTGTATTATTAAGAGCTGAATAAGCTTCAAAGACACTTCTAAGATTTTCCTAACATTGTTCAAAAGCTGTTGCAGGAAATTTTTGCCATATTCTAATATCTTTAGAGAAAGTTATGAATCTATCCCTTCACTTTTTTCTATAGCCATGGTTAGTGACTGGTCTAGTAGAAGATCAACTCTGAATTCAAATCATCCTGGACAGGGTTGGGCTCTGTCAGGCTATCTTGCCCAAGAAACACTGCTGCTACTGTGGCTACAGTAGATATGGTGCCCCTACAGACCTGATGGGTTATTGGTCTTGTGATGATTTTGAATATCTTTTTGACATAACAGAATGAAATAGACAAGTGCTTTTGTATTACAGTTTTACAATAATTTTAAAATTGTTAAAATTTATTTCCTATAGGTTTGTGGGATATTCAAATGCATACATTTTGTTTATTGCTAGGATTTGAAAGCTATAAAAGTTGTTCTATGATTATCATTATTATATATTTTTTTACAAAAGATGCTCTCCTTTTTTAAATTACATATCTATTGAGCACCCAGGATTTAGCAAAATAATACTTCAAGTCCTGAGTCATTCATAAATGTTTTTATATTCCCTTTCTTCAATCTTTTGATGAGTATCGTCTTTTTAATGCAACAATTCTAGCAAAAGTTTTCTGTTAGGGGTGTAAAACGAAGATGTATCTTTTCACCCGACAGACTTATTCAACCTATACAGTAAGACAATTCTAAAAGAATTTGATATCCTACAAGGTTTCCCTATTGAAAGTCACAATCTTAGCAACATATGGTTTACATATGATACAATGATGGTAACAGACACAGAAAGAAAACTATAAAAGCTCCTACATAAGATAATGAAGTAAAACAAGAAGAAAGAATTAAATATTAATTGCAAGAATACAAAATGCATCGTTATTAGCAGCAGGATGAGCACAAAATGCAAATTATAAATTGGAGGTAACAAAATCAACCAAGCATAAAAATTTAAATATCTGGAAAGTGTTATAACAGAGGATGAAATATGCAAAACTGAAATCCAAAGACACATTCGGAGAGCCAAAGATGCATTTCAAAAGCTAAGCAAAGTATTAAGAGAAAAAAAAAGTTTGTTAGAAACAAAGAAAAGAGCATTGTACTTTTATGTGATATTGGTCTTACTGTATGGTAGTGAATACTAGGCAATTTCATCAACAATAAAGAAGAAACTTGAAGCAACAGAAATATATTTCTACAGAAAGATGCTGAGAATATCACAGACCAAACAATGAGGTTTTAGAAAAAATGAAAACTTATACTTAACATCAGGAAGAGGTTCTTGAAATTTCTAGGGAACATAATAAGGAAGGAGGGCTTGGAAAATCTGATACTCACAGGATAATAGAGGAAAACAACTCATAACCTACTTGACAAGCTTTAGAAAATTGATGGCAGAATACAGTTTAAAAATAAAAAAGACAGAATTTATTTAGAGCTGCAAGAGCTAGGAAATTGTCAAGAGCCATGATCGCTTATGTCCTGTGGGGACATGGCATATGAAGAAGATCTAAATTTTAAAAACATCAATATTCATCAAACAACACGAAAAAAAGTCTACCAAAAATTTTTTTATCAACATCTAGTATTTCTGAAGCTATATTTTTTTAAATAGATGTTAACTGTAAATACTCAATGAAAAATAAAATCACATCAAAAGAGTGTAGAAATCTTGTGTGAAAGGTTAATGTAGTCTTTTTCTATTCAGAACATTGGCAATCATGGCTCTCCACAATTTACTTTCTTTTGTAGCTCTTAATTAATTTTATTTTATCTCTTCAAAACCTTGTTCCACCATCCAATTACTTGAGCTCACTAGGTTGGTTATGCATTGTTTTCCTCTGTCCCACTTGCTTTCAATCTGTCTTGTGAGTATTACATTTTCCAAGCCTGCTTTCCTCATTATGTGCCCTAGAAATTTCAATTCTTTTTTTATGCTAAAGATGTCCTTTTTGCTTCCATTTTCTCTAAAACCTCCTCATTGCTCACATGTTTGGTCCATGGTATTTTCAGCATCCTTCTGTGAGGAGATTGTCCAGCCTTCACTGCCATATAGGAGGACTGATATTATATAAAAGCTCAGTACTCTTTCTTTGTATCTAATGAAGTTTTTCTGTTTTTTAATACTTAGTTTTTGGAAGGCATCTTTCACTATCTCAAATCACCTTCAGATTTCAGTCACACCTTCCATCTGTTAAAACACTTTCCAGGTATTCAAATTGTTGCACTCGGTGGATTTTTGTTTTTTATTGCCATTTTGTAATTTGCATGTTTGGCTGTTCCTATTACTAACAAACATGCATTTTGTCTTCTTGCAATTGATGTTTAGTCCTTTTTTCTTGCTTTCCTTCACTACCTTCTGTAGGAGTTCTTATAGTTTTCTTTCTGTGTCTGCTAGCAACACTGTATAATCTGTATATCTTATGTTAAGATTGTGGTCGCCAATAATTAATCTTGGTAGGACTTTTAATTCATTTAGAATCACCCCTTTTGATTCTTCTTTTCTGCGTCATATGTGCGTTGTGGTCCAGTGGATATCGGCTTGGAATGAGAAATCGGGAAGCCGAGTTCAAATTCCAGCTGAATTCATTGCATTCACTTACGTGCAAATACCCTTGGGAAAGGTATTAATCCATCTCTTCTCTCCAGTTATGGGTTAAATAATAGGACAGATTGGGTTCTATAGCCTTGGCTGACAACCAGTCTACCACAGAAAACAATGGCAACCTCCTGCGGGATAATCTTCTGCCCAGTCAGTCATGTCTCTGTCGAGACATGATTGCCCAAGCGTGTATCACGTATGGCACTTAACTGACTGAAGTGTCATGCATTTATACATTTTAAAATATCTGTCCCTGGTCTGTTTTTTATCAAATAGTTTAAATCTAGACATAAACTTCTAACCTTGCTGGTCATTCTGTGGACATTTTCAATCTTTGTTTACAATCTTTGATATACATTCTGTCTTTCATTTAGAAAATCTATAACTAGTAATTTTATTCAAATACACTTGCTATAGAAGTTGTTTTAATAATTATTATTATTCATTTGCTAAAAATTATTTTGGGACTATCTGGCTTGCTGTCAAAAACTATGAGTGGACTTTTAAACTAGTGAAAGGTCATTCACTCTTCTAGCACAGTGGGTTTAGTATTGTAATTGTGATAGTAATGACTTCCAAATGTTGAATAAATACTTACTGCCATCTGTTATGCTAAGTTTCTATCTGTTTTGTAGGATGACTAATAACATAATTGCATCAGAGGAGACAAAATTCAGAATAGCAAAAAAAAATTTAAATTACCAACTTCTGTATTTTCATTTATGTAATGGCTTTTTTCTTATCATTTTAATAAATAGAATGTGTGCACACACACACACACACACACACACACACACACTTATATAATAATAATGTGTGGTGGTAGTGGCTGTATACCTGTCTACTAAGGCATCAAGCCAATCCCTGTTGCAGATGTCTGCTGAGGAACATTTGTTTTTGTTCAACACCTACAGAGCCCACCTGTGATTTATACTGCAATATTGCTGAGCAGACTTTAGTTACAGTTTCTGGGGAAAGAGCACATTATCTGATGTGATCATAAGTCCAAACAAGGCTAGCCTGCTCAAACACTCAGTCACGATGACTTGTGACTTTGTGCTGGCACAATCATTGACTGCTTCCAAATAGCTTCATCTACTTAATTTCAGTCACAACACTTGGGTCAACCCATGGCATGGTTTTCAAGCCCTTTCCAAAAGTGATGCACTCTGGGATCAGCTCCCCAGGCTGATAAGTCACCTTCCTGATAAATTGATTACAAGGAGATTTGAACCCTAGTCTCATGTTTGGAATCTATATACAGGGTGTGATGGATAAATTGTCATCTAAATTATGCAAAAATGAAAATAACACTGGGATCTTATTTTAACATACATATTTACCAAAATTACATAAAAATATCTCAAAATACTAAAGAGTAAACTTATTTAATAAAATCAGCATTGGCTTCAACCATGGCTTCCAGATGACTTCAGAATCTCCTATATCCCTTCTGGACATGTCTCCTTGTTTAAGTTAGTGAATACTGCCAAAATCCTTAACTTCAGTTCATCTTTGGTTTTGCAAAGAGTTTTGTTGTTCTCTTGCACAACTGTGTCCCACACATAATAATCAAGAGTGTTGTAGTCTGGAGAGTTACGTGGCCAGATGTAAGGTGTAATTTTGTCACAAAAAATTTTCCGAAAGCTATGACTGGATTCTCCTGTTTGTGTGACATGATGTAGAGTCCTGATGCTAGATATAAGGTCATCCAGCAGCCACCCTCTTTCCAAGGCAGCACTACTTTAAAGCACTTGGTATAGGCCTCTATATTGAGTCTGAGGCCTTGTAGGAACACGAATGCCATCACTAGTGATCACTCCATACACCATCATAATCACCATTAGAGTCGTCCAGCTCTTTCCAAATCCTCTGTACTGTCCTCAGATTTAGACACACTTAAATGTTTGTATTGGAGCTTCTGGCATGAATGCCAAGCAGTACAACATGCTGATTCTAAATTTCTGGAACAATGAATTGTCATGGTGCTCTTTTTCTCATAGATGGTGTCCATTTGACCACTACTATAATAGGCTGTCAACAAAAGCAAAACCAAACAATGTGCACGTACGAAATTAAAAATATAAAATGACAACAATTTACCCATCTCACCTTGTGTGTGTATTGAGCACTATGGAGGAATGGTAGACTTTGAAAAAACAGTAACTACTCACGCATTTACACATCATTCATTCAGTAATGAATTTGGACACTCTCGGCTACTGGCGTGTGTTTACATTGTATATAATACACTAAAGTCTGCCTTCCTCTACCGAGCACCCATAACACAGAGGTAGAATTGCCAACTGATGTCAGTTCGGTCGAGTTTCAATCCTGTCTAGAAGTAACTGGATGTCTAACTGTACTGATGAGCTGTGATACAGGGAAACAGATCTGTCTGCGGATGACATATATATATATATATAAAGAAGATGGTATATATTTTTATATATCAAAAATAGTATTGGTAATAAAAGTTTACTTGTGACACGTTTTTTTCCTTCAAGTACTTCATCAGATTAAATCTGTTATGTTGGTACAACTACACATGTGCACAAAAGAAGTGTGCGGAGAAATTGTTTTTTTGTTTTTTTTTTTACTTTGTTTAGTTGATCTACTAATTCAGGTAAATTACTGATGCTCTACTTATATCTCCTCATGGTACTGATTTACTTGACCTAGTAAATCAACTAAACAAAGTCAAACACTTAATTGAATTCATATATGAAATGAAAGAACACAATTCTTTACTCTTTCTAGATATCAATCTACACCACATTAACAATAACTTAAAACTCAGTGTCCACTGGAAATCCATCAACAAAACGAACTAATAAAGTTCTATTTACATCATAGCAACAAAATAAATTCTGGTATAATCCTTGAATTTTAGCTAATATGCTGATTATTTACATGAAGAGGAGAAATACATTGAAAACACATTCAAACTTCTCCATACTCAAATTATTTTATATTCACTGCAAAATAAAAGGCCCATAAAATATTCCAAAGCAAAAAACGGCCCCCTCCTTAAAAACATAAAAAAAAAATTATTATCCTGCCCACTAACTCTCTCACATCGACAATCAAAAAGAATCTATCCAAACTCAGAATAGAAATTGTTACTACTATATCCAAAACAATAAAAGACCTCATCAATACTAAACAAAACAATAAGCTAAAACCTGAAGGTAGAGTTTACTCTATTGCCTGTTATAATTGTCACAAAAAATATATAGGAATGTGTACAAGGAATTTAAATAAATTATATGAACACAAAAGGGACATTTTACAAAGTATGTCAAATGTGTTGGTTGCCCACTGTAATGACACTGACCACAATTTTGATATAAAAATGTTACTCTTATCAAAGGAGAAAATAATTCACTATGATATAGATGGCTGGAGAGTGCCTTAATCGCAAGGTCATCCACAATAAATTTGTGCTTTGTTTCTTACCACATTTCTCCATTCTTGGCAGATTTTCTATCACAGTGTGGGATATCTACTAACAAAAGTGATGAAAAAAAAAAGTAAAAAAATCAAAATAAATTTGGCTAGATTAAAAAAAATTTTCTAAAATTCCCAGCACCTCTCTGTCATGCACATAGCAACATAACAAATTTAGTCAAATGAAGTATTGAAAGACAAGTAATCACAAGTAAATTTTTGCCACTTTGTTATCCAATTTCTCCATATATATATATATATCGAGCACCCATAACTCAGAGGTAGAATTGCCAACTGATGTCAGTTCGATCAGGTTTCAATCCTGGCTCTATATATATATATATATATATAAATAAATTTTTGAAATTCATTTTACTTTATATTAGCTCTGTAATTTTAATTACATTGAGCTCTCCTCCTGTATCATTTTTTAATATTAAAATTTTTAATATTAATTAGGATCAGGTTTTTGGGATTTACCTTCCTACTTTTCCGTTTTGGATTAAAGTATTTTAATAAAATGTATATAATTTAAAAGTCAGTTATTTACGCAACCTTGGTTTCAACCTTTTGGCATCTTCAGGCATTTTATATCAATGATTCTCCAACATACCAATGTTTTTTTTTTGTTTTGTTTTGTTTTTTAACACACGACAAGAACTTTAAGAATGTACAATTAAGTCAAATTACAAAATAACAGGTGTTTGTCAAGAATTGTAAATACTTTCATCTGGGTTTGTATGATTCTAAAATATATTTTCTTATATGTTTACATCCAGATATTAGTTCAGACATTTCATTTAGTAATTCACATCTGATAAAGCCAAGAAAGCACAACAAAATGTGATAACAAAAAGCTGAAGACAATAGACCAAATACAAATAATCAAAATACACTTATAATACATGTATCGTGTAAGCTATGAAGTGTTTCTTTTTATTTTGTCTGGTTAACATAAATATGTTTAGGACTGTGAACCTTTAAATTGCCAAGCTTTGAGTAAATATTTGTATACTCTAATATATAATTCTTTAAATAACTTTCTCCAAAATGATTTGAGATAAATCACACAACTTGCGTTTATTAGTTTTTATTCTCAGAGTAGATAGGTTTGCCTATTGTCCAGTTTGCACTTCTTGGTCTTTTGAACAAGAGTAGAGGTTCATCCTTTGTTTTCTGTTTAGGATTGGGTTCCCAGTTCTTTTGAAAATCTACTTCAACTCTATACTTTTAATGTCTCTACCTGAACATTTAATGGTAACTAAATCTTACCCTCTTCAAATCTGGAATTAACTAACTTTCCTGTTATCTTGCTCTTTCTTAAACTAAATCAACTTTAAATAGTAACTCTTTATTTTAAGTGGCCCTTGAGCATTAACAAAACAACCCCCCCCCATGAACCAGTTTAATATTTGTAATATCTAACAAAAACATTTGCTTAAATGGACAGATGTATTTATATTCAGACTTGTTGATATAAGCGGTCTGTTTGTACTATTTACATTATTCGGACTATTGTCCTCATCTTTGTTGCCATTTGTATAATGTTTCGGTTGTTGTACGCTCTGGCCTTCTTCAGGTGCTAGGAATTTTAAACTGAACCCTTTATTATGATCACTGGTAAAAAATACTAGAGAAAACCATCAACATCAAAAATTGCAGTCTGAAATTTGGTAAAAATATGAAATTCGGTTGTTTTTCTTAAGGACACATAGCCTAGTGGATATAGACGTTGGTTATTTCCAGTAACTTGACCCAAAGAGTTGTGAGTTCAATAACAGGCAAGTAACTTAGAGATTCCGGTTAGAGTGAGATAACTCGTGATTACCAAAAGAGGCTTTGTACAAGGAATGAGAATGATATATCCCAGTGATTGTAGTACAGGGTTCGGTTCGAAATTCCTAGTACCTGAAGAAGGCCAGAGCATACAATGGCAGAAACATTGTACAAATAGCAACAAAGATGAGGATAAAAAGTCTGGTGTCAAATTAATGCAAGTTTTCTTCTGTCTTACACTTGCACCTTCTGTTACTAAATATCTTTGATATATCCATAGACCATAAATATCTTTTATCATGACTTTCTACATCATGAATTTCTTAACCAGTTATGGACAAACTGCAGTCTATTTGGCATTCTGAATGATATACCTAATTTATGACTAAATAATGTTTCTTAAAAAACAAGAGGTAAGCCACCTACTTGGGGGGCATCAACTGTGGTCTAACCTGGAAAGGGTTGGAACTAGTGGCAATTCGGGTGGGGGGCAGAATTTTGGCTGGCCCCACCACTTTTATAAGCTTTAAAACTATGAAGCTAATCAGTCTCTGATTTTGATAAGATTTGATCTTCAACACTTGTCACTCAGCATTTTCTTTTTCATTTAGCTTTTTAAGGACACATACAGAGTTTTATAGAGGAAAAGAAATCAGAGCAGACAAAATCACACTGTTCCACCAGTATTGATGTTAGTATTAACCCTTTGATTTTGTTTTGAAATTAACCCCTCTTGTGTTCCAACAGCTTGAGAGTGGAAAAAAGAGCAAGAATAGATTAGAACTCCACTACTATGAATGAAAAATTATTCTGTTTAATTTAGTGAAGTAACATATTATACCCAAACTCATTCCTAATTTGTGTATATGATAGGGGTGTAGTATGAAAATAAAGACACTGCTTTAGCTCCCCCCCCCCCCCCGCAATCCCTAGAAAAATATTGGCCCTTAAGTGCCCCACCTCCTTCAGTTCCATAATCACCACTAGATGGGATCCTCCAGGCTAAAACTTTCAAGACACACCACATGATGAGCACACTAAAAACCAATCACAGAAACCCAGGCTCTGGCACAAAACCATGGTAGATGGAGGAGAATGGTGGACAACTCAACACATCAGCACCCCAATGACTCATCTGGGGTTAAGGGCAAAAGAAGAATGTTTCTTGTTTATTTCTCACTTGTTCACTCATACACTTTCTCTAACTCAAAATAATTTGGAGAAACTGGTGTCAATGGAGAACTTTTAAACATCTGATTATTCTATGTTATTTATTAATGCCTGTTGATTTATGAATACAGTTCAACTAAACCACATCTAATCTAAACTTATTTATAAATGGAACTTTGTCTGTCTGTGTGTGTGTCTGTGTATCCATTACCTATAGACTCCGAAATGGCTGAACCAATTTTCTTAAAAATTTACACAGTTGTACTATAAGCATCTGCGAGTGTTCTTAGCTAGGTTGTGTGTCTAGTTACCCCCGATAAATATCAAAAATCGATAATCGAAAAAATTGGGTTATAGAAGAAGTGGCCCAATTTTAATCCAATTTGATACACTCATAGACAAAGACATAAGAAACGATATTCAGAAGTTTCAAGATTGCAGTTCTTACAATAATGCAGAAAATTGATTTTATATATATATATATATATAAAAGGCAAGATGTTTGTGTGTGCGTCTGTTTTTCTGCCTGTATGTCTGTATTTTTTCAGCCCTTTTATTTTAGTTTTTGCTTCGGGTTTGGCTCTAAGTAGGTATAATTGTAGTTCTTAGTCTCAGCCATGATACCATTTACTCAGAGGACTTATTTAGCCTTCAAAATTCAGTTTACGACAAAAAAATTATTTGATATTGATACCAGGAAATCAAAATTTGACTTACATCCATTCATTATTCTTTCAGTCTACGGTTTTGCTTTAACTGGAAACAACTATTGCTTTTTAGTCTTTCATACCAACGTCCAAAGAGTCTGAGCTCCAGGACCATGGATTAGTTTTAAAGCTTTCATTACACCTGAGCAACACCGGGCTATACTGCTAGTATGTAATAATGATTAAGTACACTGATTCTTTAATTTCTTTTTACTTTTCATTGATGGAAATTTTTTTTTTAAACCATTGGCAATTTTCATTAAGAAAGATCATACATGTAACTATCTTTTGCTTCAGAGACAGGAAGCATTCATAAAATTATTTTTTTCTGAAAAAGAAATGTATCTTATCTTTCAACAAATATATTTCATATAGTTAATAAATTTAGAAATCACTTACAGTGGTGTGTGTTAATCATGCTGTTATCAGTGATAAAATTAAATCAAGACTTCAATTTTGTAATTAGGAATAACATACTTTCTCTAAAGAAAAAAAAACAAACTTTTCTCTATTTCTAAGGTAGATGCTTACTTATGATCTCCTGTAGTGATTTACATCAACTTTTCCCTATTTACATATGGTCTCCTGTAGTGAAAATGGACCAGTGGATGAAAAGCTTTGGTTGAGTTCAATACCTGGTCACAGCAGAGGAAACATAAACTTGGAGAGTTGTGTTGCTTAAAGGGATTAAATGAAACTGAGATATTAATATCCCCCCACCCAACTAAATAAAGGTTTCAGTTCAAATTTCCAACATATATCCTCAGAAGAAGACTGGAGTGTATAACGAACAAAACCTTGTAAATATGGCATTAAAAGATAGGACAGCAGTTCGAATGATGTAAATAATTAGGTTTTCAATTACATATTCTATCATATTTTTCTGAACAGATTTTAAACTGGTAAATGATCGAATGTTCTTTTTAGGTAGTGATTATCAATTTTAATAAATCAAATAATTAGGATAAGATTAGAAAGTATCAACTGATTATTGGTTGCTTCTATGTAAATTTATATGTCACCCCACAAAGAAAATCTAATCCTATTTATTTACCAGTTATTAATTATGCTAATTGCTATAACAGAACAGAAAAATATAATCTATATTTTAACATTTTATACTTTTATTAATTACATCAGGGTAGAAATGTCAATATTTGATATAAAAAAAATGTCACCTAGAAAACAGTTCTTCTGTAGATTAAATGCAAATTATCAAATTTGTATTTGTTACAAGCATCTTTAAAAAAAAACAAAAAAATGAATATAAGCAAAATCTAATAATTTTCATCCTTCTGTAGAACCACGTTTATGTTGTGTCAAAAACGAGTCTCTTCTCCTTTCCATCTGTGAGGATATTGTTCAACATTAACTGCCATATAGAAGGACTGATATTTCATGAAAGTTTAATATTTTTTTCTTTGTTTCTAATTAATTTTTTCTGTGTTTTAATACTTTGCTTAATTTTTGGAAGGCGTTTTCTTTTTTTGCTATTCTATACGTCCTCGGGATGTGCGTTGCAGTGCATTGGATATCGGCTCAGAACGAGAAATCGGGGAGCCGAATTCGAATTCCAGCCGAATTCATTGCATTCACTTACACGCAAATACCCTTGGGAAACGTATTTAATCCGTCTCTTCCTTCCAGTTATGGGTTAAATAACAGGACAGATTGGGTTCTACAGCCTTGGTCGGCAACCAGTCTACCGCAAAAAGCAATGGCAACCTACTGCGGGATAATCTTCTGCCCAGTCAGTCATGTCTCTGTCGAGACATGATCGCCCAAGCGTGTATCACGTATGGCACTCAACTGACTGATACACCCTCGGATTTCAATATTATAACACATGCTAAGTAAGGGAGATAACTCTTATCAACTTTAGGCTCTAATTCATATTTTATTTTGTAGAGATGTGAGAATATCTATTCTTTGTAAGAAATCAGTTTGTAAATCAGGTTTCTTTATAAATCAGGTATCTTTATAAATAGGAAATTTTTGAGATTTTGAGAGTCAAATGTATTGCTGGTAATTTTTTTTTTCCTTTCAAAAATGTATTGGTGGAAAAAAATTTTATCTTCACAAATGTATTGTTGGTAATTTTTTCTCTGCCAAAAAGTATTGGTACAATTTTTACTATAAAAATCTATTTTTATACTTTCATAGTGTTTTGATCCCAGTTTATGGGTTAACTATTTGCCCATAGCTGGGACTACACCAGGTCAGGGTGGGCCTGCAAACAACAATTAAGAGGTGGTTCCACACTCCTCTAAACTTCCCAGTTCAATGGTTTGAATTAATGGAGCGAGGGGCTGAACAGAACATTTTCTATAGAGTAGCAATGCTGTATCTGTGAGAAAGGAGCTGTAACGTGGAAAATAAGTTATTGCCCACAAGGCTACGTAAATGCTTTTAGAACTCTGTTAATACTGGAAAGTGAGAATCGGGAAGCTCCAGCCTAGTTATGGCAGCACTACTCCATTTTTTGTCTGAGCTGGCTCTTATCAAGACAGAGCATGATAGGAGGAGTCCAGTGCTTTCTGGACTGGTATAAAGATCCAACCATTTTTC
Source organism: Ascarosepion bandense (assembly GCA_037127315.1). Lineage (NCBI taxonomy): Eukaryota > Metazoa > Mollusca > Cephalopoda > Sepiida > Sepiidae > Ascarosepion > Ascarosepion bandense. The sequence goes on from JBBBDQ010000511.1 coordinate 6,369,877, forward strand.
CAGAAATGTTATGTCAACTGTGTGTGCTTTTCAAGATGTGACTTGGACATCTCATTATTTCTTTTTTATTTATTTTTTTTTGTACTGATATTTACCCAATACAAGGCTCAAGAGCCACTCAAGATAGAGGGTTACCATGTGGAGTTATACTGACATAAGAAAGGACAAGCATTAGAAGTATAGCATTGAAGTAAAATTTAGAAAGAACTGGAAACCCAATCCTAAACAGGAAATGAGGGATAATCCTCTACTTCTGTTCAAAAGATTGGGGAGAAGTGTTAACTGGATGATAGGTGAACATATCTACTCCAATTGAAAATTAATTCATGTATCAGTTGGCCCAAGATTCAAGTGCTGCTTACTCTCTGATCAAAAATTGAGTAAACTTATTAACCATAAATTATTTTAAAATAACTTTAACTTCAAAATTATCACAAAATAAATATTTAAATAATAAGATTTCATTTAGAAGTAAAAGTAAACCAATGTTGTCATAGATTCTTGACATTATCAGTGATTTTGTTCATCATTTTAGTTCTAAGAATACATATTTTTTATAAGCACCTATTTATTTAACTTAAACTTGAATAAATCTTAAGCAACTCCACCACTGTTGTTAATGTGATTTAAGTAAGTAAAAAAAAATTAAACAAAAGTTTATCAAATATGTATTCAAGAATTTTACTTGTTTATTTAGATTGAAATATCTTTTTTTCTATAAGAATAACAAATTTAAGCAACTTGAGTACTAATTTTTGCACAAATCTAAGCAACCTGAATAATAGTCCAAAAACTTGTACTTTAAAAACTTTCATATAGCCTTCTGTTGCTTTTGTTACTTCTAAATTTCTGAACTGAGAACAAATTTTACTATTTTTAAATTAACCTTACAAATTGCTGACTGGCCTTCCTTCATTAATATCCTTAAATCAATGTCTGTAATTCTACCTTTTAATTGATGTGCACAAAATTGTAATTTTTGTTATTGCTTTTCTTTATTAAATTGGTTTAAAAATTAACAAAAAAGTCATGTTATTATTATTATTAACAATGATACAAATAAAGCAAAATGGTTTTCATACTCATTAAAATTTGTATACGTTTTTAAAAAAAATTATGTTGTTATTTTTAATATTTGAAACCCTTCCATAACATCTATGATTTTGTTTAAGCTACCATTAAAAACTGCTATATAAGATATGACTTATGATTTATTTTGATAATAAAAATAAATTGCTTAAACTATAAATACTGACAATGTCAGTCTGTTTATCAAAGGCAACAAAGAACCATTGTTTTTTTTTCTTTTACTGACTGCTTGTATTTAATTTTTTCATTTTTTTCTTACATTCTGACACTCAGTTACTTGAGTGCTGAATATTTTAAAACAAACACACACACATTAAATGTTCACCTTATACAAGTGCCACATAAGTAAAGGGTTATTGAGGAGCTTGTTGTTTGAGTTGTAAGAAGCACAGTATGATTTTGTGTGATATATATATATGTATGTATATGGTAAATATAGTTTTAAAATATGTTAAGTAATGGCAACCTACTGTGGGAAAATCTTCTGCCTGGTCAGTCATGTCTTGAAAGAGACATGATTGCCCAAGCATGTATTACATATGGCCCTTAACTGACTGACTGATATGAGTTAAAGTGCTCAATATCAGAGTACTTTAACCATATATGTAAATACAAAAGTTGACATTGAATCAATGCTCAAGACTTCTGAGTGCCAACTTCAATGTCCACTTTTATATTTATTTGCAGAAAATATTGCACATTGAGTACTGATAACAAAATAGAAATAGTAATATATATATATATATATATATATATATATATATATATGAAATGATTTGTTTGAACATTATTTTTTATCAATACTCATATTTAAGTAGATATTCTGTTTTTAATCAAACAGTATTATAGATTTATTTCTACCATATATGAGTATCAATCAAAAATAATCTTCAAACAAATCATTTCAAATGTCGGTTGTTTATAACGTTTCTTTGTTAATTTCCGTAATATATATATTTTCCATTTTTAAACAAGTTATTTTGCTACCCAGGTATCTACCATGAGTGATGCCTTCAGGCGATTTTTAATAACTGATTTTACTATTTATAGTTTTTCTTTTTAAGAATGCTCTTGTAATGGTGTTTTGTTTATATATATATATATATATATATATATATATATATATATATATATATTAACTTTTTCAGTATTCTAATAAGCAGTTTTGGTGATATGCTATGGTAAAACAAATGTTGAAATCTAGTGTTAAATGAATGTTGGTATTGTAAACAGGTCAAGTTTAGAGAAGATACAAGCTTAATTAAATCCTGTGCTTCCAACACTCAAAACTGTTCACCCAAGTGGGTTGTGTAAATAATACAAGAAGGTAATATTCTTTTGTGTACCAGTTTTACTAATTTTCTATTTGTAAAGAAGCTCTCAACTTGGGCAGCATATTCAGTTAAGATACTTATAAGAAAATTGAGTTTTTAAATATCTAGTGAAAAGATCAAATACTGTGTATATGTTAAATACATAAACATTTGTAGCAGTGACTTGCCTTGGCGACCCAAATGGGCCAGAGTTGGGGGTATGTTTTGTAAGGGAGTGTGGCAACGGTGAATTGGCAAGCGTTGGTCAGATGGATAGCACTTCATGGTAGACAGAATTGGTGTCACTTGCAGCCATTTATATTTACTGTGCTGAGTGCTCATTAGCTGAGTGGTAGCCAGGTTGAGTGCATAAAACGTGGTATCCTCATTTTGAGTTAGATCGTTGCTATTCTAGCCGTCATTTGCGTGAGAATAGCAGTTCAGAGATTAAGACAAGACGTGTGAATTTGGCATGCCTGTTTGGAATACTTTCCTGTGGTTGCTTTTTACCAACACATAATTTTTTTTTCTTCTTTTTGCTACATTTTAATTGAATTTTCTTGTTAATAGACATACCTTAGCTGAAATATCAAAAAGTACATATATGTGATCATTTAGCAATAACCCCTATATATGAATTTACTTGAGCCACAAAATTAGCAACTAGGTCCCACCCTTTTACTGTGAAACCAATAAAATGTAAACGCAAATTCTACTCCAGTAGCTTTTCTTGCACTTCTCGCCTGTTGAATTCCCTTCCATTTACTTGCTTCCCAGACAGCTACAATCTCCAAGAATTTAATTGTAAAGTCATCTCCTATCTCACTAACCTGCATCCTCTCTCTCATGCTTCTTTCTCTGTCCACTCCACTCTCATCAGTATTCTCGTCCTTCTGTTACCCACTTCCTGACACCCCCTATAACCTGTCACTCTTTCTCATAACTTTCCTCCTATGTAACCCCCTGCAAAACAGTGGCAGTAAAAAGCCTTGCTTCGGGCGATATGATTATTTAAAAAAAAACGATGAAGTGCTGAAAAGTTTTCGGCCCGACAAAAAAAAAGAAACAAACAAAACATAACACACAAATTAAACAGGGATAGTGGATAGTGACGCCATGCAGAATCTCTTAACTGCAGAACCGTTAAAGGGAAGTAATTCATCTATTATTTCAATACTATTAAACGTAGTGACCCCCCTTGAATACTCCTAGTCTTCTCGAAAATATTTTATAAAAACATTTTTCTTTTTCTTTTAAATTAAATTTTTCTTTTTCATTTTGATTCTTTGTGCTTTATTTATTTTTATTTCTTACTTTATTTCAACAGAGACGACTTATTACGAAATTTCATTTGCTGAAAGATAAAAATGGTTTGGGAATCCATATCGCTGGAGGCAAGGGGTCTAAGAAGGGGGACATTGGGATCTTTGTGGCTGGAATTACAGAAGGAGGTGCTGCTCACAGGTTTGTTTAATTTTTTCCCTGCTTTCAAATCCGTTCATCCTCCATGCCATAACTGTAAATCACTCTTACACATGAACTAATTAGATATATTTGCTATTTTAATTATTGTTCCAACAAATCTTTCTGAAGAAGTGTTCGATTAAAATGTTCCTTTTATTATGCACTTCATCATTTTTAAAACCATATATAAATTCTGTGGCATAAAATTTTTATATTCACAGGGTGCGATGAATAAATTGTCATATAAACTACCCAAATTTGAAAATAACACTGACATCTCATTTTTAATAGATATATTTACAAAAATTCTTCTTGTTCAAGTTAGTAAATGCTGCCATAATTCTGGCCTTCAGTTTATCTTTAGAATTACAAGGTGTTTTGTGGCATGGTGCAGACATAGGGTCTTCCAGCAGCCACTATCTTGAGCCAAGGCAGCACTACTTTTTCAAGGTACTTGATTTATACCTCCATGTTGAGTCGGAGGCTCTCACCAATAAATCTGGGAGTTCTTTTCTCATCCGAACAATCAGAGTAAGTTTCCAAGCTGCTGTACCTTTGTAATCATCACTAGGCTCGTCCAACTCTTTTCTAATCTTCTGCACTGTTCTCATATTGGCACCCAAACACTCTAAAATGTTTGTATTAGCGATTCCAGTGTGAATTCCAAGCAGTACAGCATGCCATTTTCAAATTTCTGGCAGAGTGAATTGTGTCATGGTGCTCTTTTCCTCGCAGACAGTCCCCAAGTGGCCCTACTATACAGTGCAGTTAACAAAATCAAAAGCAAACAATATGCATGTGTAAAATTAAAAATATAGAATGGCGACAATTTACCCCTCACACCCTGTATGTATGAATTTGTGTGTGCATATATATATATATAATGTGGTTAAGATGGTTTAGTTTGGATAGAAAAATGTGTGTGTGATACATAGATTTTCATTCACTGACCCAATCATAATTACAACAATTCTTTCACCATAGTACCACATTTATAGCTAAACTAATACCCCATTTTTACAAGCATATGGAGAGGAGGATGAACACAAAATGATTTTATTTACAATATAAAAGAATCCCATGAAATGCATGAAAAAAATATATATACAAATAAAAATACCATATTGGTCTCATCAGGTAGAAAGAGCAAACTGTATTTCTTGATGCTTCTTCATACACAAGACCACCAGAATTCCCACCAAAGGATTGGAGACGAGCAAGAGTGAGGGTAATTGGATATGAAGGAGAGGAAGACACATACCCACCTCTCAACTGCAATATATATATATATATATATATATATTGTGTATTTGGGCATCAATCTCTCTTTTATACAGATTTCATTAAAAATGACACACAAGGTATTATGGTTTAGTTTTTTATATATTTTTTTTCTTTTCAAAACATGAATTATATAGAAATTATCCAAATGTTGTATTTTTCCAAGCACTTTCAGCTATTCTTTTAGCCATTATCAAGGATGAATTGTATTTTACTTGTAACTGAATATGCATAGTGTTTTTGAATCTGTGTATTTCAAACTTAGTAAGCGAATTGTTATTGTCTTCATAGTTAATATTATTAAGTGTTGAATTTTTCTTTTTATTAACAATGCTTCTATTATTTTTAACCTTTTTTGGATGTGGATGATGCTATTATATTTGTATTATCAATGAGTATGTGACGGATAGATTGGTAGGTTTCCATGCGTGTTTAAATGAGATTAAATTGAACTATGATCTGAGAGATTTAATGTGAGTATTCTCTTCAAATGGGTTGTAATGTATCCAATGTCATTATTTACAAACTTAAATTGAATAATACCTTGTCTGTCATAATATCTATTATATATATATATATATATATATATATGTTGGCACTACTCTGTTTAAACATTTAAATCTGGTGATCTTTGGGGTGTCACACTATTAAATATTATATGAAATATTTCAACATTTTTCTGGAAAAAGTATGTTGTGATTTTAAACTAACTTTCACCTTATAATTTTTTTTTTTCAGGGACGGACGCTTAAAAAGAGGTGATGAGCTACTCATGATCAATGGGGCCAGTTTGATTGGCCTTACCCACCAAGAGGCAGTTAATGTATTAAGAAATACTTCCCAGGTTGTGCAATTGGTTGTGGCCTCAAAGGTATTTTATTTTTTAACTTGAATATTTTTATCAAATAATTTTATATTCATTATTTGTATATTTGGGGTTTTTTTAACTGTTTAATTTTAAAAATGCAGAAATGATGTATGCTTGAACTGATTTGTTTTAAACCATTTCTTGTCTTTTTTTTTTTTACTTAATTTGAGAATATTCATTTTAATAAAGTAGAATTCAAATTTGCCACTAAATAGCAATGTCAAATATTTTAATTTTGTTACTTTATATTCTCATTAATTCCTCCTTTTGTTTTATTTTAACAAAATGTCACACACTAATCTTATCTAACTTTTTTTTTAAAAACTATCTTTCATGAATTGAATTCTGTATTTGTTATATTAAATTAAAAATCTTAATTACATGAACAGATAAAAAAAGAAAATATTTAATGATAGGCAAATCTTTGTATTGTTTAAAAAAATGATTAATTTTTTAAATGGATTATTTAAAGCAATAATTACACTTATTAACACTATTTTTGGTGCCAAGAAACAAAACATGTTTTTTAATTAATTTGATGGAGGCTGATTCTGAAAATAACCTTAGATTTTCATGGTTTGCTGTAGTGAAATTGTATATTTTTGGAAAAAAGATCAATTTACAATCTTGCCTGATCATAACATTTAGTTAATAAATGTTGTAGAAACCCATCAATTTTTGATAGGCTAAGCGATTTATGTCAGCCATCTGAAATAAACTATTTTGATAAGAAAAAAAAGTGTTTTTGAGTTGAAAATTTTAAAACAGAAGTACTGATTTTTTTCAATTTATCACCAAAATTCAAATTAACTGATAAACTTTATCAGTAATACGCTAATATGAGTATTAAGGTTCATTTTTTACATTGCCATCTGGATAAATTTCCAGATAATTGCAGTGATGAGCAAAGAGAATGATTCCTTCAGGATATCAAAACAATGGAAGAGCATTACTAGGTATGGTGGGACAAACAAATGATAGCTGACTACTGCTGAAGTATCAATAGGGACTCAAATAACATTGAACATGACAATCAAGAAAGAGAAAATTTTTACCATCATTCTTATGTTCACAAACGTTTTATTTTTTTCTGTTAGTTTATTTAATGATTTCATGAAAATACTTGTTGGTCTTGATATATTCAATTGTACAATTTTTAAAAACTTAGTCTGTTATTGAAAAAAATAATATTTCTCAAAAAGTAGACCAATATTTGTTGGTTTAAGTATAAATTGAGAGGTTTCTATGATTTTACTTATTTTATTGCCATCGGTCAATACCATATACGCAAAAAAACAAATGGAAAAATTATTTTTTATTTTTTCAAAAAATGAGGTATACAGCAAAGATGATATCTAACCAAGAAAAAGTAAGGTCATTTTCAGTTTCTTTATCAATGTACTTGTGAATGTAACTAATGGAGATCAAACATTATACACTGAAAATTTAAGAAAAAATTCAGCTAATAGATAACAAGGAAATAATGAAAAGTTATTGATCTGAACAAGAACAGGTTTTTTTTAAAATAAGTTCTAATATTTGATCATTTGTTAAGAGAGTCTTGGTGAATATTTTTCAGTATACTCTTTTGTGTGTGTGTGTTTATATATATATATATATATATATATATATATATATATATATATGGGGTTGGTGCAAAAATAATTGTAGTTTTCGGACATAAAATTTCAAGGTATATATTTCAATTTAGAATAAAATTTATTAATTGAAAAAACAAAAAAAAATTATAATTTATGTGTTCTTTGAAAGTCAATTGATTGTTGAAGACACTTCTTGCAGGAAATTATAGAGATGCTTAGATAAGTTACTCACCAGACTTTTCTTTTGCTTAATTGAGTGAAGCAGTTATAACCTACCTCCAGTTATGGGTTAAATAACAGGACAGATTGGGTTCTATAGCCTTAGTCAGCAACCAGTCTACCGCAGAAAGCAATGACAACCTATTGCGGAGTAATCATCTGCCCAGTCAGTCATGTCTCTTTTGAGACATGATCGCCCAAGCGTATGGCACTTAACTCACTGATTATTCAACTTCTGCAGTATCGTACAGTCCGGTGTTGTCATGGAGAAGTATTGATCCTCTAGTCAAGTTTAATGAATAAGTTTTAAAAAATAATGACAACTGTAATTGTTTTTGCACCACTATGTATAATATAAAAAGTTGACATAAAAACGATTTTGGCCTGGTTAATCAATTGCATACAAGAAATTGATTACTTAAAAACTCTCAAGTGGATGTTTTTATTATTATTTTTCAAAAATATTTTCATTATCAAACTTTCATTATGAACTGAATTTTTGGATTTAATTCTAATTCTAATTTTATTTGATGCTTTTTGCATTTTCAGTTCTTTTCTGAAAATGTAATTCCTTATAAATGCTTTAGATTTCATCATCAGGATAAAATCAATTAAGACATTTGAATAAATAATCATTTATATTTTGGCTTTAATAGTTTGTTTTTTTTACAATTATATAAATAACAGCATTATCTCAATTTGTTCCAGATCTTAAATTTTAAACATTTAAAAAAATGTTATTTTTCGGACAGAATCTCAAATGTTAAGATTCTGTCCAAAAAATAAATTTTTTTTTTCCTAAGCATGGTAATAAAATGGGTGTTAAAGAATGAGGAAAAAGGAAAGAGAACAATAAAAGAACAAGAATTAAAACGGCAAAAAATAATAATTGACATGGGGGGGGGCAGGTTTTTCATACAACCTTATAGTAAATCGATCCTGTGCAATTAACTTTTTTGTTTGCGCATATTCAACAACTGAATCCTTTGCGAAATTTTTGAATAAAGCCATTCTTGGAGTTTCAAAGGAAGATGTCATCATAAGAACTAAAGAAAACTTTAAAAAGACAAAAATAAGAGCAACAACTTGTCCCAAAAAATACAAAACAAAGCAACCCCAACACAAGTGGATCCAAAATGGAGGATCGATTTACTATAACGTTGTATGAGAAAGTCAGCCTCCACCCCCAATTGTTTAAATATTGAAATCTTTTCAAATTTTTTTTGATAATCGGAAACTTTATGTAATAACTGATAAGTCTGCGCTGAAAAAAAAAAAATGAAAAACAACAAATTTAAAGGTGGCAGTAGTCTCCTTTAAGTTTGCCGAATTAAAGTCTAGTACTCTCCTATGATGTGAATAAGTAAATTTTGAACTTCATTAAGTTAGCCAAAAGCTGAATTTTCTATAACAAACTATGAAGTTAAGCATTTTTTTACTGAATTACTTCTATGATTAATTTTATCACTATATCTCCTTTCTAGTTTTGTATTAAGTGACAAATGGAAAGTTTTCTTTGCTTTGGATTCAAAAAAACAAAACAAAAAAACAAGCTTCTTTATCGTAAAAAAACATTAATTTGAAACTATATCATTCTATAATTATTGTATATTTCTGTGTATAAGGTGACCTTTAGATAAAACGAGGTAAAAAAGTATAGACACTTTTCATGAATTTATCCTATACCTGTAGTATAAGACAACTGCTTATTGATGTTGTTGGAAATGTTGTTACTTATTGTATCCATGGAAATTCAGAATAAACAAAATAACAAAACCAATTCTATATCATGTTTTTTCTACAAACGTCCCTTCAAAGGAAACCATTGTTTTATTTGGAGTTTTATCACATGATCTCTTGCGAATGCTGATTCTCTTTCTTCCTCTTTTTCCTATATCTAAGCAATTACAAACAGCCTGGTGTACTAATGGCCACTTACAAGTTTTTTTATTGACAATCACAAAATAATGTACACTAATAGTACTTTTCACTTTTATTGAAGGTTTACCGAAAGATAAAGGTTGCTGTGAACACAATCATAATTTGATGTTTACCTTTTCTCAGCTGAGCTTGCATGTATACAAGTTGATTTCATTGTTCGAATAAGCAATTTATTATGAAGTTATGCCAGTAATATGTAATGTAGAAATAGTTTTATTATTATTATTGTTATTATTATCAGTTTATTTGATAATGTGAATCTTTTCATGTATGTTATTGGTTATCGCATGAAGGCTGAGGTTAACTTACCAACAAACATAACTCAGAATTTAAGGCTTCTTTTTTTTTTTTTTAGAATTGTAGTATAAGACAGCACCACAATTTTTAAGGGTAATTTTTTGGATTTAAAGGCCATTTTATATGCAGAAATATACAGTATTTATTTTACAAATATATACAGAATTAACATTGCCAATATTAAAAGCCTTGATTTTTATAATGCAAAAATAAAACTTTTCAGTTTAAAACATTTGAACAATAATCTTTATGAAATGTCCACTTGGAAATAAATAAAAAAAAAACCTATCAACAAGAGAAAAATAAGATATATACAAAACAAAAATTCCTTTAATCTTTTCTTCCAATATTTCCTTATTTTATTTCTTTACCATTAATTTTCAGCTCCGTAAATCTGCTTCTATAGCATCTACCGCATCATCAGCGATGTCTTATACGTCATATGACGGTCATGATGGATCCACCATATCTGTAGCCCCCCTACCTGAAGTGGTGGCCCAGACACCATCTGGAAGTGTCATGAAGTGGGATGAATTATTTGAGGTGAGAACCCCTAAAAAGAAACAGTAAATTCACCATTCTCAAAGTAAAATGATTAAAGTGTTTAGAGAAATTATCTCTTTGCAAAGAGATTAGCTTTTTCTGCCTTGTAAGAGTCAGTGCGTTGTGGTGCATTGGATATTGGCTCGGAACGAGAAATTGGTGGAGCCAATTTCGAATTCCAGCTGAATTCATTGCATTCACTTACGCTCAAATACCCTTGGGAAAGGTATTAATCCTACTATTCCTTCAAGTTATGGGTTAAATAGCAGGAGAGATTGGGTTCTATAGCCTTGGTCGGCAACCAGTCTACCGCAGAAAGCAATGGCAACCAAGTATGGGATAATCTTCTGCCCAGTCAGTCATGTCTCTTTCGAGACATGATCGCCCAAGCGTGTATCACGTATGGCACTTAACTGACTGACTGAAGAGTCGGTGAGTTTTCAGGTCTGTCTTAAATCACTAAATTTGTCAGTCAGTCAGTTAAGTGCCGTACATGAAACACGCTTAAGCGATCATGTCTCGAAAGAGACATAACTGACTGGGCAGAAGATTATCCCGCAGTAGGTTGCCATTGCTTTCTGTAGTAGACTGATTGCCGACCAAGGCTATAGAACCCAATCTGTCCTGTTATTTAACCCATAACTGGAAGGAAGAGATGGATTAATACCTTTCCCAAGGGTATTTGCACGTAAGTGAATGCAATGAATTCAACTGGAATTCGAACTCATCTCTCCGATTTCTCGTTCCGAGCCGATATCCACTGCACCACAACAAATTTGTACATATAAAAAAAAAGAAAAAAAAAGCATTTGTAAAAAAAGAAACTCTACATTCTTCTGAGTTATGCTCCAGAGGCAAAAGCAAGTGGTTAAATTAGTCTAATAGACTTTAAAAGACTGTCTTTATCATAATAATTGTAGATTAAAAATTTCTCCAATCTTAAACCTTTCCCAAGGGAGACAACAAAGTTAATCTAAACACAGCATATTCAACTCTACTATTTTTCAATTTTTGTTTTTTAAAGTATCTTTTTATTTATTTCTGAACAGTGGCATCAACACATTTATTAATGTTGTTGTTGTTGCTATTGCTATTATTACTGTTGTTATAAGTTTCATAATTTTCTAAATGTGCTGGTGGTGTAAATTCTCAGAATGAGAAATTGAAGATCCATTTAGGTTCGTTACATTTACTTATATGCAATTATCCTTGAGAAAAGTATGAATCCATCTCCTACCCTCATCTATGGGTTAAATAGTTGGACATGTATCTGAAAAAATCACTGTCATTCTAAAAAAATTGTTAATACAATATTCATTTGCAAACAGCAAACAAAGAATTATTTTTACAAAAATATGCTTTGGTTTCAAATAACCCACAAAGGGTTGATAAGCCATAAAAAACAAATGAATCAATCAGCAATTTTTTTATATGTTGAATCTTTATACATTGATGATTTACTATTGAATATGTTAACATATAAAGAATTAACATACTCAGTTAAGTGGCATACATGACACACACTTTGGCCATTATGTCTGACATGACTGGGCAGAATGTTTTCTTGTAGTAGGTTGCCATTACTTTCTGTGGTAGACTGGTTGACAACCAAGGCTATAGAACCCAGTCTGTTCTGCTATTTAACCCACAGATGGAGGGAGAAAGGACAGATTCATGCCTTTTCCAAGGGTATTTGTGCATATGTAAATGCAACAAATTCAACTGGAATTTGAACTCGGCTCTCTGAAATCTCGTTCCAAACTGATACCCACTGCACCACAATGCACATCCTAAAAAAGCATTCCTATACAGGGAATTGAACCCGAGTGAAAACTAGGAATCCTAACCACAAGATCATGTGGAAAAGTCTGACATACTAGGATGACCAAATGCTGCTGTTTTGTTGTGTTGAAATGTTGACTAATATATTCTACACTAGCAGTATAGCCCGGCATTGCTTGGGTGTAATGAAAGCTTTAAAACTAATCCATGCTCCTTGTGCTCAGACTCTTTGGACGTTGGTATGAAAGACTAAAAAGCAATAGTTGTTTCCAGTTAAAGCAAAACCATTGACTGAAAGAATAATGAATGGATGTAAGTCAAATTTTGATCTCTTGGTATCGATATCAAATTTTCTGCTCTATTGTAAGAACTGCAACCTTGAAACTTCTGAATATTGTTTCGTATGTTTTTGTCTATGAATGAATCAAATTTGATTAAAATCAGACCACTCCTTCTATAACCCGATTTTTTCGATTATCGATTTTCGATATTTATCAGGGGTACCTAGATACGAAACCTGGCTAAGAACACTTGCAGACGCTTATAGTACAACTGTATAAATTTTCAAGAAAATCGGTTCAGCTGTTTCGGAGTCTATAAGTAATGGATACACACAGACACACACAGACACACACACAGAGACAAAGTTCCATTTATAAATAAGTTTAGATTAGATATGAATAATTCATAAGAGTTTTATTTTTCAATTTCAACAAACAGCCAATGGAGGAAATTTATTATACTTTCTGTTATGAAAATGTTTTGGGAAGAAATGTGGCTACAACTTAACTTTCTTTTATGGATTATTCCCCTGTAGAATAGTTCAGTCAAAACATTGTGTTAAAAACACTTAATATAAAAGAGTTTGGAACATGTAAAAACTTGCCATATAACCCCTCCCCACCCAAAAAAAAAAATCATTTTCTTAGAAAAATGACTAAAAAGTTTCTCAACAATTATTGTTATTGAATAATGTATGTGCATATATATAATTTTTGTTTATTTTTTTATTCAATGATTTGTTGACACTTTCTTTGCAGAAATTCAACAAGACTGGCTTGGATACTTATTACTCAGGTCATACAATGAAGTTTGGACCCCCTCAGACAATTGTGGTCAATAAGGGGGCTCGTGGAAAGGGGCTGCGCTTCAGTATTGTAGGTGGAAAAGAGAAGAATATGGGGATATATGTTAGGCGTATACTTCCAGATGGATTAATAGCAGAGGACGGTAGACTCCGGGAGGGTAAGTAAATATCACTAGATCCAGGCTTATTTTTAATAGTTCTTTTGTTTTACATAAAAAAGTAAATAATTTTGCATGTTGAATTAATAAAACTTTCATTTAAATAGATGTTCTTAGTATTTTCTGTCTATTCTTTTGCCAATGATTGACTTCTGTACAATAATCTTTATATTAATGCTGTTAATATCTGTCTTCCTATATAAAGTGTATCTCACACTCCAAGTGAAAAACATTAACATATTGGCTGCCATGTGACTCTTTGATTTTCCAGTTTATTTTTATGAGGATTATTGGGAGTGAGATGATATGGTTGATTGCTAATTGCTTATCATGGTACTCCAGAATTATGTCTTTTTCTAAAAAAAAAGAAATTAAATAATTTTTTTCATCTTTTCTTTTGTTTTCTTTTTTACTTTTTTTTTTTTTTACACCCACACAGCTGTATCATGCATTCAGGTAAACTAAAAATTTAATTGGCAAAATATTAAGAAATTAAAAAAAAGTATACTTCATTTACTTGGGAAACCAAAATAATGCCTACAACTAGTAAAATAAACACAAGAATTCTAATTGAATAAAAAACATATTTCTAATGTCTCATTTCTTGAAAAGATAAGAAAATAAATATTGCTACACCACTAGGAAAAGTTGGATTGATTCTTTTTTTATGTCTGTTATCAAAACACTCAAGGCAAAGGAAAGTGCTTTCATCCCAAAATGGATTTAATCTTTTGTTTCTTTTATCACCTTTCCTTGCACTCATTGTATTCCTCATTTTGCTATAACAGGATTTATGATAGTGTTGGGACAACAATGGAAATAAGGCTTGGGAGTCAACATGTTAAATATGGTTTCACCCATTCTAAAAGATAAAAGGAATAATAATGACAGAAAGTCTCTACATCTGCTTTTTGTCTCCATCCCTTTGCTTTTTCTTTCCAGTTACTTTTTTTGGGGTTTCATATTTATTCCTCTCACCTTCTTCTTCCATATTTGTCGTCATGTGGTAATGAACAGCTGGCTACTTGGTTGCTTTTGGAATTTCACTGTTTCAGGCTAGCCAATTTTTCTCACTGAAATCTATCTTACACCTTTATAAGTTTACCATTCATTTTGGTGTTAAATATTGCTGCCACATCTGGTCTGGTGCTTCTGCTGTATATCTAGAGGTTTTTGACAAAATTCACAGTCTGCAATTTTATTGGTCCTAATCTGACATCTCAGCTTTAGTCACTTTCCTACCACTGTAATGTAGCTTCCCTGTGCATTTTTAATAAATATTCTCATAGCAATTGTTCTGACGAGTTTTGCTCCTCACAAATTTAATGTAGCTAGGTCTCATCATTTTAGCATTAAAATTGCTAGATATAGCCATAAGTTCTATGCCATAGCAGCTGATTCAAAACAGTTCTGGACCATGGAATTTGCCAGATCACAGTGTGCTGGATTAAATAGCTTTGACAGTAAAAATAAATGTCATTTGGTAGTCAGCACCAAAAGAAAGGGAGACAACTTCAACTCACTAAAAAAGCTACTTCCTATCAGATTTTATCTACAGTGTTGCTCCCGACTTCTCTCATCCCCCTTCCTGCTTATGTATTCTATTTATCAGTTATTTTATGTGATCCTGGATTATAAACAAATCATATTAAAACACTGGCTCTCATACAGTCACTGAAGTTAAGCAACACTGAGCCTGTGCAGTACGTAGAGGAGTGACTGCTTGAGGGTACCAGGTGCTGTAAGTTTGGATTTGTGTGTGGTGAAATGGAAAACTGTTCAAAAAGGGAGAGATGGACTCTAGTTGGGTTTGTTATTCACTGACATGCAAATACCCTTGGGAAAAGTGTGAATCCACCTCTTTTCCCTCCAGCTATGGGTTAATTAGTAGGACTTGTATCAGTAAATCATTATTATCTCCCCAAAATTCTTACAATCTAAAAATATTCTCTAGCTTTAAATAATCTGCAAAAATGTTGATAAACTGAAAAACAAATCAATTTCAGGTGATCCCCTGATCTAAAAATTACTGTACCCATAAAAAAATAGCTGAGAGATGTTAAAGGAAAAAAAAAACAAAAAAAGAACATCCATTTCTGTTGACATTTATTTACATTTAATTAACTTGGTTTAATCTTATTTATACTGTCTCACGGTTACTTAGCTTCTCTCTCTGATATTTCTGATATTCTTACATGCTGACAACTCTACAAATATCCAGCTTTCCAGTCAATTCTTTCAGTTGTTCTCTTAACATACAGAAAAAATAAGAGTAGAGAGAACAATACTCAGACTTTCAGTTTCAGTCTCTCAAGTTTTCAATAAACCAGTTATTGACCTTTTATCTGAACTCTAAAGTTGTGCCTCCCCCAAATGGTCCCGCGTTCAACTGAAAGTACTTGCCACCTTTTCTTTCATTTACCACTATATCAGCCAGTTAAATTCAAAATGAGAGAGCCAAGTTCAAATTCCAGTTGAATTTGTTGCATTCACTTTCACACAAATACTCCTTGGAAAGGTATTAATCCGTCACTTCTCCCTCCAGCTATAGGTTAAAAAGCAGGACAAATTTAGTTCTATAGCCTTAGTTGGCAACCAGTCTACCATAGAAAGTAATGGCAACCTACTGCAGGAAAATATTTTGCCCAGTCATGTCTCTTTCAAGACATGATCACTCAAGCATGTATCATGTATGGCACTTAATTGACTGACTGACCACTATTTCATCTTTGTAGCAGTTAATAGCCCACATCATTTTTATTTACCTTTCTCAATATTGTTTCAAAATATGTTTGCCATGAGTTTCAGTCTAGAATGTTCTGACCTTGTAATTTACCAGCTGATATTTACGCAGTTCCTCAACCAAAGTTTTAGGTAGTATTTATCTATGTGTGCACATCACAACAGAATATGACACAATGTTAGAGCTTAATGTGGGCTTTTGGCGGGTAGGGGAAGAACTATACAAAAATTGCTTAAGCCAATTCCACTTCTGGAAATGCCTCAGATGCCAGATAATGATCTCAGCTCCCTTTCTAAGGAGACATACCGTCTGGCAGGTTGGCCTTCTGGGGCTTGAGCTAATATTTTTTGTAGGTAGACTGATTTCAAGTCCATCATTGTTGAAGTCCTTGTCATTTGTGTGTGTGTATGTGTGTCTCGCTCTCTCTTTTCTAAATAAGTTTAATTTATGTATGTACATCTGTAGTATCTTCCTTTGAATCAGGTGCCAGGTAGCATTCAATTCACTTCTTTAAAGTTCAACATTGGCTGGACTTTATTTTTCATTGATGAAACTATTTCCATTTGTAAGGATAATTCCACTTAACCACTTTCTCTCTCTAGGATATGAATATACCTCCTTCAGCCCACATTTCTACAACTTTCCCAAATTCAGTTTTAAATTCCAATATTCAGTCCCTTCATTTCATAATTCTTTTTTTTTTGTTTGTTTGTTTTAGTATAACTCAGAAATAGAAATTTCCCTCTTTTATACATTTTTCTTTAATTTCATGAATTCTTTTCTGCTTTTTCTTGTTTGGTGTTTTTTTTTTCCTTGTCATAGAAAATATTACTTTAAATATTGTAATTAGTTATATACTTTTTCTCTTTTACAGGATATTATTATTTTAGTTGAATTATCAAAAAAATAAAAACAATATCTCGAATGACTGATGCTTCTTTTTAAAAAATGTATATTTAAAAATATATTAAGAACAAAATCTTGTTCACCATCATATATATCTTGCTGCTCTTTGTATTTATTACAGTTATATTATTATCATTATTATTATTAGTAGTAGTATTATTAGAAATGTTCAAAGATGAATATGCTTACTCTTGATACCAAGCTTTTAATATGCATTGGTATGTTAATACAATAATTTAAACAAATTTGTTTTGTTTTTTTTTTAAATGCATTTTATCCCTTTAATTTTTTTAAAACTTTCATTAGGGGATGAAATACTTGAATTAAATCAAGAACCCTTGAAAGGTCTTTCGCATCATGATGTAATTGCAAAGTTTCGGCAGCTTGGCAAGGGGCCAGTGAGCATCACTTTTCGTTGTAGAATTTTTACTCCGTCCAGCAGGTGAGTGATATTTCTATTTTACTCATCCCTCCCACTCTACCAAAAAAATTATTAGTGGACATAAATAAAAAGCTATAAAAGTTGTATCTTTTATATAATAGACAAAAACTTGAGTTCAGTGTTCAAAATTCTCTATCATTAATTTTTTTCTTTTCGTTATTATGTTTCAAATCAAACTTTAAACACTTTTCTGTATTATTATCATAGGATTCTAAGATTTATTTAATCAAATGAACTTATTTTTTGTCTTCTGTTGGCTGATTCATTTTATGGCCTTCTTCAGGTCTACCCAAGCTATGGGTTAAATAGTAGGACTTGCATCTGTAAAAAATCATTGTTATTCTCAGAAAAACTGTTAATGCTTTATTCATTTGCAAAAAAAAAAAAATGAATTATTCTTACAATTCAAAATGTTTTAACTTTAAATAACCCACAAAAAATAACAATGATTTTTTTCAAATACAAGTCCTACTATTTAGCCCATAGCTGGGGTACTCCTGAAAAAGGCCTTAAAATGAATCAACCAAAATATTGTAGGAATAATAGAAGACAAAGATGAGTTCATTTGACCAAATAAATCTTAGAATTCTCCTACATACAGTTATGAAAATAAACTGTAAAAAGCAAAAACCAATCACGAGTACTATCTTATATAAAGAGAAGGTCTCTTTTTTGATGATGCAGAGCAATCATTTTTTTTATTTTGGACTGCTAGATTAAAGAGACTTTCATGCAGAATGGATGTGATGAAACATTATGAGAACAAGATAAATAACTCAGGAAGTGAGTTTAATTGTTTAAATAACATTAAAAAGAATCTTTATTTTCAAATGTAAAAATTTCTCTACTATAGTAAATTCTTAATGTGTTAATACACATAAATATAACAGGATTAGTTAGTTTTTTCTTTTTTCTTTTTCTACTTTGGCCCTTCATAATGTAAGTGATTATGACTCTCCATTTCTTTTCCGTGAATTGCTATGAATTCTTGGAAAAGATACTGGAGTGGTTTCCTGTTGCCTTCTTGATGATCTGAAATTAAGAGTTGTCCTTCTCTTAAAATGATTGCCATTAAAGGCTTAGAGAGCCCAATCTACCCTGAGATTTAACCCAGAACTCTGGGTGACAAGTCATGGATTTATGTCTTATGTAAGGAAACAAACATTACATAGAGCTGTAAAAGATAGGAAGTTGTGGAGAATCATTTTCATCCATGTTTCGAAAAGAAATGGCATATAAAAGATATGGCTTCTTCAATGCATTTTGATTTCTTGTAAAATGAATCATTAAATAAAATATGACATTGTGTTGAAATTCTGTAAGATTCTAAAGAAATGTATTCCTTGTTTTTACTAATGTCCATCCAATACAAGGCTCAAGTGCCACTGAAGGTAGTGGGTCATTGTGTAGAGTTATATTAGTGTAAGGGCAAGATAATAGGAAAATTAGATAGCAAACATCAAGTTAACTGAGCAAATGAAGTCATGCTGTAATTGTTGCCTTAAAGATAGAGCATAGGGATTTCAAAGTTGCTTGCCTCCAGAAAGTTGTATGGTCATTTGTTGTCAATGTATACAAAATTTGAACATTCTTGAATTTTTTCCCTATAATGTTTTGTAATTTCTTCCATATTATCATCTGAAATATCACTTCCTTTTTCTTTCAGCTCCGGTGGTAAAACTCCGACCGGTTCACCATATGAATCTCCTGAGGGAAGTCCCGTGTCGACCCCACGGCACACCCCTCAGAACAGCGTCACAGACCTAGAAAGTCTGGGTCTGTCCAACGGCCAGTCGTCGCCAAGTGCTACCCCAATGCCAGCTGGTTGTCGCCCATGTTACTCGGCAGTTAGTACAACTGAGAGGAGACACCTACACCCTTCTCGTGGCACCTTGCTGCTTGCATCATCATCTTCATCGACCTCATCCCTCCGTGGAACCCCAATCCCAGTCATTCACAAACAAAATATAGAAGACACTTCTCAAATGGACAGTTCAGTCACACATTACCCTGTATCAAATATATTAGAAATTGTTCTGCAAAAACGTAAGTTCTTTAATTTTCTTATAATGCTGATGATTATTTTATTTATTTGCATGTCTACACTGTGTATGTACGTTGTGGTGCAGTGGATATCAGCTCGGAACTAGAAATCTGGGAGCTGAGTTCGAATTCCAGTTGAAATCATTGGATTCACTTATGCACAAATATCTTTGGGAAAGGTGTTAATCCATCTCTTCCCTCCAGCTATTGGTTGAATAACAGGACAGATTGGGTTCTATAGCCTTGGTCAGCAACCAGTCTGCCGCAGAAAGCAATGGCAACCTAATGCGGGATAATCTTCTGCCCAGTCAGACATGTCTCTCTGGAGACATGATCACCCAAAGCATGTATCATGTATGGCACTTAACTGACTGACACAAGATATCTGATGATGATTGATACTCGAGATTGAGTTATAGAAAGTCTCTTTTATACTTCAGACAAGGTTGTTAAACCAATTGTTTTTTATTTTTTGAAGGAAGAAAAGACCTAAGTTTAAAAAAAAAAACATTAGCTAACAGTGTTGCTAACAAACTACTCATAAAAATAATTACAATATTATTTATTCACAAATCATTCATATATGGATGATGATCACCATATCAATCTGTTAAGTTATTTTAAAATGCTATAAGAATAAATAGTTACACTATTTACATTGTTTGAAATATTGTCCTCATCTTTATTGCCATTATTACGACATTTCGGCCGATGTACACTCTGATCTTCTTTAAGTGCTAAGAATTTTTAACTGAATCCTTTATTACGGTCACTGAGTTATATCATTCTGCTAATCAAATAAATCAGGTTATAGAAGGAGTGGTTTGATTTTAATCAAATTTGATACACTCATAGACAAAGAGATAAGAAACAATATTCAGAAGTTTCAAGGTTGCAGTTCTTACAATAGTGCAGAAAATCAATAATATATATATATATATATATATAAATTGTGTGTATTTTGGCAGCATTTTTTCATTAATGCAGGTTTCATTAAATAATATATTTCCAATAACATACTCAAATGTCTGTACTCAGACCAGGGACCACAACGCCACTATTTTGTCACTGTCTTCGGCCATCCGCCATGGTAGGGATGGACTTATATTTTCAATTCAATTCTCTTTATTGTTAATAACTTAAATGTTCTATGTTTACTGTGTGTTAATATTTACTCTTTGATAATGGCTTATGTGAGCCGAAAGCTTAGACCCGATAAAAAAATCAACAATTACTGTGATTTTTTGTTGTCTTTCAACGACATCACCATCAAGTATATCAGACGGTATGAACAGATCCTACACAAAATTAATAGACAAAACTTGTCTATATTATTTAATGAAACCTGCATTAATATATATATATATATACATATATATATAAAAGGCAAGATGTTTGTGTGTGTATCTGTTTATCTGCCTGTATGTCTGTATTTTTTTTTTCACCCCTTTTTTTTTAGTTTTTGCTTCAGCTTTGGCTCTAATTAGGTATAATTGTAGTTCTTAGTCTCAGCCATGATAACATTTACTCAGAGGACTTATTTAGCCTTCAAAATTCAGTTTCCGACGGAAAAAAACTTATTTGATATGTATACCAGGAAATCAAAATTTGACTTACATCCATTCATTTTTCTTTCAATCTATGGTTTCGCTTTAACTGGAAACAACTATTGCTTTTTAGTCTTTCATACCAACATCCAAAGAGTCTGAGCTCCAGGACCATGGATTAGTTTTAAAGCTTTCATTACACCTGAGCAACACTGGGCTATACTGCTAGTACACAAATAAATACACAGCAGTCTTTATTATAATAGAAAGGATTGTTTAATTTAAAAGTGAAATATTGTCCTTTTTTTTTTCTTTCTTTTTTTTTACCCCTGTATTATTTTTTTTACTTTGTTTTTGGATTTTAGCGGCTGCTCGAAGTCTTGGATTTGGAATTGCCCGTTGTAATGGCACAAACTGCATCCTTGTAAATGACATTAACAAAGGATCTCCTGCTCATATTGATGGACGCTTACGGTAAGTAACAGAGTGAAAAGTTAGGCTATTTAGCACTTTGCATTTACATATTGTACATTTGCTCTTTAATTGGGGGGAAAGGTATTTGCAGTAAAAAAAAAAAAAATGAATTGGTAAATATTTTACTGCCACTAAATTTCAAAATAAATTATAAAATTTCATTTTTTTTTTTTTTTGTAAAGATTAACTGTTATATATCAATCCTCTTGAGGCAATAGAAATGTGGTTCTACAGAAGGATTCTGAGAATCCCATAGATTGAGCAACAACAAAGTTTTAAGGAAAATGGAAACAAAAAGAACACTCATATTTAGCATCAGAAAGAGATAGTTGGTCTAGGGCAGATAATGTGAAAAGTGGGCTAAGAAAACTTAACACTCACAGGATAGATTGAAGGCAAGATGTATAAAGAAAAACAATGCATAACCCACTTAACTTTTGTAAATGGTCAGCAGAACAGGGATTAAGAGAGACAATGAAAAGACAAACTTTAATAACTACATAGGAAAGATGAGCCATGATCATCCATGCCCTGAAGGGGCACAGTACATAGAAGCTTCTAAAATTTCTACCTAAGTCATACAAGCAGAAAATAAGTACAAAAAAAACATGTATTTAAGATGCATACAAATGATACAAATAGGTGGTTAATTGGTAAAAAATAAGTATTATTTCATAAGAGGATCAGATAAAAAAAAAATAAACAGATATAAAATCAAGAATCTTCAAATATTAATACCTGAGTTAGCTCCCTAACTTTTTATTTTATGGCAAAGTGCTTACTATGTAAACACAATGCTGTGTCCCATTTCTGTTGCTAAAAAGTCCATATGACTGCTTGGTAAATATTGTGGGTGAGTCATTGCTAATACATAAATAGTTGTATACTAAATTTTTGTCACAAAGCTAAAACGGTAGACTTATTCCTCAGGAGCAAAGATCTACAAACTTCACCCATTAACTATTATGAGGCGCCATTGACAATATAAAACTAAACAGTCAAATCAATAGAGGCAGATTAAACCAGTTCAATATTTTTCTTTATTTCAGGAAAGGTGATATTTTACTCGAGATTAATGGGAAAAGTACAGCTGGTTTGAATTTGTTAGATGTCTACCAGTTGTTACAGATGGTCCAATCAGGGAGTGTATCCATTGTTGTACAAAGGCCACAGACTTATATGGTAGGTAATTTTTCCTTTGTATACTTTCAAATTTCACCTTTTTATTATAAAAGACAGCAGCTGAATGTGCTTCAATTCTACATTCTAGAACAAAGTGTTTCATTTGAATATTTAATAAAGAGGGTGGTTGAAATAAGGGTGTCCTGGGTGGATTTTTCTTCAAAGAAGAATAAACATTCATCCTGACCAATCTATTTGAAATTCAAATCAAATTTTATATTAGAATATTAATTTTCCTGCATGAAGTAGTTATCTCCCTTCTCTTAATGGTCTCCTGTCTTCCAATTTTTACATTACAATAAATTCTGATTGTTTATGGACACAAATTAGTTGTAACAACAGCTTTACCGTCAACAAGAAAAAATGTGGAAGTGACAAAACAAAAATTGGAGGTAAGATGTGGTTGAGACAAGTAAAAGTTTTATTTCCCTGTGATTTACAAAGTTTGATCATTTTCAAAAATTACCCAAGCAACATTAAGCTATACCTATAAAAATTAAATCTCAAACAATTTACATGTAACACAAGAACTAAAAAACATATTGAAAGCATTAAAATCAATTGCAAACTTGGAAACAACCCATACCATTGAACTAAAACTATTCACAAACAATGTAAATCCAGCACAAAATTCACTGACAGCAACCTCTCAATGATAAATGCTCAAAACTTTTCAAATGAAAAATTCCATTAACAGAAAACTGACAGAAAAAAAAATCAAACCTCAGTACAAAAGAAAATCAAAATCCCCCCCAAGAAACAGAATTAAAAGCAAATAAACAGGATGACAACCCACATAAAAATAATCAGAAAAAACAACAACAAAATGACAAGAACCCAAATAATCAAGAGCATACAAATACTCGGTGAAGAACAAGTTCACAAACAGTATAGAATATATAGAAATAGATAACCAACAACATAGTCATCCTTAAGATTCTTCCAATAAAATAAAATAATTACCACTCATATGAGCAAACAAAACATGAGCATCCTACAATGGAACTCTAGAGGTGTTAAACCAAACTATGAGAAAATTAAAAAACTCCTTACAGATTACAATCCAAATATAGTTTGCTTTCTCAAAGAAACTAACACCATCTCCTTTAAAGGATATGAAACTTATCACAAAATAGATGTATCAACAATAGAGAATAAGACAAGTGGGGGTACTTCAATATTAGTTAAAAAATTAATATCCCATGAAAAACTACAAAGATAACTCTATAGACCATGGCAATAAAAGCTTCAATTCATCAATCAATAACTATATGTTCAATTTATATTCCTCTAAAACGCAGACTGCATAAGACTGAAATAGAAAGGCTAATTGGCCAACTTCCTACTCCCTTTTTACTAATAGGAGATCTTAATACACACAACAAAATGTGAGGTTGTAAGAACCCTAATAAAACTGGTAAAGTTATAGAATCTCTACTAGAATCATATGATCTATGTATCCTTAATAGCTAAATGCATATTTACCTACAGCCAGGTACCAGAACAGCATTAGCTATTGACCTAACCATATACTCAACATCAATTTTTATGGACTTTCAATAGAAAATTCATGGTGACTAATGTGGTAGTGACCACCTATTTTCCTAAATATAAGCAAGCCTATACCAGAAGAAAGAAATCCAAAATGGCAACTACACAAAGCTAACTGGTTAAAATTCAATGAACTCTACCATTTTAAATCAACATGGAAATTTTCAATAAACCAGAACAGTAGTCTTCTTTACAAACATACTAACACAAATAGCAAGATAATACCCAAATCTTCTTTTAAACTATATACCAAATCAAAACCCTGGTTTACAGTAGAGATGCAGTTAAAACAAAAAAAATGTGCTGAAGATGTTTTTACACGATTTAACTATGACCTACAAGACTACAAATAAGCTCAAGCAAAAAATTCAAAAGAGAATCTTGGCAAAACTCTGTCTTCAGACTAGATCTATCTATCTATCACCCGGTCCACACTCCACCCACGTCTATTGAACAGGTTAAGAGGCTCATCCCTTGTTCTCTGTTTAGGATGTGGTTTCCAGCTTTCTCTTTTCCAATCTTCTCACTATTACGTAGCCCCCTGCACATCTGTGGCGTTACCGCCTTGCTCGGGGTGATACGATTAAAACAAACAAAAAACAACAACAAAACCCCAATAAATAAAACATGAGAAATAAAGAAAATGAGAAAGTATGGAATATGATAAAGAAAATAGCAGGCAACAAATCTATCTCCTCCCTTTAATCACCTCTCACAAAATAACAGAAAAATAACAAGGAAAAAGGACATAGCAAATCTGCTTACAGAAACCTTCAAAAATAATTCCTCTAGCAATAATTATAGACAGCCTTTCCAAAAATATCAGACAAAATACAGGGAAAATTAAAAATAGACTGAACTTTAACTCAAATAATAAAGTAATCTACAACTATCCTTTTACATTGAATGAACTTCTAAATGCCATAAGCAAATCACACAATTCACCTACTGAACAGATGAAATTCATTATGAATTTTTAAAGCAACTTCCCCCCAAAATCAATAAAATACCTACTGAACATTTTTAATAAAATATAGTTTAAAGGAAAATTACCTAATAGTTGGAAACAGACCATTGTGATTCCTATACCAAAACCAGAGAAAGACAAATCAGACCCAACATAGTCCACTTAGAAACTTTCATTAGTAGAGCCTTTCATCAGAAATGAACATGCAATAGCCATTTTTTGATTTAGTAAAGGCTTACAAAACAACATGGAGACAAAGAATAATGAAAAACTTATACAATCTCGGTCTAAAAAGCAGATTACCCAATTTGATAAAGGACTTTTTATCTGATAGAAGCTTCAAGGTAAGAAGTGGATCAACACCCTCAGACCCAAAAATACAGGAAGGAGGAGTTCCACAAGGATGTATTTTGTCTGTCACCCTTTTTAATATAAGAATTAAAAACATCATAAATTACCTGAATCAAGAAGTCAATGGTTCCTTATATGTAGATGACCTTCTGCTTTGTCACCAATCAAAAAATATGCACACAACAGAATGTCAACTGCAGATGTGCCTAAATAAATTAAATCCCGGAGCCATTGAAAATGGTTTCAAATTCTCTCCAGCTAAAACCAAGTGTATTCATTTCTGTAATCATAGGAAAATGCATAACAATCAAACCCTTAATCTAGAATGAACTGAAATAGAAATGACTGACCAACACAAATTTCTGGGAATCATTTTTGATACAAAAACTTACAATCATCTCCCACTTGAAATACATAAAACAGAAATGCTTCAAAACATTACAACTATTACTGGTTGTGGCAAACACAGGCTGGGGAACAGATTGCATATCACTACTAAAATTATATAGAGCACTAATAAGATCTAAACTGGACTATGGATGTTATTATATATGGTATGATCCAGAAATCTTACCTAAAAATCCTTGATCCCATCCACTATACAGGATTGCTCTGAGTGCCTGCCTTCAAAACATCCCTTATAGAAAGTCTATATGCCAAAGCTCATGAGGCACCGTTAAAACTAAGACACGAAAAATTAGCAGAACAATATTACCTAAAACTCAAATCCAATCCATCTAACTCTGCCTATCACTGTATCTTCAATCCTAAATACAAATTTCTGTTTGCCAAAAAAGAAAATGTTATCAAACCTTTTAGACTTTACATGGAAAAATTGATCAACGAAATACAAATATTTCCAACCCCGATACTGAAATACAGAATTTCAAAAAGTCCTTGCTGGCTAATGAAGTATCCCACAATTTTGCTAAACCTCTCCAAACACTCTAAAAGTAATTTGAACTTATTCAATTACATGGAAGATATCCACAAGGTTCTTTAAGCTTACCCAAATCATAAGCATATATTCACTGATTGGTTCTAAAAGGTTAGAATGAGTGGGATGCTCTGCTATCCTTAACAACATAACAAAACAAAAATGATTACCTGACAATGCTTCAATCTTTAGCACAGAAACCATAGCCATTCAGTTAGCTTTAGATATTATAGACTGATTTATCTTCTCAGATTCATTATCTGTCCTCACAGCCCTGAAGAATAAAAACATGAGAAACCAGTAAATAAATTATTAAATAGGCTTGACCTTATCTATAGAGAAAAAGATGCAACTATAGTCCCATGATGGATACCAAGTCACAGTGGCATTCAAGGAAATAGTAAAGCGGACAAATTGGCAAAGGAATCACTGAACATGGCACCGTCTAATGTAAGTTTGCCATACACTGACTTCAGACCCAGAATAAACAGGGCCATTAAAGAAAAAAGACAGAAATTATGAAACACCTGTACAAATAATTAAACTTTTTAATATTTTCCCAGGAATCAGTGAAAAAGTGTTAAGTTCCAGAACAATAAGAAGAGAGGATACTAACAAGATTTTGAATCAGTTACATGTAATCAGTTATATATATATATATATATATATATATATATATATATATATATATATCAGTTATATAGCACATCAACATCTTCTAAACATTAAGGAAGCACCAAAATGCATCCCATGCCAGGAAGAATTTACAACTGAACACTTACTGTTAAATTGCCATAATCTAAGACAAATCAAAAATAAATTCTTTAAGTTAGATAACTTGAAAAATCTTTTTGAGAATATCAATCCAAATTACATAATAAATTTCATCAAAGAAATTGACCTTTATAAAAAATTAAAAAAAAAATTTTTTTTTCTCTTGCCACTCACTTAAAACTATTCCCCCACCAACAAAAAAAATGTTAATTTTTTCCAGTTTTTATATTTCAACAAAGTCTATCTTTGCAAAGTGGTGTGAGAGCCTCTTTGCAGACAAAGATGTTCAATGGACTTGCTTTCTAACCAGTAAAGTTTTGTCGGCATTTCGATAATCTTACAAGGTTGATATGCCGTAAAACTCAACCAAACCAAGTCTCTCTATTGTCCTGATTTGATTATCACCTGTTTGCCAACATGAAAAAACACTTGGCTGAGAACCAGTAGTGCAGTGATCATGACATTATATCTGTTGCTGATGTCTTTTTTTAACCAATAAGATGAACAGTCGTTTTTAATTAGTCAGATGTCAGTTTACCTGGAAAGAAAAAATGCAGTTATTAATAAGAGTTGAAATTAATGCATGCATTATTTCACATCTCTAAAACCATTCCTTCATTGTTAGCCTATGAACTTTTCAGCCCCCACCCCTCATATATTCTCAAGCTATTATCCATTAATGTTAGCTTACAACTTTTAAGTTATTTTCAACAAATCAAACTATTTTTTATTTCTTTTTCTTAGTTCAAATCTCTATTTTTTAACAACTTTTTCCAGGCTGGTGAATGTCACCCGACGAATGGCCCGGTTCCAATGTCTGGATCATCAACAATGAAAGTCAGTGGGAACAAGGAAGCCAGCCAACACCGACAGCTGCGACAGTCGACGTCAGCTAGTGCACTTCAGGAAAAAACACGCACCAAAGTTGCAACTTTCTTTTAAGATCTGACAATCACAGAATCATTAATTTAACTACTTAATCTATCTCCCTTTAAAGATACTAATTTTTTTTTTTTAATGAAATGCAAATGAAATTCAGGATAGTGTTTCATATAAAGCACTCACTTCTGATTTCTATTTGTTCATTTTTAACAACAATAATTGTTAAAAATAAACAATGCTACTATACATGACTGCAATTACTATTAAGGTTGGTTACTATAAATCAGTAGATCTTTTTTCTTTGTTTTTTTTTTTCTTTTTTTTTTTTTCACTAGCTAAGGAAAATGAATATTGTATGAGCTGTAGTACCCTGTTTTTGATTTTACTAATTTTCAAAATTTCTACACTATTAATAGTTTCTAGTTTTTGGTGAGTAAAATTAACTCTGTAATCAGCAATTATAAAAAGCTCAGCAAGTGAAGATATGGATGACCAAATTGTATAAGTTTGAACCAAAGAGCAGATTTATGTTTTTCATTGTTGTAATTATAAAAATCTACAATCATTATACATGTGTCCTGCTCTTTGGTCTCTGGGTTTTAAGCTCATCCAGTCAATTGGTTGGGTCTTGAACAATCAAGTCGCAGGTTCAAGCCTATCAATGGACATTTGAAGTTTGAGTAAGTCTTTTACAGTCCTCTATGGTAAAAAAAAACACTTGTAAAATTTCTGGAATAAATTTCACCAGAAACAAATGTTGCTGCATTTACCACCTAACTCAATTTTTTTTTTCTTTATTCTAGTTACATTTCTGTAGGGTTTAAAGTTCCGTTAAAAAAATATAAAGTTGCTAATAAAATAAATTGGATGAATTCCAAAATCATTAATTAGTTTAGTTGAAATGTTTCATGTTTTACACTGAAAAAAAGCATCATCTAAAATTTTTTTTTTCCTTTTTTTTTTTTAATAGACACAGGTGGGTGAAAACATATGTAATGAAGGGGCCCCCAAATTCTATTATCCCAGTGGCCTCTTAAGGCCTAAATCCAGCCCTGTATATATCCCATGCATAATTTTAACTGCCATTATAAATTATGTAAATAAATATTATTAGGGCCATTTAATTTAGGTTTCTTTTGGAAGAAAGCATAAGGGAACCTCTACTGATTAAACCAGCCATGATCAATTTTGAATAAATTTTTCTTTTCGCAACCAAGAAACTAGTTAACCAGTTTCTTGAATGAGGTAGCCATTTTATTGCAGCTATATTTTGTTTAGTATTTATATGGGAGATATTGAATTATATGATGGTGTTGCTGTGTGCTGTAAAGCTAACTTAGGGTTGAACATCTTTTGTTTTGAAATGAGAATCATATTGGTTTCTTTATCTGAACTCTACCATTTCCTGTTTACATTGGCACAAAGTAAATATCAATTTAACAATATAGGTTCACCAGTTTGGCAAAATATGAACTTTTTTTCTAGATGAAATATATTCCAATTTAGTACAGTTCAAAAACTGAATTGGTGTTTAACTCTTTTGCAAAGAAGAAACTCACTTTTGTTAAATCAGTGAACAGGTTTTTTTT
The DNA here is from genome assembly GCA_037127315.1 of Ascarosepion bandense. Classification (NCBI taxonomy): domain Eukaryota; kingdom Metazoa; phylum Mollusca; class Cephalopoda; order Sepiida; family Sepiidae; genus Ascarosepion; species Ascarosepion bandense. The sequence goes on from JBBBDQ010000511.1 coordinate 6,399,908, forward strand.
TTTTTCATTGTGTCAAATTGTTTAAAAATCTGACAGTAAAAGCCTTAAAGTTGTAGCTTTACACACTGACACCAAAATTATATATATATATATATATATATATATATATATGTATATATATATATATATATATATGAATGCACAAAACTAGACTTTCTGACTCTTTTTTTTTTTTTTTTTTTTTTTTTTAATTATTCAAGCTCCTGGGTTTCAGTTCCCAAACCTTTGAGCAGAGGGTCACTTAAGTCTAAAATATTGGTCTTTCACTTTCTGTACTTGTTGCAGTTAGTACATATGTGTACTTGTAAAAACTGTAACATATTAAATAATATATATATATATATATATATATATATATATATATAAAAAGGAAGAAAACAAATTTTTTAAATACGAAAGGATAAAAACAAACCTGAAAGAATACAAAAGTCTTCCATTCAGAAATAAATACTACCTGATGGCAAATACAAAGTATTTGGGACACTTCTGCTGTTGCTGTTGCTGTTACTGCTGGTGATGATTATATAATTATTGCAATTTGTTTTTTATCTTTCCTTTTCTCCTACTGAGAAACCATTTTGTGCATGTGTTGGCACAACATCTGTGTTTGGATTTGCAAAAAAATTAAAGGTAATATAAAGGATCAAATGAAGCTTTTTCTACAAGCATATCTTTAGTTACCACTTTCCAAGAAATTTTAAGAAATCCTGATTTACTTTGCAAAAAGGCAAGAGAAAAAAAAGGGGGCTACTAAAAACTCTTTGATGTTAAAAGGGTGTATTTAAATAAAGGCTAATATAATAATAATAATAATAACAAAGCAAAACCTTCATACTATTATTTGAAGACTGATATTTATTTTATAAAACAAATATAAATTTATCATCAATGCTTTTTTTTTTCCTTAAACTTTTTGAAAATTTGTATATAAACATTTTTTTCCAAAATGTCTTTTTACTGTAAGGAAAAGAATTAATTAAAAAAAAATAATTACAATAAAAGAACAAAATAAAAATAAATTCTTAATTTCTGGTTTTTATATATACATGTTTTGTTCTTTTTTTTTTTTTTTTTTTTTTTTTTTTTTTTTACATTCATCTGTAAGAATGTATGGGATTTTTATTTTTAAAAAATAAAACAAAAAATGATTCCCCCCCCAATAAAAGGGAAGAATTAAAAATGATAATACTGTTTTTCCTTTTCCTTACAAATAAAATTTAAAAAGAGATTTTTTTAATAATGAATAAACACTAAAATATCGAGTGTAAAACAAGAACCTTTTCTTAGCTTTATTTATCAGATCAAGACTTCTATGTTTTTATGCCAATCTTTTGAAATTTCAGTATCTAATTGATGTATTGTCATTTTCCATATTACAGAAATATATACTTTTCCAATGACCTAATATTAAGAGGTTATCAAAGAAAAAAAAAGCAATTTACATCCTTAAACCAGATAATCTACAGACATTAAATTTGACAAACTTCCTTTCAAAGTAAATGGTAACTATTTTCATTTTGTTTTAAACCATAAGAAAGCAGTTTTTAAAAACTATTTCTCATTTTAACTAACATTTCAAATAAGTTAACTATTTTACAAATAACTAAAATGTTTTATCATGTTTTGAGAGGAAGCATTATCATTATTCCATCACTTATTCAAATAGACTATTATCATCATTTTTGCTGTTTTTGACATGTTCTTTGGGTGAACAAAGCCAGAGAACTTAGTTGAAATGTGTTAAAAATGACAAAAATGGGGGTATTAGTCTTGAATAATTTATGGAATGTGATACATGAAATAAAATGAAGATAAGTCATTTCATTTGAGAATCAAATATTTTGACTTATTTGAAGATAACTCTTTCTAGCTGCTTTCTCCTTCATGAATCTAAAACATTATCAGATAATGTAACAAGCATTTTATTGTAAATAATATCAGCATTGTTGAAATTATTTAACCCTTTGTGCCCCAAAAGCAACTTAAAATGCAAATTTTCAACAAATTGAGCTCGTCTCGTCTTTATCTATCTTTCCTTGGACCTTATTAAGTTAAAAAAATATTCTTGGGGTCGAATAGGGTCTAGGGAAATAGACTGCCTTTTTTTAAATATGAAAAGTGCTTGGGTACATTTAATGTGTTAATCTGGACATTTTTTCTACGTTACATTGAGTAATGCTCAATTAAACTTTGGCCTCCTCAGTCATTTAATAAATATTTTTTGATGAATCTTGTATTGATCATAATAATAATTTGCAAAAATTTGCAAAATGGAAACCTGGATGTTCTTATGTTGCAGAATTATTTTGGAATAAATTTGAGAGAAAACTAATTCGGCTATAAGACAATTTTAACCAGTTTTACCAATAAAAGAAAATTTGCATTTGTTAAATTTTATCTGGTACATTTGAAAACATTTCTGAATAATTCATTTTGAGAAATGAAAAAGATTAAATCAAATTCTAAATATTTGGTTCTTCAAATAACATTTTTTTTTAATTTGACTTTCATGAAAACTATAAAGTTATAAAATTAGACACACAACCTTTGCTATCATAAGCTGTAACTTGGATGTCATTTCAAGGCCTCTTGAATGCTGTTGAATCTACTACAGGCTTTAGGTGGGGTGGGGGGGTACAAATGGATGTCTATTGATAGTAAGACAAAGTTTCGAAAAACAACATGTCAAATGGACTAAGTATTGAATAAACAATAGTGTTGAATTGAAAAAGTGTTGTAGAGAAAAAGAGTCAAACTGACAAGATGATGAATGTACATAATGTTTAAAAGACAAGTTTCAGAAGGACAAAACATTGCGATTTGAAACTTTTTACTGCTTAACTTTGTCAGCATTTAATAAATAATAAGCTAAAAATTGATTAAGCCTCTGTAATAATTTATTGCAACAAGAACTGCAAAACAAAATAATATACAATTGTAAACCAAAGACTAAAAGGCATTTTTTGATAGATACAACATCAGTAGTGAATTAGAATATCTTAAAGCCATTGCTCACAATCTTTTAATTATAGTTGTAATTTCCTCATAAATAAAAAAAAACTTTATATTTATCACAATTGTAGTTTACCAGAAATAAAATTTTTAACTCTTTACTGTAGTTTGAATGTAGATCTTTGTTCAAAAATTTAGCAATTATATAGTAAGTTTGTGGTGCAGTGGATATCGGCTCGGAATGAGAAAGCGAGGAGCCGAGTTCAAATTCCAGCTGAATTCATTGCATTCGCTTACGCGCAAATACCCTTGGGAAAGGTATTAATCCGCCGCTTGCCTCCAGTTGTGGGTTAAATAATAGGACAGATTGGGTTCTATAGCCTTGGTCGGCAACCAGTCTACCGCAGAAAGCAATGGCAACCTACTGCGGGATAATCTTCTGCCCAGTCAGTCATGTCTCTGTCGAGACATGATCGCCCAAGCGTGTATCACGTATGTCACTCAACTGACTGATAGTAAGATTGTTTTCATTTTTTTTCATCAGAGGTTTTTATGTTAGTTTAAAATTTTAAAATAATTATTTAGTGACAGGATACTTGCATTTTAAGTAACAAGTATTCTGTTATCATCACATTTCTGACTTTTCACCACTTAGTTTGATTCTTTTTCCATTTGGCACTTTGTCTATTCGATAACTTAATCTGTTCAACATTTTGTCCATTCGTCATTGTGTCATTTAACACTTTGTCGTTCAACACTCTGTCTGCCCGTGCTATTGAAAGGTGACTGGATATAAATTATAAATTCAATGAAGATATGTCAAAAGAGAAAAAAACTATGACTAATAATAAATCTCATGTAATCTACTGACATTCAAAGATTTTTTTACTAGATAATTGGTTGAATGGAGAGAATCAAAGTAAAATACAAAAGATATTTCTCCAATGTGACTTGGTCCTTTTAAAATGAAAGTCACAAAGAAATAAATAGGAAATTTAAAGAAAAAAAACATAGCTGAGAAGAGTGAGAATTTCATGCAAGATATTTTATTGCATGCAATACATTTAAGCTGTTTGCTCATCTCATTTTATTTGTTATGTATAATCTGTTGCTAATTCATATAATTTGCAAACTATTATAAATATCATCATCATCATCATTGCTGTCATCAAAACTCATGTTTTTCCTCCCCCATATATTTTTGCAGTTTTGGTGATGAAGGAAATTATTCACTTGTTGTATGTTTAGATATTTTTTTCTTTCAGTATTTTTGTGTGTATTTTATACAAGCTGTGCAGTCGTGTGGAAAATTTAATAGTTTGTTCCTTTCTTCCCTTTTGTTCAATAATTAACTTTATTAAATTCAGTAGTCACAGAAGATCAGTTAACATTTTCTTTTAATGAAAAAATAAAAGATAATTTAAACTATGTCCTTGCATGGAGCCACATTTATAATCATCATTGTAGTTAAAACTTGACTGCCCTTGACTAACACTTTTTCATTTGAACAATATTTAAATACCTTTTTACAACATAATATAGTGTTGTTTAGTGAAAATATTTTTCTTATTGCAGCAAAAAAAAAAAGGTCAAAATAAACCCAATGTAATGGGAACATGAAGAGCAAGGAGAAAGAAAAATATATAATTACCATATAAAGGTAAAGCAAGGTGGTGCAATGGTTAGCAAGCTTGTCTCGCTAGAACTATTGCAATTCAGTAGTGAGTTCGATCCTCACTGGGCGCTACATACTTTCGGCCTTGTGCCATATCTAAGCTGTGCTTAGTAAATTACTATAAAAAGGTAAAGCAATGAAAAGCTCTTTATGAGGGTAGCTTTTCTTTTTGTTTTAAATTTTTTTTGATTTAGCTCTTTATGATTAATTACATAGTATTTATTTCTCCTTGCATTTTGTTTCCCTATGCTATATTTTTTTTAGATGTCAGTTTTTACTGTAATAATATAAATATTATTTATGTAAAAATATAATAAATATTCAAGAAAAGCTTTATTAAAGTGTGGCTTAAAACTATATATATATATATATATATATATATATATATAAATATTAATTATAGTTATAATACCAATAACAACAGAACTAATTCAGTCAAGATTATCAATAATTAAACTACAACTGAGATCGTCTTGAAACCCACCGGGAACTAACCCGCAGGGAAAAGAAGGGGAAGAAAAAAAGAAACAAATGAAATACCTGAACAAAAAGTCAAGCATTTGTGAGAAAGAAAAAATAAAAACCAAGACGAAAACCTTAACAATAAAGAGTTCAATATGAAAGCAGAGTGCGCAAAGCACCCAACGCGGAAGTAGAGCAAACAAAATTGAAAATCTAAGTGAGCCATTAACCTACCATGGTTTCGCTTAACAGCTTGTCAGGAAAAATTGGAGCCAATTGTCCCTGACAAGCTGTTAAGCAAAACTGTGGTAGGTTATTGGCTCACTTAGATTTTCAATTTATATATATATATATATATATATATATATATATATATATAATTGCAACTGCTGAAAATTTAAAACCTGTTCAGTGCATGTTGGAAAGTATTATTTATACAGTTCACATCCATTCAGATGATGATGTTAAATTTTATTTTGGACCATTCAAATTTTTTATAAAGCAGTGATTTTAATTTTCTAGATGTTATAACTTCTAAGTAGTTTGTCATACTGATCTCATTTCAGTTTATAAATTCATATTTATTTTGATTTATTGTTATGCTGGTTATTTTTTTTTCTATTTCAGTTATGTTGAAATTACTTAAAGAATATTTTTACTGACAAACAAAAGATAACCATTGTAGTTTATTTAAAGAATTTGCAATAAGTTTATGTAAATGTCACTAAAATATATCAAAAGTAAAAAAGAAATGGTGCAGACAAGTTAAACAATGGCTTTGAGGTGGGAAGGGGGCATAATTTCTTTAGCCTAGAAGCCCCAAATTGTTATAATCTGGCTCTGTGTATGGTAATAATATTTTATTAGGTTGAGTTATAAGTAGTTGTAATATTTTAAAGAATAAAGTTGATAAACAAAGAAAGAAAAAAATTATTTCTGACTCGACCTGATATAACTTAGTAGTAATGTCTTTTCTGAGCATTTGGCATATAAGCAATCTTTTGCAGTATCACAAAAGCAATTGTCAGTGCCTATTATTGGTTTAAATATCTACTTAGATATTTAAGTTAATAATTTTAAAAAGAAACTGAAAATTGGTATAAAATCTGTAATTTTCAAATGTCAAACCAATTTTGATAAAAATCTGAATTTTAGGACCAAAGTAGGTGAAAATCATTGAAATTAATAAATTCAAATATTTTAAAAAGGATAAAGAATTTAATAACGTTCATATTAAAATGGGAAAGAGTAACCATAAAGAGGTAATATGGAAAAGCAAATAAATTAATAAAAAACAGAAGCAGCTTAATCAATTTGTCATTTCTCTCTTATGAGAGTTCAGTTACAGAAGAGAAATATGCAAAATAAAGAACAATTTGAATTTAAAGAGATGTATCTGAGGTGAAAGCAAAATAGATCCAAATCATTTAAATTTTCAGTTTCATTAGTCAAGGTTATTTTGAACTTTAATACTCTCTGGTTATGAAGTTGACAATTTTAAGAATGCCAAAAAAAATATTGATCAAATTCAGGAAAGAGATTTATTTATCAAATTTCGATTTAATATGCTAAAAGAATAATTGGCATCGTTTAGAAATATATATCTGTCAAATTCACAATTGCATGGCTCAGATGAACACCATATTGAAAATTTTCAATTACAATGTAGATTTTTCAGTCTCTGTCTCTCTCTCGTGCACACATTATTCATTAGTAAGCGTTCTTGTTAAAATCTGGAGAATGGTCACAGGCTGTCAACTACAAGGTTGCATCTGCTTCTTGTACACAGTATAACTAATTCAGAACTTTCAAAATGGCACTGAATACATAGAGAAGGTTTTTTTTAATCAATTCACTCCAAGCAAGGTGATAATGCCACTAAGATGCGAGTGAAAAAGAATGAGAACTGTAAACTTAATCCTAGACAGGAAACAAGTGATAAACCTCTATACTTGTGTGAAACCCCGGGGTGGAGTGTGAACCAGGTAATAGGTAAATCCACTACTCCTATTGAGAAAAAATAAAAAGTAAATAAAATTCAAGAGTTTATGTGAAGACATTAGAAGTATACAGTTGAAGTAGAAACATGGGATAAACATCTAATCCTGTTCAAAAGACCATGGAGGAGTATGAACCTATCTACTCTTATTGGTCACAAAAATGTTTTAAGTTTGTCTTTTCTTCTTTTTTTTTTTGTATTACAAGTTTATTTGAGGAAGAGACTTTCTTCTTTCTTTAATCAGTTTTTAGTTAATAGAATAAGTCTTTTTTTTTTATCAGAATGTTGATTGAAGATTTGTCTTTCCTTTTTCTTTTTGAAAAGTCATAACTGCTATAATAAATTAACTTTTTCTGATTGTAAATTTCTAATGCTGTACTTGAAAAAAATTACTTTTTAGAGAATAAATGAATTTTATTTTTCTGATTTTCTTTAGAAGGATAATTATAAATTCAAAATTGGTTGGATATGAGGCTGTCAACTCACTCATAAAAAAAATACTTGTCATAGAAACCACAGCAGTATTACTAATGTAGTGAGGCTGTGCCCCTAAACCCCATATGGAGGGAGGAAGACTTTTCTCCCTCTCTTCTTAATGTTAAATTTATATCAAATCTTGATATACAAAACTTCTAGTCACTATTGGATTACTTCCATTGTTGGTTTGATCTTTCAAAGATAATTTCTTAACAAGACATTATGTTTTTCTAGATTTATGACAAGTTCTAAACAGAATCTTTAAACATGAAGAAAATCTTGGTTTATTGTCTCTTATTCTTTAACCTTATTCAGGTAATTCTAGGCTTAGTAATCAACTACTATTGACAAAGTCATAGACCAATAATTAAAAAGGTATTTACACTGAAAGGAAATTTTGATATTATTGATGTGGCTCCATCCAAATTATTTTGAACATTGAACACTCAGACCTTTGACCTTTTATTTAGAGTTGTGCATTTTTTTTTTTTTAAAGATCTGTGTCTTTGGATAATACTACAAAACAATTGTGTTTGTATGTAAATCATTTTCTCTATTAGTTACTAGGTTGATATTGTTCTTTTACTTATGTATGTCATTATGATACAGTGATTTAACTGTTATTTAACCTGCTTTTAAACATTTTTAACTACTTTTGTTTTATAAAATACTCATGTTGAAAGAGAGAATAGCAGTATATTATACTTTGGAAAAGTTAAGACTAGTTTAACCAAAGTGTTAACATTCAGTGCCAAACTGCTCACATAAGAAAAAATAAATAAATAAAGGAAAATGAATCTTAAAAAGAAATCAGTTTAAAAAAAAAACCCTCCTACTACCTTCTGTTTTTTTTTCTCTACGCTTGTGTAGCCTATCACTCCCTAATATCTCAAGGTTAAAGAAATCTATTGTAATGAGACATTAATTAAAGACATTAAATATGAAAAAAAAATCAAATTAATTTTTTAATTTCCTTTTTTCTTTATCTTTTTCCTTTCCTTTTTTTTTTTTTTTTTTGTTAAGACAAATTTAAGACAAAAAACACATCTCATCTGTATCAGATGACACTTCTGAAAAATAATCATATTCTGCTTGATTACTATTAAAAATATTAATGATATTTGATAATTTATGATATCCTTCTCTGTGTGTGCATGTGTGATATTTCCCATTATGCATGATATCATGATTAAACATTTGATAAACATATTCCCCATCCTATTACGTTGTATATCATATAACGAACAACAAACTATCCCACCAAAGAAAAAAATAAATGAATAAAAGAAAGAAAAAGTTGTATATTTGAGACCTAAAACTTGAATGATATTTAGTATTCAGAATGAGATGTGGTATTTCCTTGCAAATAAACAGTATCTCACAATGAAATGTGGGTCTTAGAAACAAATCTTGTTTTATAAATCTTTATACATATAATCATGTTATGTTTCATATCCACCCTCTGACATGTGATATCTCTTGTATTGTATATTAGACATCATACTGATACATTTTTTTCTTTTTAAGCCTCTATATGGAGAGGCTTCTCTTTTTCTTTTTTTTTCTTAATAGAAAATTATAGCAAAAGTCATTTGCAAAAACTTATCAATAAACAAATTTGAAAAGAAATTGTTAACATTTTGTTTCATGTGCTTCCAATATTCTTGTATTTTTTTGTCATAAAGAAAGAACAGTTTGAAACAAAACAAAATTATCTAATACAACTTTACAAAAAACATTGACCGTAACTTTTAGATTCTATTGTAAACTACCAAAAAAGAAAGAAAAGAAAATTTTTTTTTTTAAATTTGTTTTTTCTAGTTTACAATTTTACAAAACAATCTTATAAATCTTTTAATGAAAATCTAGTATTGTATGCAGCAGAAATACCTCCTACATAATCGTAAATACGTTAGCAAAATGAAGACACCATTGTCACTAATGGGCTGATGTTATGTGGGAGATATTTCTGAGAAGTATATACAGGGGAGGGATTTCTGCCACAATTTATGATTTTTTTCTCTTTTTTTGCAGTATCAAAATAAACAAAATTAATTTAGGTAAAAATCAGTAGCAAAGGAATTTTAAAGACTTAAGCTGAAAATAAAATGATTCACTGGTTTTTGTCTTAATAATTATGGTACAGATATATTTCATGATTTGTAAATGTTAAATACAAAATCTATCTAAATTTACTATTAAATTTTAGTAAATTTCAAGAGTCAAAATTTCTAATAAAAACTGATATATTTAATGCTACATTTGAAATATTTAAAAAAAGAAATCTATTTAAAAAAATATACATGCTAAAGGGAAATTTATTTTCAAAATTATGATACTTTTTTTTAATTATCGTCATTATCGCTTCCTTAAAAATATCCTTAAATATACTTTAGTCATAACAAAGTTTATTTTCCCCTAAATTGGTGTAAGAAATAACCAACACTCCTATTGTCATAGAACAGGACCTACAACTCTAACTAGTACTTGGAGTAAAATGCTTATTTTCTTATTTCCAATACTTTTTTTTTTTTTTTTTTTCATATTTTATGAACAATTTAATTAGCAGCAGTCATAAATGTGGTGGTGGTGGTGGTGATAGTCATAGTTGTAGTCAAATCAGTAGCAGTTAGTATATTTCAGAAAACAACAAATTTATATGTTGTTTGGGTAATTTTTCTTTTGTCTACACAAATTGTTTGGAAATTTCTCTTCAATTTGATATTTAATATTTTTTAAAAATTTCTAAGTTAATGGTAACCAATAATTGTGAATAAATACTAGTCTAACATCCCATAATAACAAAATCCCTTGTCATCCTTTTTGCATCTTGTCAGATATATCTTGCCAGAATTTTATTGTTGTAGCTCGAATATTTAAAAACTAACTTCATTAACATTAAATTTAATTATAAAGTCAAACTGCGTCATAGATTGACAATCATAAAAAATAATTCATTTTGAATTTAAAAACAGAAAAAAAAAAAATGAATTAACTTTATTTGCTGTACAGTTAAACATGTTTTTTGCTTTAATCTTTTTTTTTGTTGATTTTATTTGAAATTTATGCCCTGGCTTTGGTTCTCTCTCTTTTCTTTCTCTTTTTGTACAAAAAGCTAACTTTGAATTGCCAGTGTATTTTTCCTTGTTATTTCTTAAGCATGTAAAAGTGGAAAAAAATCAAGTTATTTTGTTGGCACAACTGTTGGGCATTACATAATGATTCAACCATGCTCCTACTCTATAGGAACTAAATGGTCCTGAGGACTTTTTCTCTTTAATTTTTTGTCATTTCGAACTTTCGCCTTGTGACTTGCTGCTTCCTATAGGTTGACAGTACAAGACTAGTGCCTTGATATCAAGAACAGTTTATAAACAAATAAAAAGAAACAACAACAACAATGAACACTTAGAATTAGTTACTTGGTTATGCTGAAATTTCTACTAATTTTCATGGTTCTCTTCTATCCACTATCAAAATTTTGATCAAGTGATCTGGAGTTGTATGTATGTTACAAATTGTTTTTCAAGACTAATACAATTATTTTCATGGCATATGGCAAAAGTATGTAAAATCTCTTCTGTATTTATTTGAATATTTGATGGATAAATATATATACTTTGAAAAAACAAATGTCGTGAAATAATTGTAATTAAACATTTATTTCTCCTGTCCTGATCAAAAAATATTTTCAATATGTGGATAGCAAGATCAATAGAATTTCTCAACAACAGTAACCTAAATTTTAAACTTTTCATCAAAATTCAATGTTTTTTTATTCTTGAAGTGGCCTAATTTTAATTATCAATAATTTTCCTCAATTATTTTTAGACACACTTTTTAAATTAGTTCTTTTTTTAAGTATAAAAAAAGAAAAGCAAAATATCTTTAAAAGTATTGTAGATGTAACGAAAAATAAAGTAGCTTTTCAGAAATTTTGTTTAAACAAATATCATTGGCTATCATTTGTGAAATTGTAACCAATCAAATCTACACAAAGTGCAGCTAACCTGCTTATCTATTTCTTCCCTTAACCCCAAAGTTGTCTTCTGATGTTGCACTATGAAAATGGACAAGTAAATCAATCAAAAATGGCTCAACTTTTTATCTGAAAAATCTCTGTATAATAAAACTATATAAATCATCATTATGAGAAGAACATTTTTTACCTGTTAGCATTGTTTAAATCAAATGGACTGCACCACAGTGACAAAAAGAAAATCATGGTCATTATTTATGAAATCACACAAATGGTCTGCTTAGGTTGTTTGCTTTTGATGTGAACATTTTATAACTTTGATTTGACCTTTAAAATAATTTGCCAAACTTCTTAAAATGGGAAAAATATAAAAGTAAAGAAATATGTTGATTACAAAATACGTTATTTTTATTGAATAAAACTAAAAAAAAAGTAATATGTAAATCTGATAATGTTTAATCTTTGTGTGTCAAAAGGACAGTTATTCCTTTATGTACTTTTGATACCCACAGTAATGTTTGTTTTAAAAAGCAATGATTAAAATTTTAATAAAACCCAAACATATGAAAGTAGATTTATACATTTTCTTTATTCTTGAGAATTGATAACAAAGATGTTAAACATTATTTATTTATTAGATTGCTTATTTACAAGAATAATTTTATATTTACAAAAATTATAAAATATGCAAACCAACTATAATGAAATATTTATTATTGATCATTTTATAAAGAAATAAATATAAATTTTTTATACATAAATTTATAAAAATGTCTTAACAAAAAAATGTAAAACAGATAACGATGAGTAACTGTAATTATGAATTTTGCAAAAATACATTTTTCTGGGTATTTCTTTCATTTGACCATCATATAAATTCACTAGGTTGAGAGGATTTCTTCCTCTGAACCAAACATTCTTTTAATTTGTTTGTCATGTGTTTATTAAAATTTTCTTGTTTGTTATAAAATAGTAAATATAAATTGTAATTTTTTTAAAGAAAAAAACTTTGTCTCAAAATTTCTTTATAAAATAATAATATTGCATTCTACTTGGTTCACATATTTTTATAATCTTGTATATAAACATTGACAAAGGAGTCAAATGTGCATACAATAATGGCAGTATCAAGGGAATAATCATCGTTTTGACACACTTTTTTTTTTTTGTTTGGCATAAAAGTTAAACATTGTTGTATTCTTTTTGTTTCTTTTTTTTTTTTTTACTAATATAATTTAAGGTAATTATTATTATTTTTCTTTTAAGGTTTTATAATTATTTTCACCTAAAATTTAAACACCATTTTTTAATATATTTTAAAGAAAACTTTCACTGAAATTCAACTCTGGGAAATGTTAAAGAGAGTGGCAGAAGAAAGAATTTCATTATAACGAACAGAAAATGCACTGAAAATATACTGTCCAGACTTTGCAGTATGATCAATCAACAAAAATCAAGGATTAATTGCAAAAGCTACCACTCAATTATATTTTAAAAATATTGTCATTGTGTGTAACTACCTTTTATAACCACCTTTCAAGTTGGGGGTGAAAAAGGTAGATGCTTATAAAATCAAATTCTGTATAAAAATTTTTATCCTTTGTAGATTGGAGTTGTCTTTATCTCCATCAAGACTGTCATATTGAGTTACCAACTTTCAATCGTCAGTATTCAGAAATATGTTCATACAATCAGGCTCTACATATCTCTGGATAATGATTTGTGAATGAAGACTGATTGTGGTCTGTAATAATGTTCAAAGCCCCTTTTTTTGATATTGCTTAACCTCTATGACTTAAAGTCTATTCTATAGAAAAAGAACTACAGGTGTGAGAAACTACCACAAGTGGACTTAATCATAATCTTAGCTGGGAAGTCAGTGTTCTTGATTTCTGTCTTAACTTTATTTCCAGTGACAAATTGTGATATTTAATCTTGGATGAATACAGGAGAGGCTTGGGGAAATAAAGTAATGGAGAAATCAAACATTTGACTGTAGTCTGACACATTCTCATGTCAGGGATTATGTAAAAAAAAACAGACGTCTACAAAAAGAAGAGAAATCTCAAGGCTTTCATTTTTTGCGGACTGATTAGTTGAGGGTTGATAGTTATATTCTTACAAAACGCTTATTTTTTCTGAATTTATAAATTCATATGAAATAAAAAAAAACAAAAACATTTCTAACTTCATGAAAATTCACATCTGAGGAAATTTGGTGAAATAATGAAAACATCAAATGTTTTTACTAAAATTTTAAGTTTTCTTTTTCTTTCTTTTTTTTTTTAAATTTAAAAATAACCTCAAAATTGTTTTCTGTATTTTATAAAATTTTGAATGAAATGGGAAAACTGAGAAGACCATTCATGTACTTTAATGAATAATGTCCAAAACAATTGAAATTTTTTAAATTGTGTAAACTAAGTTGGCTGGAGTACATTTGACACAGTCTATTCACAGCATTTCTTTGTCATTTTTTTAGGGAGAAAAATACAATTGAGTCTGAAGAAAAACTCCTCATCTGACATTTTGTATTCTCAATATTTTCTCTTTTTCAAATGAAAAGAAAAAAATAGCCATTATTTTGAAATATCAATTCATTATTTCACATTTTCAAACTTTGTACCCATAATATTTGATTAGTTTGCTAGCTAAAATTTTATACAGCTTTGAAGAGCAACAAAAATGTCTTTTTTTTTCTTTTTTAATGTGATTCCATATCTTAGATATGATATTCCTTTTTTTAAATAAAAAAAATCAGCATCAAAACATGAAAAATAAAATTAATGCACACATTCAGAAAAATGTTATGAATGAAATGGGGAAAATCTGGTTTGTTTCCTTTTGTCAAAGAAAACTTGCTCAGAAATTGTCAAGATGTGCAAAATGCATGAATACTAAAAAAGCTCCCTAGTGTTGTGAAACATTACTACTATTCCTACTGTTCCTTCAATGAATTTAAAAATGGAAAAAAAAAAATTGACTTTCTGATATAATGCATCATAATTCCCATTGTTGTAACCATTTTAGATTGGAAGTCATCCTTTCACCTTGTGATAATAAATTTGGGAAAACAGTAAAAAATTTTTTTCAAATTTCATTTTTTTTTTTCACAATTCATATTCAATTGTTTTTCTTGAAAAAAATAAAAAGGTCTTTTCACTGAAACTTTTTTTTTTAATTGTTAAAACAAAACTTTTTTGCTTATGCTGGTAACTAAAAATTCAACTAAAGTGCTAGTCAATAAATATGCAAATACAAAACTCTATTAATGTGTCACCCATAAATATGAGTGAATTCAAAGACTGTCTGTTATTTTTTACTAGGCTTAGCTTAGTTTGGCTCAAGGCCATGAGTATGGCATACCTAGTGAGGATCAAACTCACTATTCAGTAATAATGGTCAACTAGCCAAAGAATTTTTGTTATTGTTATGCCCAGTGGTGTAGTGCTATGGGAGTGGGGTTTGCTTAATTTTCCTTAGAGATCTTGATTGGAGGAACAGTGTTTAATATTTACATATACTGGTTCTCTATCAGCAACAAAGCTTGGCACTACAAGATTAGCTTAACTATATTGGGACATTAGTTGGTAGAAATTTAAAAAAAAATGGTGAAGGTCAGTGAGTTTAATTGTTTCTTGATATCTTTATCATTATCATCAGTGGCAATTCTATGCAAGGGCCAGAAAGGGCCAAAGATCCCCCAAAATTTTCGCTGGCTCTTCATTTGCTCCCACTACCACTTTTATAAGCTTCAAACAGCTTGAGAGTGAAAAAGAGGGCAAGAACTTCACTACTATGAATTAAGTTATTCCGTTTAATTTAATGAAGTAACGTACTTATACTCAAACTCATTCATAAGTTGTGTATATGATAGTGGTGTAGTATGTAAACGAAGACGCTGTTTGAGTCCCCCCCCCTCCTTCTCAGAAGAAGCTCCTAAATGCCCTCCACCACTTTCAGAGTTACACAATTGCCACTTATCATCATAATTTCTTACTGGTTTCATTTCGTGATTTCGTTACTAGCAGGTCCCCAATTACAACCATCTTTATCTGCACCCTTAATATTTTTTTGTCCACTTCATAATGTTTCACATTATCTAACCAACCCTTACTTTATTTAGCACTATGCCACTGTTTATATAATTGTGTTGTTATATAAATGTCATGTGATATATCTACATAACATATATATATACATACACATATTATTCATATAATCTATATTATGATATATAAATACATAATATATTTGTGTGTATGTACATGTTATATATATTGTACACTATACAGGTTTATATATAATATATACTAAATAATATATGCCCATACATATATGCGTGTTTGTTTTATGTTGTGTGCACAAGTTTATAAAATCAATGCAGATAGAGAAACATTGTGCATTGCGTGTATACACATATATAGGAAGGTGAATCAATAAGTTCAGGACCAAAATAGTTATTAACTATAATAGTTGAGCTGAAATTTTCACTGTGTAAATAATTTACATTTTTAAAACTTTTGGATTAAGTGCATTGACAGGAAAGCAATTATATTAAAAAAAATTATTTATATTATTCGGACTATTGTCCTCATCTTTGTTGCCATTTGTATGACATTTCGGCCGTTGTACACTCCAGCGTTCTTCAGGTGCTAGAAATTTTGAACCGAATCCTTTATTACAAACACTGGGGTATATATTAACTCCATTCCTTGCATAAAGCCTTAATTGGAAGTCATGAGTTATCTCCCGCTAACCCTGAAAGTTACTTGTTCACCACTGCTGTAGCCTACTGAACTCACAACTCTAAGAGTCAAGTCAGGAACTAACCAACATCTATATCCATTGGACCATGTGTCCTTAAGAACAAGAACAACTGAATTATTGGGACTTATAAACCTAATGTCCAGTAACTCTTTTTTTTACCAGAATTCATATAGCAATTTTTTTATGTTAATGGTTTTCTCTAGTATTTCTGATGTTAATGATTTTCTCTAGTATTTTTTACCAGAGCTCATATCTAGTATTTCTGATGTTAATGGTTATCTCTAGTATTTTTACCAGAGCTCATATTGCAATTTTTGACCCTATTGATTTTCTCTGGCACTCTGTATTACTGGTCCCCATATTGTGTTCATCTCTATGCTTGGTCAGCTTAGGAGATTTTTGAAACCTAGCATATGTGCTGATTCCTTAAGTTCACATAGTTTCCAGTTCATATACCCCAGTGAATGTAATAAAAGGTTCAGTTCAAAATTCCTAGCACCTGAAGAAGGCCAGAGCGTACAACAGTCGAAATGTCATACAAATGGCAATAAAGATGAAGACAATAGTCCAAATAGTGTAAATACTACCTCATCTCAGAAATATAGACAAAAATTATTTTTCTTATTAGGCTACAGACTTATTGATTTACTGACGTATATATTAATGTGTGCAAAAGTTACTTATTATTTACTGAATGCAAAGTTACAATGTTCCTTCTTTTTGTTTTTACTGAAAACTGTTTTACACATACCAAATATACCATTAAAAAAAGCACACTAATCAAAATGATTGAAATCACAAATATCCATAGTATTTCTTTCTTTTCTAGAGTAGGAGGAGGAGGAAGAGAGCATTTTGTTCTTATATGAAATCTAGGATCAAAACTATTGTTTCATTTACTAACGTAAACTTACACTACTACTCTAAAAACTACAGATTATGCACTCTCTCACAATAACTATTAACTAATGTATGCCCAGCAGTAGATATTACAGTTTCTGGAATAATTGTAGTGTAAACCATGGGTGAACTCTGTGGGTGTTAAACAAACACAAATATTCCAGAGCAGGTGTCTGCAACAGGGAGTCCCTATTTTTCTTCTTTTTCTACCATTACTTCCAATTTTACACACACACACAAACAAATTTATTTTCCCATAATGTTTTGTTCTCGCTAATAAGATGGGTGTTAGATTTACTTATTGGAATGGCCATCCAAATTTAGAAAATCCGAATTTTTTTATATGTAATAAATATTGGCTCTGTAAATAAATAAATTTAATTACATTGAGCCCTCTGGCTAGATCAGTGTTAATATTTAAAATTAATAGGATTTCTTGGGATTCATGTCCAAGCCATACTTTTTTGGATTTTTTGAGCAATGTGTGTGTGTGTGTTTATCTGATAATGTTTGGTGCCAAGATTGTTGTTTTTTCAGTAGTTTTACTGATAAAAGATATTTTGGCAAGCAGATATTTTATCATAAAGTACCCAATATATTGGGGTAGAGATAGTGTTGATAGTTTTAGGGCAAAGAACTCAACAGCAGGAAGACCAGCCCTAATGAGTGAGGACATCATAACAGTGTTTTCACAAAACTTAGAAGTCAGCATTTACCTGCTTAGTTAAAGTGACAAATTCTTTGCATTAAAACTATATATAAGTTTTAATCATTTATCAGGTTATAGTATATCATCTACCGTTTTAGTGAGAGTGTAATCAGTAAATGCTGACCAAAATAAAAACTGTTCATGTGTACTTTGGATTATGCATGTTTAGGATTTTCTTTTTTTTGTTTTTTTAAATGAAATAACAAAATAAAAAATGAGAACAAAACCTAAATTTGAAAAGAAAAAGTATTTTATCAATTTTCTCAAAAATCCAAATATTTCTATTCAAGGAAGAAAAAAATAAAATACTTATAGACATGGTCTGAAATAAAAATACAAAAAATGCATAAACCAATTTTCATTGAAACAAGAACAAATAAAACTTTTTTTCTCCTTAAAAAAATCCATAAAAAACTTATACTCTCTAAATTTTGTATAAAAAAATAAGATTCAATACTTATCCAAGTTTCATAATTTCACACTCATTGCTTATTAGGACTTTCTATCAAAAGTGCTAAATTTTGACAATCTTTAACCTTTACACTCACAAAAAAAATAGTGCGTCAAAAGGAAGGTTTTTTTCCCTTGACACCTCTATTATTTTTAACAACCTTCACTCCTCAGTAATGTTTATTGTTTTAAAAAGTGAATTCACTTTCCTATGTTTAGTTTCTTAATAAAAACTAAACATAGGAAAGTGAATTTATATATTTTCTTTTGTTCTTAAGAAGTGATAGCACTAATTGCGAATCGATTCACACTTTATAAAATCTAAACTTATTTATAAATGGAACTTTGTGTGTCCGTTACCTATACACTCCGAAACAGCTGAACCAATTTTCTTGAAAATTTACACAGTTGTACTATAAACATCTGCGAGTGTTCTTAGCTAGGTTTTGTGTCGAGGTACCCCCTGATAAATATCGATAATCGAAAAAAAATTGGGTTATAGAAGGTCAGATTTTAATCAAATTTGATACACTCATAGACAAAGACATAAGAAACGATATTCAGAAGTTTCAAGGTTGCAGTTCTTACAATAGTGCAGAAAATCAATAATATATATATATATATATATATATAGAAGGCAAGATGTTTGTATGTGTGTCTGTTTATCTGTATGTATGTCCTTTATACAAATCCACAATTTTTATCCGATTTTCACCAAACTTCACACAAATATTCTTTAGGCTGAGCCTGAGCTCCAGGACCATGGATTAGTTTTAAAGCTTTCATTACACCCAAGCAACGCTGGGCTATACTGCTAGTGGTAAATAATAAGGATTTCCTTATAGTTAGTTCACATAATATTTTATAAATTTATGAAAAAAAAAGGTTTTCATATTTATTTCTTTATAGATTAGTAAATTGCATTGTATTAGTTTTTAGAATGTTTATCATAGTTTTGGTACAATTGTAAGCATCGCTTTATAAAACAGTAAACACTGCCAAGGAGTAAAGGTCGTTATAGTCTGGCACCCCTGCTGTTCATCTCAGTGTTCTCAACAGGATACAAAGTAGAATCTGTAATGTGATAGGTCCCGACTTGGCAGCTCAACTCCAGCCACTTTCTCACCAGAGGGATGTCACTTCCTTCTGTCTATACTACAAATATATTCATGGCTTCTGCTCCACTAGAATTTACTCATGCAAGCAAACTGGTAACAAAGTCCCACCCATTTACAGTTAAATCAACCAAATGCAGCTGTCAATTCTACTCCAGAAGCTTCTTTTCTTGCACGTGGAACTCCCTTCCGTATACTTACTTTTCTGATGGCGACAACCTCCAGGAATTTAACTGCAATGTCAATACCCAACTCTTATCTACTTGACTCCAGTTCTTTCTACACCACCCTGTATTCCTTTCTCTCTAACTTTGCAACTGTCTTAACACCTGTGTTTCCCTCCTTCTCTTGCTCTTTCTCTGACACCCCTTATAACTGGTCCATCTTTCTCTTCACTCTCCTCTTGTCTAAACTTTTACTCTTATGTAGTTGTACTATAAACATCTGCATCAGTGGTGGTACCACCTTGCTTGGGGTGAAACGATTAAAAAAAAAAAGGAAAGATATCAAGGGAAAATCCATGCTTTTGGCACAGTGTTTGTTTTTTTGTGAGTACGAGGGTTAGATTGCTTGGACTATTATTTCTGATTCAATAATTATTGCTGTAGTCAAACATCAAGCAGTTTATTGGCGGAGATTCTCTTCACCTTGATATAAGTTAAATTGTCCTGAAAGAGACACAATCCAGTGGATAAAAGTGTTGGTTAGATCAGTGACTTGACCCAAAGAGTTGTGATTTCGATACCTGGCTACGGCAAATAACTTACAGAGTTGAGTTAAAGGGAGATAACTAAGACAACTAGAAGTGACATGGCTCATGGAAGGAGAACAATATACCCCCAGTGATCTAAATAAAGGGTTCAGTTTGAAATTCCAATCACCTGAAGAAAGCTGAAGCGTAAATATGTAAAAGTAATGATAGGTAGAGCCCAGACCTGACCTGTATCAGTTAGGATATTTTGTAAAAGAATAATTATCATGAGAATTATCATGAGAATTATGAGTTCAAACATATCATGAGAGATTTCTATCAGGAATACCTGAGAGAAGTCATTACAGTCAACCATATTGTGGTGCAATCAATATTGACTCAGAATGGGAAATCAGAGACTCAAGTTTGAATTCCAGTTGAATTTGTTGCATTCACTTATGCACAAATACCCCTGAGAATGCTATTAATCCATCTCTTCTATTCCTCCTCCACCTCCTCCTGAAATAGCAACCTACTGTGGGAAAATCTTCTGCCTAGTCAGTTATGGATTGAAAGAGACATGAATGCATGGCATTTAATTGACTGACTAACTGAGCCAACCACAGACTCTTAATTATCACAACTAGAGATGTCTGGCAAGAATTATCTGTGGTAGCAGACAAGCAACACTGACTCAAATCACATGCCCATTCACTTTAAGGTACACTACCGGCCATAACTATTAGGTCACCCTAGTTTTTTTTTTTAAAAGAAATTATGTATTTCATACTATTTTTAAGTAAATAATTCTAAATGAAAATAGAATGGTTCTTTTGTTATTATTACTTTGCAAAATTTTGCAAGGCATAGAAGCAAAGATGAACTCGTCCGAATCCCCCCAAGTTTTCTTCATTCTTTCATTGATGAAACTGCAATATGGGTAATTATTAAATATTTATAAATTCATTTGATACACATGTTATTGTGCAGTATTAACAAAAGAACCATTCTATTTTCATTTACAATTATGTACTTGGCAATAAATAGTAAAAAATAGGATGAAATACATCATTTTTAAAAACACTAGGGTGGCCTAATAATTATTGCCAGTAGTCTATATTCAGTGGTATATTTTAGCTTCCATGGCATATGAGTATAGAAGACCCACCAGAATACTTCTGTTAGCACCATGACCCTGAGCACAGCACTTGGATTGTGCTTATGACATTGCTATAGTTTCAATTGTTTCATGCTGATGGTGAGCTTCTGGTGTGATGCAATCATAGAGCCCAGTTATCAATAAGGTACCAAACAAGCTGGTGGTTGTTCTATAATGGAATGGATATACTACTAAGGGAAAACAGTTCTCTTACAGAAAATAGAGAATTATTTTTTTAACTAATTGTTTTTTATTAGGATTCATTAATTACATCAACATTTGTAAATAAAAAATAAAAACACCTCTTTTTTCATTTAAGACAAATAATCCTTATCCATGTTTGTGTAAGTACCTCTCAAACAAAACTAAGTATCAACTTCTATCAACAACATTTGTCAAAATTGGAAAAAAAATTTTTGATCATTTTAGAAGTGGGAAGTGTCTTATTCATACCATAAATATATCAATTCCTGACTTTTAAAAGAGTTATCGGTACTTTGTTTTTAGTTACAAATATCAGGTTTGAAACTACTGATATCATTGATAATGATATCGTTCTTTTACCCGATTAAGGATTTTTCTCCTCTTCAATTCTTAAATATTTTCTGTTAAAACATTTTTTTCTGCAGACTGTTTATGTAATTTATTTTAAGAAAATAAAAAAAGTAATTGATTGTGTAACAAAAATAAAATCACTTTAAGAAAATAATAAAAGCTATTGTTCAACAAAAATCTTTTAAACTTATGAAATTTAGGGTGTAGGGTATAATTAGGCAATATAATCCAAGATAGTATTAAAATTATCATTGTGAGTAGCAGCATATTGCATACACCACATGAATTCATTCAAACAGAAAAGTAACAGAAACTGAATATCAAGAGGTCAGTCAGTTAAGTGCCATACGTGGTAAACGCTTGGGCGATCATGTCTCGAAAGAGACATGACTGACTAGGCAGAAGATTATCCCACAGTAGGTTGCCATTGCTTTCTGCGGTATACTGGTTGCCAACCAAGGCTATAGAACCCAATCTGTCCCACCATTTAACCCATAACTGGAAGGAAGAGATGGATTAATACCTTTCCCAAGGGTATTTGCACGTAAGTGAATACAATGGATTCAACTGGAATTCAAACTCGGCTCCCCGATTTCTCGTTCCAAGCTGACATCCACTGTACCACAGTGCACATCCTATATCAAGAAGAGGGTACTTAAATAAATAACTGAAAAATGTATATATCTTTTTGTTCTTCATTTAAGACAAATAATCCTTATCCATGTTTGTGTAAGTACCTCTCAAACAAAACTAAGTATATAATTTTTATTTGCAAATATATTTTTGAAAAATCTGTTTTAATAAAACATATTTGATAAGAATTGATTAAGAATTGAATTCTACTGATGTTGGAAAATTCCTGATACCAAATTTGGTATCAGGGATTTTTCAACATCAGTAGAATGCAATTATCAATGACATCAACATTTGTAAATAAAAAATAAAAACACCTCTACTTTCTAAAAAAAATAAATATTTTTGTATTCAGACAAATGTCATGGAGAGATGAAAGTCTACGAAATTCAAATGAACAAGTTTTTAAAATCCCTATTTTTAAAAAGGGGGAAACAGTTTTTGTCAGTAGTAACAGAGTAGGGTCATGAACACTTGACAGGGTTTGTATGTACTGGTTTACCTAAACATATCATTGACTAGTACCAATTACTTCAATTGTTTGCACCCATTTATAGACTCTGTATACCCCAACAGGATGTGTGTTGTGGTACAATGGATATCGGCTCAGAACGAGAAACCCGGGAGCCGAGTTCGAATTCCAGTTGAATCCATTGTATTCACTTACGTGCAAATACCCTTGGGAAAAGTATTAATCCGCCTCTTCCTTCCAGTTATGGGTTAAATAGCAGGACAGATTGGGTTCTATAGCCTTGGTCGGCAACCAGTCTACCGCAGAAAGCAATGGCAACCTACTGCGGGATAATCTTCTGCCCAGTCAGTCATGTCTCTTTCGAGACATGATCGCCCAAGCATGTATCACGTATGACACTTAACTGACTGACTGATACTCCAACAATGACAAATTATTCCATTAGGATAATGCACCATGTCATTAAATCCGAGTTGCCTAGAACTGGTTTGACAAGCATTTTGGAGACTTCTGATTAATGCCACTGTCATCACATTCACCTGACATGAGCCCAATCAAACATTTATAAAATATGGTCCAGAGGTTTATTTATATACAAGATCCTAGAAATACCAGGGAATTGTAAACAGCTATCAAGATGACATGGCTCAACGTCCCTCAAGGGTCTTTTGATCACTTGTGAAATCAATCCTAAATTGAGTTGCTGATGGGAGGAGAGGTAATCTATAATACGATGTACCTATCCCATGATTTTAATATTTCAATGTATGCTTCAGAGCATTTATAGAAGAAATGTATTGAACGCATTCACATTTTAAGTTCATTCTTGCCTTTTATGGCTATTTGTAGAAATACACCCTGATATATACAAATAATTTTGTTTAAATCTAATATATATTAAATACTGCTGCCATATCTGGTTTGGTGGTCTTAATATCTTGAGATTCTTGGCAAAATTCAAAGAAAGGTCTGTAATATAATTGATCCTGGTCTAGCATCACAATAACAGTTACTTTCTCACCGATGGGACATCGTTTCCTTCTGTTTTTTCTACAAATATTTTAATAGCAACTATTCTGATGAGCTGTTCTTCCTTAGGGCCTCAACTGCATGAATATTGGCAACTAGGTCTTACTGTTTTAGTATTCTTTAGAGACCAAACTTACAGGATGCTATGCACTGCTTCATTCTGGCTGCAAACAACAACATAGCTTCTTTGAGTATCTTCTTGCACTCATTGTGAGTCGTGGCAAAAAGGCACCTGTTATGGTCCGACATGTGATTCCGGTAAAGCCGGATAAAAGTGATTTCAGTGGGTGATGGCAGCCAAACAGGCAGGAGAGAACACTGCAGGGGGGAGCAGTGGGATTTAAGTCTCAACTTCCTGGCAAGGGTGAAAGCATCGATACCAACCTTAATCCAGGAGGAGACCTAAGCCACACAGTCTTCAACGGGAAGGCTAAAAACTGTTCCAAGAGAAGTCACACAGGAAATTGTGGAATGAGTCCAAATCAGCGCTTTGGTTGCAGTAAGTTATTCTGCTTGTTTCAGGTTCTTGGGTGGAGTGGGAGTGGAAGGAGATGCTGAACAATCGTATGGTCAGAGTTTCCGAGAGGGCAGAGTTGCTTGACATTGCAAGAGTCAGAAATGGAAGTAAAGCAGAGATCTAGTAGTGAGTCGTGTTCATTAGGATTATTAGAGAAACGCATGGGGAACTTCATCACCTGCGTAAGGGACTGAGTGATTGAAAAATTCATGTTGTGAACGCAAGTGAGATCTGTGATGAAGTTCTCCAGCCATTTGGCGTGGTGGGCATTAAAGTCGCCAAACACAAATATATGGGCAAACGGATGAGAGGAAATGGCCTTGTCGATATTATTGAAGATGCTGTCAAGAACGGAACAGTCAGAAGATGAGGAGGAGCGGTAGAGTAAGAAGAGATAGCTAACTGAGCTTAGAAGGGAGAGACGGAAACATATAAGAATGATGTAGGATTCAAGAGAGATCACCCTAGCTAGAAGGAGGCGTTCACTGACGTCAACACCAAGCCCATGCATGTAGACATTGGAGTCCTTCCTGAAGAGGGGAAGGTAGCCAGGGACATAGAATTCAGAAGAAAGGATAGAAGGATCAAGGTTAGTTTCGCAGAGGGCTAAGATGTCAGGTGAGTTTAATTGGAGGAAGGATTCGACACTGTAAAAGTTGGTGCGCATACCTCGTATGTTAGTGAAGGAGATGTTGATGGGTTTTGGTGATTTTTGATTAGCTGGTTTAGTGTTGCTATTATGATGGCCTGAATTCATGGTAGTGAGTTTTATTAGGAGAGAGGCCCAGAGAAGAATCAGTCAGTCACTGTGTGCACCATGTGTGGGAGGGAAGCTGGCACAGACTGCAGCATAATGTGGCTTCAGGGTTGCCCACTGGAGGTTCATGCAGGGACACCTATCCATGTGCGACATGGCACTAGATAAGACCTCGATATTACTCAACTGTTGATCAGAGCAGCCTCTCTTGATGCTATGCAAGAGGTCGGGCTTCTAACTACCAGTCGGAAGCAGCAACCAGGAAACTGCCAACCCAGTACCCTCAGAATGAAGAGATGTTGCCACCATCCACAATTACTGCAAAAAGCTTGTGACAGCTCTAGCACTGGGACCTGATGATAGGAGAAAAACAGAAGACCTCTTCTTAAACAGAAAACAAGGCATGCACCTCTACTCCTGTCCAAAAGAAGAGGAGGTGTGTGAACCGGGTGATAAATAAAAATTACGTACAAAATATTTAGGTTTTGGAATTAAATAACCCATAAAGGTTGATATGATTCATCATAAAATTAAATACGGAAAAAGCAAAATGGACATTTCTGAGCCATTATATAACTCATACATCAAAGCTTACAGCACCTGGTATTCCTATGCAGTCGCCCATGTAGGTACTAACCAGGCTCAATATTGCTCAACTTCAGTGATTCTATGGGAGCCAGACCCTTGTATATCAAATTTAATGGCTCTACATGAAATGATTTGGTTGTGCACAATGAACAGACTTCCCAAGCATATATTGTCAAGGAGTGCACAGACATCATTTGTATTTTGTATGGCCAAAAATACAATGAAATAGTTGACATTTGACCACAGATAGCATTCACTTTTATGAACAGAATTTTATATACATTCATGAGCTGAAAATATGAATTAAATCCAAGAGAATGAATAAATAAAGAACAAGTTGGAAAATCTTTATGAATTTGACATGTTTCACTATTCATTAAGCTTTACCAGAAATCTTTGGAAATGAAGAGTTATGTTTAAATTCTTGCTCCTTTTAATGCTGCATAGCACAAGTCGTATCTATTTGGACATTTCATTGGGAATTTAGATTTACAAAATGTCCATAGCTACATGTACACACACTTTTAAGATAGTGTAATCCGGCTTGAATTCAGTTTTCTTCTCGCGTACTAGTTGCCATCCAAGGCTATAGAACCCAGTCCTATCTGCTATTTTAACCACAACTGCAGGAGAAGAGTTGGATTCATACCTATTCTCAAGGCGCATAAGTGAATGTAATGAACTCGACTGGAAATTGAACTCGGTACCGAATTGAAAAATAAAACGTAGAACTTATCAAGCCTCAATAGATACGTGGGCAGAAATATTAGTCATAAGCTGTAGGGTTTTTAAAAAGCTTCAATCTGAAATTAAATTGCAAAAGAAGGACATCAAGTTACGAACCCCTAATGAGTCCCCATTACACATGGAAGATTTTTGTCGCCTTCAAGCTCAAATACGAAATCAATCCAGCCCCTCCTATGATTATTTTGTGGTGAAGGATCTTAATAAGAATGTTATACTCGGCCATGACTGGCTTGGGCAAACGGGGTGAGACTGTATTTTGATCTGGGGGCCTTGAGAATTGGAGGGGAATACGTGGCATTAGAGGAAGACGTCCAAGTTAATTAGCTTGGCTCAGAATACAACATCAGAACCCCAGCACCTATATGGTATGAACTAAGCTTAGAAACGAGCACAACAAAGAATATGAGATGGAACAGCAGAGTAGTAGATACGTTAGCAATTTCAGCCATATTTCAGTAGCTAATGCAGTTATAAAAATCACTGAATCTTGTAGGTTTCCACTGCTAATAATGAATAACACCAACCAAACGGTTACCTGGAAGTGGTGGGTGTCCAACTGCTAGATTTGAGAGGACAGGTAACATTACTGAAATTGCTGTGCCCGATAAACAAAAGACTAAAATACCAAAGTAGATTTAGAACAGGTACATACACTGGCGGATGTGCGTTGTGGTCCAGTGAATATCGGCTCGGAACGAGAAATCGGGGAGCCGAGTTCAAATTCCAGTTGAATTCATTGCATTTACTTACGCACAAATACCGTTGGGAAAGGTATTAATCCGTCTCATCTTTCCAGTTATGGGTTAAATAGCGGGACAGATTGGGTTCTATAGCCTTGGTCGGCAACAAGTCTACCGCAGAAAGCAATGGCAACCTACTGCGGGATAATATTCTGCCCAGCCAGTCATGTCTCTTTTGAGACATGATCGCCTAAGCGTGTTTCACGTATGGCACTTAACTAACAAACACTGGAAAAATCTAAACCTGAAGTTAAGAGGCTACTGAAAAGCAATAGGGACTTGTTCGCTAGTAACGATAAAAATTAGGGCATTGTGGTGAATACGGCATTAAAAGTAACTTTATTCTCTTCACTTTTTACAAAAATTCATAATCCTGTGTAAAATTTTAATTTTGACAAATAGGAAAAAGGACTGTTCCCATACTGAAAGAAAAAAACGAAGTCAAATTTCACAATCCGACGTTAAATTAATTTTCTAATCTGATGTAATGAATATGCATACAACTTGGTTCCCCCTCACAGTAATATGATTGGCTAGTGTCAGCCATAAATGCAGACTAAGGCAAGGACGGCTATTGGTCTACGTCTATAGGACTTACACCTATTGACTCCACCTATTGCCTAAGACGATGACGAGTACCGATTCATTACGGCTACTTGCTCGATTGTCCTACCCGGTTACATTTGCCAAAACCGCTTAGTTATTTCAAATAATATACATATCCCTTTCCGAGACATATCATAACCAATGAAAGGAAGCAATTTGCAAAACTGAGAGAGAAGCTAACAAGCCGATGTGAAAATTTCTTTTGCTATAAAAAAAAGAAAGTTGAATCAGTCAGACAGATGGAAGCGAGATTAAGAGACCGCCAAGATGTGACAAAAACTTCAAACCACTGACCCGAACATAACGTCCCGACACACATTCGTTCTCCTTCTCCTTCTCGAGTGCTAATTTCCTTTACCTCTTTTTCTTTGATCTCACCATTCTCACTATCAACAAAGAAGACAACAAGATACTTCAACTGACTCCTAAAATTTAATTTCGATAAGCACCATTTTTCTTTATTGCTTACCTTACTTTTCACTTTCTTGCCGACCATAAAAAAAGGAAAGGAACACAAACTTTATTGGTATCCTGTTAAACTTCCCGCCTGTGGAACTCGCTCCCGTATTCTTGCTTTCCTGACAGCTACAACCACCAGAAATTTAAATGCAAAGTCAATACTCATCTACTAACCACTGGACTCTAGCTCTCTCCCCACCCCCGTATAACCTTCCCTTTCTCTCCACCTATATATCTGTCATCGCACCTGCTTTCTCAGCTTTCTATTGTTCCTTTCTAACTAGTTTGTACTCCTCACTCTTTTCTAATTAATCTTTTTACATTTATGTAGCCCCCTACACATCAGTGGCGTTTCCGCCTTGCTCGGGGTGAAATGATTAAAAAAAAAAATTCTGCATACACACATTCTGCTACCTACAACTAGAATTCTGAATTCACTTAACTACGTACTACTCTTTCTTTTGAACATTTAACTGATGTTTTTCTGTTCTGTAAATAAATTTCTTTTAAACATACAAACAAAATATTTTTGTTATTCTTCTAACCTTCAACCTTCTGATGATTCTGATAAAGTTTAAGTTGTAGGGAGTTCGGTTATGTTTGACACAAGAGTAATTTAATAAAATATCAACCTTCTCCCTACTTCAACATAACTGATGCTGTGAAGATGCGTATCGATACTGGAACGCATAAGAAAGCGGCCGTATCGCACGCCACTCAAACAAAGAAAGAAGCTTGATTCAGCGGTCGATGAAATGATGCAGGCAGGCGTAATCGAGAGGTCTAATAGTTTTAGTGGAGATGAAAGATAGTAGTAAGAGATCTTTGTGTGGACTGTAGGGCTCTCAACAAAATCACAAAGAAATATGCTTGACTTCTTTCAGTTATTGATGATATACTGGCATTGTAGGGACGGTTGGCCATGTCTGTTACAAGGCCACTTCACAACATAGCCGACAATCCTCTCATTTAAAGATATCATCAGGTTGGAAGAATAAAAATGCCTCGTTTGTAAAATAAGTGCAATTTCATTAACAGAACAGAATAGCATCAATTTATGTAGGAATTAAATGTTCAAAGAGAAATAGTAGTAAGGAGTTAAGTAAATCCAGAGTTCTAGTTGTAGGTTGCGAATGTGCTTATGCCGAAAAGATTAACAGTGTAGTGATAAAGTTTGTGTTCCTTTCTTTCTTTTGTGGCCGGCAAGAAAGTGAAACGGAAGGTAAAGCAAGAAAGGGAAATTGTACTTAGTTTTTAGGAGTTAGTTGAAAATGTCTTTTTGTTGTTGTTTCGTTGACAGCGAATGAGTGAAGACAAAGAAAGGAAGAACGAATATGTGTCGACGAGATATGTCAGGTTTGACGTCTTGAAATTTCTCTCTTACACTGTGGGGATGTCCTTATCAGATTCCCACTTCCATCGGACTGTCTTGGCAAGTCAAGAAACGTGGATAAGTAGTGAAATTGAATCACATGGTCGGCTCCGATTGCAAATCCATTTTTAGGTGTTAAGAAAATTGACCATTTGTTATTTCCTATCCAATCGGGATCCAGAATCTTAATTTTCACACCGGCTTGTGAAATTTGCCTTGGTCTGTTTTTTTTTTGTTTTTTTGTTGTTTTTTTTTTCAAAATGTTTTCAGTCATTCTGGTCCGATTTTGTGGGTGTGCAATTCTACTTTTTTGTTTCAGTTATTTGTTAGAATGATTTAGGATTTGCATCCTATAGCATCACTCGAGTCGGCAAAGTATTTTTCGAAGCTGGACTTGAAATTGGGGTACTGGCAAGTTGAACTCCATAACAAGGACAAAGAGAAAAGTGCATTCACTTGCCACAGAGTTTTGTTTCGTTTTAATGTTATGCCATTTGAACTCGTAAATACCGGAGTTTTTCCAGGAATTCATGTCAGTTGTTTTACGGAGACAATAAGGTTTTGCTCTAGAGCATACTTAGATGAAATTTTGATATTCTCAGATACAGTGGAAAACCACTTGACGCATATAGACATAGTCTTCAGTTTTTTGCGTAAGCATAGTCTAAAGTTGAAACTAGATAGGTATGAGTTCTTTAAAAAAGAGACTCGGCACCTAGGCTTCAAAATTAGAGCAGAGGGTATACAATCAGATATCGATAAAGTTAAGGCTATAAAATTAGTTTCACTGTTAGACAAGTGAGGGCCTTCATTGGAATGACATATTATCGCCGCTTTATTAGAAATTTTTCTGATATTGCCGAGCCGCTTATTATAACAATATTTAGCGGAACGGAGGTAATTACTTTTATTAATTAAATATTAACTATAATTGGAAAATCTTTTAATTACTATTATAGATCAGAAGAAAACGTACTAAAAGAATTTTCTTTATTCTCCGAATATGAGCGAAGGAAAAGAGACAAACGATAACAAGTGGTGTTTCTCTGTTGTTATTTTAAACCTGAGAAGGAGAGAGAGAAAGCAAGGAAAGAAAAGAGAAATAGATTTGTTTTTAATGTCATAAACGAACAATAGACGTTAGTTTTGGGCCACCCATGAAAGCTAACAAGTTTTGCTCTCTGTGGTCATTCTAAACCTGAAAAAGATATATATATATATATATATATATATATATATATATATATATATATATTCAATTGTTATTTTCGCTGGACATTAGTAACCTGAAACATAAAACAAACCACTTGGCACTAGACAAGTGTTGAAGAGAAAAGCGGGTTCAAAACCGAAAGGAGATTTTACTTTTTATTATTGTACTCAAAGTCATTGTCTTGCTCGGGTGAATTGAAAAAAAAAAAAGAAATAGATAACACATATCTAATTCCGAGTTGAAGACTGGATTAGTGATTCAGCGAAGCGACATACATTAAACAGAAAAGAAAAAGAAAGAAGATAACAAAAATATTTTCCGCCACCTGAAAATATCTGTAACTCGAAAATAGATATTAGAAACGCAGATGCGAAAATTCTTATGTAAGTGACAATGTCAACAGACTCCCGTCAACTTGTTTTGGGCGAAACATGTTCAAAAAGGTTAATAGTGATTGATTAAAAAAATCCCCCAAATTGTTTCGTGAAAAAGAAAATTCACCAGAAAAGGGGTATGGGAAGATGACGTCATAAGACTGAGAGGAATCTCATTGGTCCTGTGAACTAGCGCCCGAAAGGGGGAGACAACCAACAGTTGACGTCATGGAAATAAGGCAAAGGCAACAACCAGTAGCAGCTAACCTCAGCATTCTATTGGCTGCCGAGAT
The DNA here is from genome assembly GCA_037127315.1 of Ascarosepion bandense. Taxonomy (NCBI): domain Eukaryota; kingdom Metazoa; phylum Mollusca; class Cephalopoda; order Sepiida; family Sepiidae; genus Ascarosepion; species Ascarosepion bandense. Next base: position 6,431,601 of record JBBBDQ010000511.1, read on the forward strand.
GAGGGGTTAGACACCCAGCGTCCATCAGCCCCACACCATGGCATGGTCATAAATAAAGGGTCTCGAGGGACCAAAATCAGTTGAGTTCCAGTCAGCTCTCGGCTCAGAGATGTAACGACAAAGATAGGCGCCAAGCCATTTGGGCGCTCACCGTAGAGAAGCCTGCCGCTGACTGACCGAAAGGGGTTGAAGACGTAAAATGGCCAACCAGAATTAAAGACAGACGAGAAGTGATTTTGCAGACAAAGTTTAAGTTAGAGTTGGAGTTCCAGTCGAGTTCCCGGCCCAGAGATGTAATGACAGAGAGATAATAGCCACGCAGTTGGGTGCCAACCATGGAGAAATCGCCGCCTGCCAAAGACAGTTCCCAGCTGAAGAAGTAAAGAGACAGATAATTGCCATGCCGTTGGGTGCCGACCGTAGAGAAGCCTGTCACCAATCAACCAACCAGAGCTAAAGACAGACATGAAGAGACTTTGCAGACAAAGTTTGAAATTGCCAAATGAACAGTTTTTGTGAGAGTGATCCGGCTCGGAACAAGAAATCCACCGATTCCGATTCCGAAGACGAAGCGCCAACCTACCCAGAACCCAGCACTTCGGCAATTTCCGCAACATTCCGGAAAACAAGAATCTAGTTGACTAGACTTACGACGAACTTAGAACTCTGTTCGGAGCAGCGCGCTGCGGCTAGCCAGATTTCTCGTTTATTGCTTAGGAGGACAATTCGATTTACTTAAGAGACTTCCGTTCCGCTACCAGCTTGATAGAAGCAGGAATTGGGAATTATGCAAAAGACTATTGTGTGAATTACTTTCTGTATATAAAGACGTTATTTTATAACACTTCAGACGTCGGTCCACTTATTTTTCTTGGTGCTATATTTCTTTCTTTTATTATTCAATTGTGTGCACGCTTCCCGGTTTGGTTTAGTTTGGCAGAGAGACAGCTAGAGGAAAACTCACGTGACTACCTTATGATCAATCAACACAACGTGAGACAAGGGAGATCACCGTGAACAGAGTCAATCTACGACCAGCTATCTGGATCGAAATCAACAGCGGCCGGCCGGGCAGTGGCATATATTAATCTTACAAGGAAGTATGTACGGTTTCAATCAGACGACGCTTGCCAGGCCGTTTTCGATACTCTAAAAACAAAGCTTGCGGATATGGTGATACTGTGGTGAATACGGAATTAAAAGTAACTCTCTTCTCTTCCTTTTTACAAATTTCGCAATCCTGAGTGAAATCTTGATTTGGACCAATAAGAAACGGATTGACCCTGTACTGAAGAAAGAAAGAGAAAGCCGAATTTCGCGATCCGATGTTAAAATAATTTTCTAACCAATGAAAGCGATTTGCAAAACTGAGAGAGAAGTTAACAAGCCGATGTGAAAATTTTTTTGCTATAATAACAGAGAGTAAGTCGAATCAGTCAGATGGAAGTGAGACCAGACTCCGTCAAGATGTGACAAAAGAAACTTCAAGTCACTGACTCGAACATAACGTTCCGACACGCATTCGTTCTTCTTCTCCTTCTCGTGTGCTATTTTCCTTTATCTCTTCTTCTTCATCATCATCATCACCATTCTCGCTGTCATCAAAGAGAAGAAGGCGACAACAACAACATGACACTTCAACTGACTCCTAAAAATTAACGTCGATAAATACCATTTTCCTTTATTACTTCACCATCATTTTCACTTTCTTGCAGGCTATAAAAAAAGGAAAGAAATGAAATGAGTTGACAAGACTGGTTTTCCTTAACAAGGATTTAATCAACAAAACATTTCCTGACTAAGCAATTCGTCAACTGACGAATGCAAGTAAGGGAAGTAATTACACTAACAAAATGCCAAGGGCAGATAAGTATAGTACATTCTCCCCCTCCTTTTTTTTTTATTTTTTTTACGGTTCATCATACCTCTTTGGCTTACGAATTTCCCGTTGGGATCGTTCTGTTAATAAAATTCAGGAGTTCTTGACATTACTTGAGGAGGAATAATATTTAAATCACTTGGAGAAGATACAATTTCTGAGTTAACGATAGTTTGTGAATCGTTACTATCTACTTTTTCCTTGGGAGATTCATTAGTGGGTGTAGAATCATTTAGGTCTTTCTGGATATCATCTACAACATTCTCGCTTTGTAATGAGATCCTTGCTGGTGCTAGATCGCTTACAGAGACTGTAGATTCGCGACCATTGGTGAATCTTATGTGTGCATATTGGGGATTTGCTTCGAGTAACTCTACTTCGTCAACCAATGGTTCGTACTTACTCGCTCGGACATGGCGACGCAAAAGAACAGGCCCTGGCTTAGATAGCCAAGTGGGTAAGGAATGGCCGCTGGGAGTTCGCCGTTGATATGAAAAGAGTCTTTCATGTGGTGTGGCATTAGTAGCGGTACAAAGAAGAGATCTTATGGAGTGTAGCACTTCAGGCAAAACCGTTTCCCACTGCGATTCCTTGAGATTTCTTGAGGCTAGGGCTAATAATGTGTGTTTCCATATAATCCCGTTATACCTTTCACACTGACCGTTTCCTTGGGGGTGATAAGGCGTTGTCCGGCTAGTAGCAATCCCGAGATTGGTGAGATATTCACGTACTTCCTTTGATAAGAAGGATGCACCCTTATCCGAATGGATGTAGGATGGCATGCCAAATACTATGAATATTTGACTTAGACCCTGTATTACAGAGTCTGAATTAGTGCTTGTACATGCGAAAGCAAAAGGGAAACGTGAGTACTCATCTATAACCGTTAATAGGTAACGGTTTTTCGAAGTTGAAGGAAGGGGCCCCTTAAAGTCAATGCTGAGTCGTTCCATTGGTTGTGTAGCTTTGACTAGGCGTCCAGCTTCTGGTGTATAGAAGCGTGGTTTCCATCTGGCACACACTGCACATGCTGCACACACTCTCTTAACCTCTTCAATAGAGTACGGAAGATTCCTTACTTTAACAAAATGAGCTAACCTGGTTATACCCGGATGACAAAGATGTTCGTGTATTTCATGCAATCTTCCCATGTTGTCGAGTGCATTGCACTGGACACGCGAGAGCGTATCGGCTGGAATATTGTTTTTCCCTGGTCGGTACATGATATCGTACTCGTAACACCCCAATTCCATTCTCCATCTTTCGATCTTGCTGTTCTTGATCTTTCCATGCCTTCTTGCATCAAACATGAAATTCACAGCTTGTTGATCTGTGACTATCACAAAACGTCGTGCTGATAGATAATGTGACCACTTTTTAACTGCCTCTACTATTGCACAAGCCTCCTTTTCTACGGAAGAGTGTTTTCGTTCTGTAGTCGTAAGTGTGCGTGAAAAGAATGCTACTGGACGGTTTGCTTGATTGAGAGTGGCTGCAATAGCAGTATCAGAGGCATCGGTTTCTACTACAAGAGGTATCTTTTCGTCGACTGAGTGCAATAAGGCCTTTTCAATTTCCTCCTTGAAGATTTCAAATGTTTTTATCGATTCTGGATCAAGGGGGAATGAATTAGCTGTTATTAAGGGTCTAATCTTATCAGAGAATTTGGGTATCCACTGGGAGTAGTAAGAGAATAATCCAAGCACTCGACGCAGAGAGGTTTTGTTCTGAGGAATAGGTAACTCTCTTAATGGCCGTAGACGTTCTGCATCAGGTCTAAGTAAGCCCTGTGATATACTATAGCCGAGAAAATCAATGGATGTTTTAGAGAACACGGACTTCTCTTCATTGAGAGTGAGGTTATACTGGGTAATAATCTTTTTTAATTTTTCTAAGTTCTCATCATGGTCTTGCTGATTTTTCCCGACTACGACAATGTTGTCTACATAGGCATACACTCCCGTTAGATTATTTTCCTTAATAATCTTGTCTATTATCCTTTGGAAACATGCAACACCATTGGTCACTCCAAAAGGAATTCTACAAAATTGGTAAAGTTTACCGTTAGCTTCAAATGCTGTATAAGGCTTATCTTCTTCTTTTATTGGTATCTGGTGATATGCACTCTTCAGATCCAATGAGCTATAAACTTTAAATTTTGATATTTCCTGGGCTAAGTCATCCATTCTTGGTAATGGATAAGCATCCAATCTAGTAAATCTGTTAATTGTTCTACTATAATCGACTACTAGTCTCTTTCTTTGACGTTCATTTGTTACTATTAAAACCTGAGCCCTCCAAGGGGAAGTACTTTCCTGAATTACACCCTCTCTGATCATTTTCTCAATCTCAGTCTGTATGAAACGTCTGTCACCCTCTCCACACCTTTTAGATTTAGTTGTAATAGGTTTACAGTCTGGATCAATGTTGGAAAATAAAGATGGTGTGTCCACTAATGCCGAGGGCACACTACAGGAGATAGGATGAGAGATTTCAAGATCTTTCTTAGAGCCACCGAATGCAAAAGATATAGTGGAATGTTGTGACATGAAATCTTGGCCAAGAATAATATCAGAGCAGAGGTTGGGTAGAACTGAAAGTTTTACATTTGGATACCACTCACCCAGAAGGTTCAAATCCACCGTACACTGTCCTTTGATAGAAGCTTTAAGTGATGATGACGCCATGGACACGTTACCAGTAGCAGGTTTTATTTGTATTTTGTGTTTCCTCACATAACTGAGGGAGATAAAGGATCCTGAGCTCCCCGTATCCATTAGCGCCGTACCGGCGCCATTTTTCCCGACCAATACGTATAATGCAGCCTGTTTTAGGGATCCTAAGGAGGCAGACGTAGTGTTGGATATCAACATTGTCGCGAGTCTGTGAGAGCATGTTGCAGCAGATGTCGTATTTGGGTTCGAACGGCACATTTTTGAGAAATGGCCTTCTTTTTTACATTTAAAACAGGTAGCGTTTCTTGCTGCACACACACTTCTGTTATGACGAGGTCCTCCACAAAAAAAACACTTATACTTGGTGTTAGCCGAAGCTGCACAACAAGCATTAATGGGGACCGTTGACTGGACACCGGTACAGTTATTTTCCTGAGAAACTGCACCCACAATTGGTGTTTGAGTGTATGTATATGCTTCTGAATTTTTCTGAGCTGCATGGAGCGCTCTAGCTTGGTCGATAGCTATATTTAAATGCAGTGTTTTGTTTTCAAGTAGCCGTTGTCGAATAACGTTTGAACGTAAACCTGTGATGAATGCATCTCTGACACAGTCGTCTCGGTTTTGAATCGCATCAACTGGTTTAAAGTTACATTCTTTCGCTAGTAACTGTAGTCTTTGCACGTATTCGTCAATATTTTCCTCCCCTTTTTGGCCGCAAGTGGCAAGTAAATGCCGGGCGAAAACTTCGTTCGGGGGTTTTATGTACAGTTCTTTCAGACGGTTAACTGCACTATCAAACGTATCACATTCAGCAATGTATTCGTATACCTCAGAAGAAATACAGTTTATCAGCGTATCGAGTTTATCCAAATCAGTATGGATGTTAGGGTCAACAATTTTACGTAGGAACGACGAGAAACTTCGAAGCCAGTGATTAAAGTGCTTACTTGAGGATGTTGTATTAGGAGGGGTGCCCAAACGTTCCGGCTTCAAGTATTTATCCATACTGTTGAATATGTTTTGTTGATTAAATTGAAATGAGTTGACAAGACTGGTTTTCCTTAACAAGGATTTAATCAACAAAACATTTCCTGACTAAGCAATTCGTCAACTGACGAATGCAAGTAAGGGAAGTAATTACACTAACAAAATGCCAAGGGCAGATAAGTATAGTACAAGAAACACGGACTTTATTAGTACCCTTTTAATTCTGCATAAACACATTCCGCTACCTACAACTAGAACTCTGGATTCACTTAACTACATACTACATTTTCCTTTTGAATATTTAACTCATACAAATTGATGTTATTTTGTTCTGTTAATAAAATTCCACTTTAACATACAAACGAAATACTTTTATTCTTCCAACCTTTAACCTTCTGATGATTCTGATAACTTTAGGTTGTAGGGAGTTCAGTTACGTTTGACACAAAGCCAGTCTAATAAGCATGATCGAGATCCCTATAATACTAGCCTACCCGGACCCAAATAAAGACTACAGATTATATACTAACGCCTCCGATCAATCAATTGGCACATGTTTATCTCAAGTGGTTTATAATAAAAAAGAAATAAGAGGTAGTGAAACCAATTTATTTTTTGTCTCCTAAAATAAGTAACATGTAAACAAGATTGTCGACTATAGAGAAGAAAGATTCGCCCATACAAAACAAAAAGATACAGACTTGGGCTCTGAACATGGCCGGCTACAATTGCAGCATACAGTACCTTAAAGAAAAAAGATGTTTGCTCTGAGACCAGAGTGATAAAATGGTGTATATTATATCTCCTAATTTTTTCTCTTATCTTTTAATTTTTTCTCTTATCGTGTGTCATTGATACAAAGGAGGACTATGTTGATTGTTCGGTAGATGCAGACGATAGGAATTAAGTAGTTAGTGCAATTAATTCAAATCTCATTGCACCAAAGGAATATGCATCCTATGAAGAGGTTGACGATTCATCAGTAATAATACCCGAACATTCCACATTACAGGGGATAAACATAATTAGAGAGCAAGAGTTGGACTAGAACATTAGACCTGAATAAAAAAAAAAATGGTAGGGCTACCAAAGTGGAATAGAAAAGAAAAGATAATCGTAATGGATGGGAGAGGGTATTATTTTTATTTGTCTTGGCATGACAATAAACCTCTCATCAGGGTCTATGTTCCGTCTCCTCTTAGAAAAAGAGTGCTAGTTTAATACCATGATGACAATGGCCATATAGGTAAAGATAAAACATTCCATTCAATAAAACGGAAGTACTTCTGGCCCTATTTGGTAAGAGAGATTAATGATTTTGTTAGTAAGTGCATTTCATTCCAGACAAGGAATTTGAAGAGACAGCAACTTCATATGCAAGAGTGCGATTTGCTGACCTCTCTTCCCTTAGCAAAGCTTACTTTAGCAAAGTTATATTCATGTGTACAGTGAAGCCTGAAGCTTTTGCTGTTCCTAACAAGAAGGCCGGAACAGTGGTTCATCATCTTTTAACTGATTAAATTTAGGGCACCGCTTCAGTTTTTAACAGATAATGCACCGGAGAATATCAACAAAATCATGAAAAAAAAATTAGAAGATATAATATACACCATTTTATCACTCTCAGAGCAACGGTAAGTTTGAAAGATTTCATAGAACTATGCATAATGTTCTAGCCAAGAAAATTGGCGACAACAAACATCATGGGATCTTTACATCAACCAGATGTTAGCAGCTGTCCGGTTTCATCTAAGCGAGACGACAGAATTTTAACCGTACTACTTACTCTATAACAGGGATGTTATTTTTCCCTTGAACAATATACTGAGACCTCGTCGTATATATTATGGTAAGGATCATCATGAAATCGCTTTACAAGAAATGCATCGTAGTTTCACGTTAAGTAGGAATAACATAAAAAGGTTGAGGTAAGCCACGATAGATAGGCCCAGTAGTAAGACTAAGGATGTAGAGTTTGAAGTAGGTGATTTGGTATACCTTAAGAACCACCACAAGAAAGCGAAATTGGAACATATGCTGGCGGGCGTATTACGTGGTAGCTGAAAAGACTGGCCCTGTCCCTTATAAGGATTAGAGACCAATTAACCGGTTCAGTCACTAAGACGTATGTCGAGCATCTTCAGCGGCGTCAATTGAAGAATGAGAAATTCCCACTACAAAGAGGCCATTACGGAAAATAGTACTGACTGCTCCAGTGGAGTCCAGCGATTCTGACAGTGAATCCGAGATAGAGCAGGCTGATTTTCCAGTGCGCAAGTGTTGACACCAACGTGAAAAATCAGATGATGACTCTGATGTCCCATTAATGGAGCGCCATATCAGGACACGACGTGAGACAGAGGACACAAACGTGTCAACCGTTGCCAAAGACATTGGAATGGGAGGCATGATCAGTTGTTCATCCATTGGCAAGGATGGTTGCCCGAAGCGAATCGGAGTTTACTTATGTAAATGAGAAAGTTTCGGATAGATCGCCTAGCAGTGATGTAAGCGACGTTGTCCAAGTAGGAGAAACTTCCATTGGGGTGAAAAAAAAAAAAAAAAAAAAAAACTGATGCACATATAGGGTCCATAGACGAATGCAAAACTAGGAAGGAACAATTAAAAAGTTTTGTGAACTTACTAGCCAATATGTTGTAAAATAAAATGTTAGAAAAGAAAATGGCGCTTGAGAAAGGGTATTAGATTAGCTTCGTTATGCCATTGTATGAAGTTGTTGCAGTTCGGTAGAAAATGTTAAAGTTACATATAATGTAGAGTGAGACGTATCCATTCTTTAAAAAACTAGGTTAATGGAAACTGTAAATGATACGACTAATCCTCCAGGCAGGTCACATGCCCATCATTATCGTCAGATACGTCCAGACCTTTAGGTAGCTTTTATTCGTTTTTTCTTTTGTTTGTTGTTGTTGTTTCTTCAGACAGACTTAGAATAACATGCATTGCAAATAATAGCATATTGCCGTGTTCAGTGATCGTATAATTGAAATTTAGGTAATTCCATGTGTAACGTGAACTCGAGCAGTTGTGTGTGATGTCAATTTGAAACTGAAGATGCGTTACCGTCTACGACGTATGGTCGTGCACCGGGTGTCTGTGGCCTGATTCACTGTTATGCCTAAGTTAGGAGACTAAAAATTTTGCTTAAAAAAATTAACAAGGTAGATACATATGCACAATGTGAGGAGAAAAGGTTGTCATCTTTGATATCGATATTTAATGTTATTTTTTGCATGTGTTATTGTTAATTCTTTTTTATTAAGTCAGTGTAATGGTTGTACAGTAATGTGTATATTGTGGAGAGTTTTGGCCATGAAAAAAAGCACTTAAAATGTTCATGGGGAATATTTTGAAAAAAGAGATGGAAGGAGTGATTTTGCTAAACTCTCAAATGATATCTTAGTCAGTGTGAAATTTCTATCACAGTTGGAGCTGCTGTCATGTACTCAGGGTAATAGTTACGTTTTAAAGTACTGCTTATACTGACCATTTCTTGTTCATATACATCTGAGTCACCACTTATGACTTTTGTTCGATGTTGTAAGCAGTGGATGATCCCTTTTTTCACACTGTATATTTTTTTTATATAAGGGTTTCACCCCGAGCAAGGCATTTCACTGCCACTACTGCGCAGGGGGCTACATAGAGTGGAGAAAGGATGGTTAAATATAGGAAATGTTAGAGGGTGGGTGATAGGCAGGTAAGAACACCAAGAATGAGGTTTGGGTAGATGAGAGTGTTGGGAGAATAATTAGAAGTTAGTGTGACAGGAGGTGTCTATTGACCCTACATTTAAACACCTGGAGATTGTAGCTGTCGGGAAAGCAGACATGTGGAAGGGAATTCCACAGGCGGGAAGCGCAAGAAAAGAAGCTGTTGGAGTAGAAATTACGGTTACATCTTATCTCTTTAACTGTTAAAAGGGTGGGACCTAGTTACCAATCTAGTATCTCGTGTAAATTCGTGCTTAGGCGGCAACAATGATCTAAGTTCTTCGGAGCAGAAGCCATTAAAGTACTTGTAGAAGAGGCACAGGGAAGCCACATCACGCCGGTGAGAGTGGTTGCAGCCGGTCTGCCAAGTCTGTATCAACCACGTTACAGATTCTCCTTTGTATTTTGTCAAGAAGCCCAAGGAGAGTAGCAGGGGCACCCGACCAGATGTGGCAGCACTATTCAATACATGGGCGGATGGTAGATTTGTATATGTGCAGGATAGATTCAGGCGGGAAAAACTTCCAGCCCTGCACAGAGAGCCGACTTTCATAGTGGCAGATTTGGCAATGGATTCGATATAGTCATTTTCCATTTGAGGTCCGCCGAAAGTGTAAGGCCAAGGAAGCATAGTGTTTTACTCTCTGGAAGGCAAGCCTGTTCCATGCTAATGGGAGGTAGATGCAATTGTCTATGGTGGTTAGTTGATAACAGCTTCGTTTTAGAAGCATTGAAATTTACTAGCCATTTCCTACCCCAGGCCACTACGGATTGGAGGTCCTTTTCAAGCTCAGCAGCGAGGTTCACTTTGTCGCTCACACCGGGTTTTTGATCGAGGCGAGAGTAGATTGTGGTGTCATCGGCGTACATGTCTACTTGGGATCTAATGGCGTCGGGAAGATCATTAATGTATATCAGTATGAGTGGTGAGAGTTGAAGTAGAGGCATTGTCTAGAATGTTGGCTTGTGATATACAGAAGTCTTGAACCCATGCTCTGTAGAAGATATTAGTTTGTTATTCTTTTCTTTCTCTGTTGTGAACTGTATCGATTATCATATTCAGTTCACATGGTCCAGTAGTAGCTGAACCTCTTTCTGGTGTGTCCAGAGTACGAAGATGTCATCTACATATCTTAGCCATAGAGTTGGCTTTAGTAATGGGGATCCTAATGCCATCTTTTTTAAGTATTCTACATATATGTTAGCCATAGTTGGTAATAATCACAAACCTATTGCTAAATCTTCATCCTAATGATATGTGTCTGATCCCATTGTTGTTTGTGTATAGAACGTCAGCATCTCCATCAGCTTATCTATTAGTATACTGGTATATTCTCTTAAGGATGAGTCGAGGCTAGTCTGTCCCTGACTACTGATAGTGCCTCCTCAGTGGTTACCTTGGTGAACAAACTCATGTCCAAGCTCACCCTCTGGTTGAATTAGATGGGAGAATCTTTTATTAATTTCTGAAAGCAGAGTTTCAGACATATAATTAATTTATACAATTCCCTTTATATCTTAATAGATTTTATTTTTTTACATATTACTATTGGCTTCTTGATATTCTATAACCTTCATCAGTTGATTTGGTTAACTTTTCTACGTTTTCAACTTTAACATTATTTACAGCAGTTTTTGTCACTTTCTAGAAACCTTTACCATCATGGTACAACATAAAAGAATCATGACAATACTGGAACTCCTGAGAGCCAGTACCAACAGATCATCATGGAGGAGGTTGTCTGATTATTCTGCTCTTAGGAGTCTTGACAACTGAAGCAGTCAGTGGACTAATGATGATGCTGATGATAAACCTTTTTGCTTGAATATTTATTTTTATTCATATTTCTTTTGATATCACAAATTTTTTATTGGATTAATATGTGCAGACTATTCAATTATGAGAGAAATAAAAACCTTGCCAGGATTCCTCATTGGCAGCCACAATCTCAACAATATAAGATATGCAGATGACATGGTGCTGAATGAAGACACAGAAAGGAAAATGCAGGACCTTCTACAGAAGTTAGCAAAAGAAAGCGAGAAGAAACGACTTAGCATAAACTTAAATAAAAGTGAATGTATGGCCATCATCAAAAAGAAGAGCCAAATATGCCAACTACACATCGGAGAAACTAAAATAAATTAAGTAAAGAAATTTAAATACCTGGGAAGTGTTCTGACAGAAGATAGAAAATGCGACATGGAGATCCAAAGACATATTGGCATGGCCAAGGATACATTTCAGAAGCTAACCAGGTTACTGAGAGACAGGAAAATCTCATTGGAAACAAAAAGAGTGCTGGATTGTTATATGATATCTGTCCTTCTGTTTGGCAGTGAATGTTGGACAATCTCATCAAGGATGAAGGAGAGGCTTGAGGCAGCAGAAATGTGTTTTTTTTTTTTCAGAAGAATACAGAGCATACCATGAACTGAGCATGTGACTAACAACGAGGTCTTGGAGAGGATGCAAATGAGAAGAAAACTCATACTTAACACCAGGAAGAGACAGATGAGGTTTCTGGGACATGTAATGAGGAAGGAGAGCCTGGAGAATTTAATACTCACAGGATGGATAGAAAGAAAGCAAGACAGAGGAAAGCAGTGTGAGACCTACTTGATAGGTCTGAGCAAATGGATGGTGGTGTGGGGTTAGGAAGAGATACCAAGAGAAAATACATTGAGAGGGACAAGCGACAGAGCCAAGTGGAAGCCCATGATTACCTACGTCCTGAACGAACATGGCACATGAAGAACAAGAATTCCAGTAATATGATATCTAGTGAAATAATATTTGTCAAGCTGAGATATAGTCTGCTTGAAAATATGTGGGTCTAAGAATGAACGCTTAGAATACTATATACAGGCCATACAATAAGTGATCTATTAGGCTCTTTTTCGTAAGTTATTATAAAATTGAATGTCATACTTCCTATGATTTACATTCACTTACTGAAAACACTAAAAATTTGCTTAGTACATATACAATTTTGGCTCTGAATTGAATTTTTACGTTCTGTCTCAGAAACCCATTAAAACAGGCTCTGAGTTTCGCTTGCTAAATACTGTTGTTTGGTCCGTAAAGGGAAGTGTTATGTATATGCCTATGTTTGCACAGTCAAATTGGAAACTAATATGATAAATTTCTTCTTTTCTCACACATACATGTGAAAGTATTTATCAGTGAATAAGGACCCTGGAAAACATACCCAGAGACAAAACCTGAGAAATCTAGCAAGCCTATGTGAAATTTAATTTTGTTATAAAAATTGCTGAGGAAAAATTAAATTTGGGAGAAGAACTTACAGTCTGCTACAACTCACTGTGGGCTTAACCCACTGGCTGGCTGGTTAGCAACAGCCCTGCCTTACCTTCTCACCCACTGGCATGTCAAGTCCTTACCCCTCTTCCTCACACATTGTCAGCAAAGAAGAAAGAAAGAATAATCATTCAACATCACAATTACTACTACAGAAGGAAAGAGAGAACATCACAGAGCTACCAATTACCTACTCCACTGTTTGAGAGACACATATTTGTTCACTTTCCTCTTCTCTCAACCTTCTGTCTCCTTCTCACTTAGGAAAACCGCCTTTGAAAATCATACATATCTTTGTGAACATTATGTACAATTACAGACAGCCAGCCTAAAACATACACATCTAGACGCCAACTGGCAAATTAAAGACAATCAAATTCATAAAACCACTTGAGATAAATTTACATCTCCCTTTGTCATAATTCTTCTTGCTTGTTTATAACATTAATACAAAAATTTGAATCAGTAGGCCAAATTTTTTTTTTTTTTTTTTTTAGCTAAAGTTACCTCTGTTCAGATATCACTAACTAGCAGTATAGCTCGGCGTTGCTCGGGTGTAATGAAAGCTTTAAAACTACTCCATGGTCCTGGAGCTCAGACTCTTTGGACGTTGGCACGAAAGACTAAAAAGCAATAGTTGTTTCCAGTAAAAGCAAAACTGTAGACTGAAAGAAAAATGAATGGATGTAAGTCAAATTTTCATTTCCTGTTATCGATATTAAATAAGTTTTTTCATCATAAACTGAATTTTGAAGGCTAAATAAGTCCTCTGAGTAAATGTTATCATGGCTGAGACTATGAACTACAATTATACCTACTTAGAGCCAAACCCGAAGCAAAAACTAAAATAAAAGGGCTGAAAAAATACAGACATACAGGTAGATAAACACACACAAACATCTTGCCTTTTATATATATTATCGATTTTCTGCACTATTGTAAGAACTTATGGGATACACATTTTTTTTCTATTAAAATAAGCAATAAGAAAATACATAAAAACATTATAGAAATTTTGGATCAAAACGGCATTAGAATTTAAATTACATTTTTATATTTCTCAACCAATCAGCTAAAAACATAGAATAAGAACATTCTAGAAAAATAGGATCGGAAGTCAATTAACAAAAAATATTTAGGCCCCAAAACAAAATAGTAAAATACAAATCTGATTGGTCAATAAATGTCTTCACACCTAAATGTTAGGAAGATTCTTTGATCCCCTATTATGGTATATAAATAACACACAGTTAGGAAGAAAAAGTCAGTCACCAAGCTAGCCATTAAGTCAGCATGTAACCGATACTTTGTCTGGCCAAGTCATTCTTCCACACCAAAGTTCATGACCTAGCTACAGATGGCCGTGAAAGGAAAAGACCGACAAACTTTCTTTCATCAACGCGACATGCTGTCGCCACCCGAAATGAACTTAATGTAAGTAAGAACGACTTATTCACGGACTCCGTTAATATAAACTTACACACACCTTTAAACAAATTTAACTTCTTGCCAAACTTTATTTTCCAAAAGGCAATTTTTCACATCTTGTATTTTATTTGTTTCCACATGCTAATTTTATTTTATACATATTAAATTGTTTGTTGTTTAATGTTCGTTGTGACTTATTCCATTTCTTTTGCGCGATTGTAAAACATTGTGTTGTATTTGTGGGGGAACTAATCTCGAGAGCAATACCCGTAAAATACGGAAGCACATCAACCAAGAACTTACCAAATCCCCTACAAACTGCAACCTTGAAACTTCTGAATATTGTTTCTTATGTCTTTGTCTATGAGTGTAACAAATTTGATTAAAATCGGACGACTCTTTCTGTAACCCACTTTTTTTGATTATCGATTTTTGATATTTATCTGGGGTACCTCGACACAAAACCTAGCTAAGAACACTCGCAGACCCTTATAGTTCAACTGTGTAAATTTTCAAGAAAATCGATTCAGTCGTTTCGGAGTCTATAGGTAACGGACACACACACACACACACTGACAAAGTTCCATTTATAAATAAGTTTAGATTTAGATTAGATTAGATTCTCTTGGAAAAGGTATGAATACATATCCCTGTGCCAGTCTTCTGAGGCTACTTATCCATACACCTACACTATTCCCTATCAACTAACTTGAGAAAAACATTTCTCTCACTACTGACATACCATTGTTAATGTCTATTTGCCCCTCTGCTTCCAGGTGTGAAGTCTGTGGGCGTTATTTCTATGAACTAAGGGAAAAAAATCAAACATCATAACAGAGTACAGTTTCAGAGAAGAAACATCTTTGTTGTAATGTGAGTGTAAATATTAACAATGAGTGACTGTTTAAAACATTAGCTCAAGAATGTACAATTACCAAAAGAAGTTGATTTCTTAGTGCAATTTGAATACCTTGGTCCCAATCTTGGCAAACAAGATATTGCGTTACTTCAGAGTGTCTTGCAATTCTCATTGTTATTATTTGCTAAGCTTAGCATTAGCACAAGGCCACAATTACAGGGTACTTAAACTCACTATTAATACTTGCTCAATAATATGCCATAATAATTGTCCACACTGTTAAGGCTTTTAATCTCACTTGTGCTTCCTGCTTGTTTAAGGTAATTTTCTAAGCAGCTTAGATACGGTAGATGGTTGAAAGTATGTGGCACACAATGAGGATCAAACTCAATATTCAGTCTTAAATGGTTGAAACAAGCTTGCTATCCATTATACTACATCTGAAATGCTCACTACTTGCTTGACCATGACATATCAGAATATGAAGACTTGTATGAATATTTCAGATTAACCTACTTCAGATAATGGTGAAGGTGGTGGTTCCAAGTGTCAATTCCAAGCCAGTCTTTAAAATCTAAACATGTAGATTTGCTGGTGAGACAAATGATATTATAACAACAGAGATAGAAGCAGCAGAGAGAAAGGATATAAGTGCGTTTCCTGTATTTCTTTTGATTCTTCTTTTATGCGTCATATGTGCGATATCGGCTCGGAACGAGAAATCGGGGAGCCGAGTTCAAATTCCAGCTGAATTCATTGCATTCACTTACGTGTAGATACCCTTGGGAAAGGTATTAATCTGTCTATTCCTTCCAGTTATGGGTTAAATAACAGGACAGATTGGATTCTTTATCCTTGGATGGCAACCAGTCTACTGCAGAAAGCAATGGCAACCTACTGCAGGATAATATTCTGCCCAGTCAGTCATGTCTCGAAAGAGACATGATTTCTTAAGGAACTTGAAGACCAATGTTGAGTATAGGTCTACATTATTCGTTAATGTTGACTACAGCCAACTTAGAGGGTTAAAGTAATGAAATATTATTATTGTAGATTGGCAAAACATTTTGCCAGGTATTGTAGTTAGCGGACATGAGTGACATCAAGGAAAAGCTTGAAATTCAATCAGTCAATGAAGTGCCAAACGTGATACACACTTGGGCGATCATGTTTCGAAAGAGACATGACTGACTGGGCAGAAGATTATCTCGCAGTAGGTTACCATTACTTTCTGCGGTAGACTGTTTACCTACCAAGGCTACAGAACCCAATCTGTCCTGTTATTTAACCAATAACTGGAGGGAAGAGACAAATTAATACCTTTCCCAAGGGTATTTGCGCATAAGGTATAAACCCAAAATGTCAACATTAGTGAGGATGTCTTTGGAAGCAGGTATTTAGACTACATTTAAGTTGAAATGGGTAGGGGTAAAAATTGTAAATTGCAAATCACAGAGTGAATTAAATAAGTCAGCAATAGTTTGTTTTTGGTTTGGTGATGTAGAAACAGAAAGGAAACTACAAGACCTCCTACAGAAAGTAGCTGAAGAGAGTGACAAGAAAAGACTACAAATAAACTGCAAGAAAACCGAATGCATGATCATCAGCAAAAAGGGCAACCCAATATGCCAAATACGGGTCGGGGATGCTAAAATCAAGCAGGTATAGAAGTTTAAATACCTGGGAAGTGTTATAACAGAAGACAGAAAGTGTGACACAGAGATTTAAAGGCGAATTGGCGTGGCAAAGGAAGCATTCCAGAAGTTGAGTAAAGTATTAAGAAACAGGACAATTTCGCTCGAAACAAAGAAGAAAGTTCTGGATTGATATGTGATGTCAGTTCTTCAATACGGCAGTAAATGCTGGACAATATTATCAAAGATGAAGGAAAAACTTGAAGCAACTGAAACATGGTTCTACAGAAGGATGCTGCGGACATCATGGATCGAGCATGTAAGCAATGATGAGGCTTAGGAAAGGATGGAAACGAAAAGGAAATTAATAGTGAGCATCAGGAAGAGACAGCTAAAGTTCCTGGGACATGCAATGAGGAAGGAGGGCTTGGAGAACCTGATACTAACAGGCCAGATAGAGGAGAAAAGAGACAGGGGAAAGCAGTGGATAACATGTTTGAAGGACCTAATCAGGTGGATGATGGAACAAGGGTTGCGTGGTGTAACAGGAGAAGGCGTGCTAAGAGCCACCAGGGATAGGTAGACGTGGAATGCCATGATCTCCTACATCACGAAAGGACAGGGCACATTTTTTTTTTTTAATCATCTCACCCCAAGTAAGGCATTCCACTGCCACTATTGCGCATGGGGCTACATAGGGGAAGGTAAAGAGAAGGAGTGGTTAGACATAGGGAATGTCAGGAGGAAGGTGACAGATGAGTAAGGATAGCGAGGATGAGGGTTGGGCAGATGGGAAGAGTGTTTGATAGAATGGGAGCAGGTTAGTGTGTTAAGAGGTGTCTATTGACCTTACATTTAAACTCCTGGAGATTGTAGCCGTCGGGGAAGCAATCGTTTGGAAGAGAATTCCACAGTCGGGAAGTGCGAGGAAAGAAACTGTTGGAGTAGAAGTTACAGCTGCATTTTATCGGTTTCACTGTAAAAGAGTGGGATCTAGTTGCTAATCTAGTATCTCATTCAAATTCGTATTTAGGGGGCACTAGTGATCTAAGTTCATCGGAGCAGAAACCGTGAAAGTATTTATAGAAGAGACACAGGGAAGCCACATCGCGCCTGTGGGAGAGAGACTGCAGGCGGTCTGCCAAGTCAGTATCTATCACATTACAGACCCTCCTCTGAACCTTATCGAGGAGCCCGAGGAGAACAGCAGGGGCACCTGACCAGATATGGCAGCAGTATTCAATGTACGGGCGGATGGTAGATTTATAAATGTGCAGGATAGATTTAGACGGAAAAAACTTCCGGGCCCTACACAGAGAACCGACTTTCATAGCAGCGGATTTAGCAATGGATTCGATATAGTCATTCCATTTGAGGTCCGCTGAAAGTGTGAGACCAAGGAGGCGTAGTGTTTTACTCTCTGGGAGGCAAGCCTGGTCCATGCTAATGGGAGGTAGGTGAGATTGTCGATGATGGTTAATTGAGAGTAGCTTCGTTTTAGAAGCATTAAAATTTACTAGCCATTTCTTACCCTAGTCCAATATGGATTGGAGGTCTTTTTCAATCTCAGCTGCGAGGTTAGCTTTGACACCTACACCAGATTTTTGTAGGAGGCGAGAGTAAACTGTGGTGTCATCGGCGTACAAACCTATTTGGGCTCTTATGGAATCAGGGAGATCATTAATGTATATCAGGAAGAGTGTAGGACCTAAGATGGAGCCTTGGGGGACACCTGCGTTTGTATGGTAGTTCTGAGAGGCATGTCCGTTTAATACCACCTTCATTGTGCGGTTAGAGAGGAATAACTGGATTAGTTCAAACAAATGTCCAGTTATACCATAACTCCGCAGTTTACATAGAAGGCCAGCATGCCAAACTCTGTCGAACGCCTTAGATATATCCAATGCAACGGTTCGGGCTTCGCCATTCCTGTCGAGTGCCTGGTATATGTACTCGGTGATGGTCGTTAGCATATCAGCAGTAGACCTGGTGAAGTGGAAACCATATTGCTTGTTCGAGAGGAGCCTGTGTGCTGTGAGATGCTGAACCAGCTCGGCGTTGATAATGGCTTCGAACACTTTGCCAAAGATCGGAAGAAGGCTGATAGGGCGGTAATTTGCAGGGTCAGAGGGTTCTCCAGTGTTTTTAAATATAGGAACTACAGAGGAAGATTTCCAACAGGCAGGAAAGCAGGAAGCAGATAGCAGAGGTTGTAGAGCTTAGAAAGGACAGAGGAGAGTTCAGGGGCACATTTCTTTAAGACTATGGTTGGGATTCCGTCACCACCGCTCGCTTTGTGAGGGTCAAGTTTTAAGATTATCTTAGAGACAAGCGAAGGTGTAATGTGGACATCATTCAGTTGTGCCTTGGTTCTAGGTTCATAGAAGAAGAAGATGAATTAGAAGTGATGTCTTTATAAAAGGCATTCATTCTTATCTTAATAGTAAATCTTTGAATGATTCAATAAGGTGAAATTGGCAGCTGAGCTAAAAAATGATCTACATTCTGTTGTTAACTGGAACAGAGAATGGCTTATTCATTTTAATGCCTCCAAAATGAAACTGTTCTCTTAATCATCTGAGAGAACCCTTTTTACCTTCCCTCAGCATGGCAGATGCTAACCTCCAGGAGAGTGACTCATTGCTTCTTCTTGGACTAATGTTTTTTGCTGACACAAAATGTTTTTTGCTGACACAAAACGGAAAGATTATATTGACTCAATTGCTAGACCTGCTGCTATGAAAATTGGTTTACTTATAATAAATTTTCTAAGCACCACTTAGATGTGGCACAAGGCCAAAAGTATTGAACACCCAGTGAGGATTGAACTCACTACTCAGTTGTAACAGGTTTTAGCGAGACAAGCATGGTAGATCATTTTTCTAACCAGAATCTATCTTACATATTTATTAAGTATACCATTCATCATTGCTTTGGATATTGTTGCCACATCTTATCTGGTACTCAGTCCCTTTCCCATTGCTATAAGGTAGCTTCTCTCTGCCTTTCCTAAAAATACATTCATGATAATTCTTCTTATGAACTTTCCACTATGGTACCTAAACTTTATGAATTTACATACAGTACCAGATTGGCAAGTCTCGTAATTTTATATTTTTTTTTTTTTTTTAATCATATCACCCCAAGCAAGGCGGTAACGCCACTGATGCGCAGGGGGCTACGTAAGGGTAAAAAGAATGGAAAAGAGAAAGCCGGAAACCACATCCTAAACAGGAAACAAGGGATGAGCCTCTTCACCTGTTCAATAGATGTGGGTGGAGTGTGAACCGGGCGATAGTTTAGTCTATCTACCCCAATTAAAAAAAATAAATAAATAAATAAAAAAGGAAAAGAGTGAAAAGATTGGAAAAGAGAAAACCGGAAACCGCATCCTAAACAGGAAACAAGGGATGAGCCTCTTCACCTGTTCAATAGATGTGGGTGGAGTGTGAACCGGGCGATAGTTTAGTCTATCTACTCCAATTGATGGCAGACATAGTGAACTAGAACCACAGGATAGCAGAAATGGTGAACAGGACTTGCCTTATTCTCAACGAAAGAGAGTTCATCTTTGTCTAGCATGTAGAAATTCGATCTACGAAAAGTCTATAATGTGACAAAGAGAATGGTGGAAAATGTGGCAAACTTGACACCTTTTTTAAAATGCCTAAAAAGTTTATAGATATTGGGGCCAACAAACTTTTGTCAATTTATTGCTGTATTCAGTCTTTTCTTTTCCCTCCTTTTATTTGAGGCTTACCTTCTCATTATGCAGTACAACGTGAACTGATATGTATCTTGAATTATGCTAATGAATATTGTCTCTGCGTCTGGCGTGGCCAATCAGGAAAATCGCTTGGTGAATAAAGGCTTTTGTTTTTGTTTTTTTACTGACAGCAGTTGGGATTTTGGCAGATTAGTGACCAAGAGGATGTTTGTTTTTGTTACAATGTTGCTGGCTGGACTGTTCCCAAGAGATTTACAACCAAATTTCTTACTTGCACAGGGATTTACTTCATTTTACAACTGAAATGGCAAGATGCAACTGTAAGTTCTATGCTAACAGTTTCTTCAGTCGCATGTCTTGCTTGTAGAACTATCTTCAGGTTTCTTGTTTCTAAGTCAACTTTGATCTTCAAAACTATAGATGCAATGTCAATTGTTATCTTCTGTCTTAATTCTTGTTCTTTTATTGTTCTCTCTCCTTAGTGTTTCTTTCCTGATAGTCTTTATTATTCAGTAACTTGTTGCGTTTTCATGGCAGTATTGCCTTGCTTGGGGTGAAATCATTTTTAAAAAATTATGATTCAAGCAAATTTGAAAAATGAAATATTTTCTTAAGCATCAATGAAAAGCATGAGAATTACTTGTAAAAGTTTAAAAGCAATTCTTACCTGTTTACGTTTTTTTTTTTAAAAATAAAAGTGAGCTGGACACTTGACATATTGTCTTTACATTTTATGAAGGAGAAATTGTAAGTGATCATTAAATATCCATACAGTCATATACTGCATAACACATAAAAATAAGTTTTTGTGACACCTATTTCCTAAGGATATGCATTGTGGTGGAATGAATATCGGTTCGGAATTAGAAATCAGAGAGCCGAGTTTGAATTCTTGTTGAATTTGTTTAATTCACATTTGCACAAATACCCTTGGGAAAGGTATTAATCCATCTCTTCCTCCTCCAGCTATGGGTTGAATAGTAGGACAGATTGGGCTTTATAGACTTGGTTGCCAACCAGTCTACCACAGAAAGTAATGGCAACTTACTGCGGGAAAATTTTCTGCCTAGTCAATCATGATCACCCAAGGGTGTATAACATGTAGCAATTAACTGATTTCTTTTAATTATGTAGAGTGGAACCTGAGGAAAATCCATAGTTTTTGCTAATTTCTACTACTGAAGGTCACCATTTTGAGCTGGCATATTTCTTATTACCATACCACTTAAGTAAAGCGGACATTATATTCTTACTACTAAAACTAACCATTTTATTACCATATCATTTAAATGAAGTGGACAATAAATTTTTACTGCTGAAGCTAACCATTTTGAACTAGCATATTTCTTATTACCATACCATTTAAATGAAGTGGACATTAAATTTTTACTAGTAAAACTAACAATTTAAAACAACTAGCATATTTCTTATTACCATACTATTTAAATGAAGTGAACATTTAATTTTTACTATTAAAGCATATAATGCCATTTTGAGCTGACATATTTCTTATTACCATACCATTTAAATGAAGCGGACATTAAATTTTTACTGCTGAAGCTAACCACTTCGGGATGGCATATTTCATATTACTATATCATTTCAATGAAGCCGACTTCAAATATTTAGTACTAACACTAACCATTTTGGGCTTGTGTTGGCTTATTTCATATTACCAGAACATTTTAATGTAGCAAGCATTAAATACATAAAGGAATTATGTCTACACTTTTCTTTCTGCCTTGACACATGTACACAATCTGTTGGAAAAGTAACGTTTTGATGTTACAATGAATTTTTTAAAATTCCAAACATCAACATGATTTCAAAGCAATCCCTCTGAAGTTTAATGCATTTTCCATCCTTCTCTGCCACTCTTCTCTGCACTGCTGAAAGAATTCTTCTTGGATGTTCCTCACCTCTGTCATTATGACTTCTCCGGATGGCCTCCACACCTCCAAAACTGATCCCCTTGAGCTTGGGGAAAAAAAAATCACACAAAGCAAGATCAGGTGAACAAAGATGATGTTCCCTTATTAAATTCTTCTCAGGCCAGGAACTGCCAGATGCTCAGTGCTTTGTGAGCAGTTACATTATTGAGGTAAAGAGGACACATCCTGCCACAAAAGCATATGAAAAAAAAAACCCCCGCAGTGATTGCAGAAAGCTAAGATTACAGTGACGTACTCCCAAGATGTTAAATGATAAAACACAATCCATTTATCCCTCTTTCTCTCATAGCTCTTACAACACAACCAGTCCTGTTACTTTTCAGACAGACCTTGTACATGGTTTCAACATGAGACTTGATGGAAGTGTCAGAAAATAACTATTGAAAAGTTCCAGAAATCATATATCCAGGATTGTGTTGCATAATGCCTTGGTTGGTGTGGAATAATGCTAGGGGTCATTCATGACTGCCAATGAAAATGGTAAAATTTTACCAAAATCCTTTCTCTAGATCAACTCACCGGACATCCTGGCCCTCTGTGAAACTAACCTTGATCCTTCTATCCTATCTTCTAAATTCTATGTCCCTGGTTACCTTCCACATTCAGAAATACTCCAATGTCCACATGCATGGGCTTGGTGTCACCTCCCTCTAGTTAGGGTGATATCTCTTGAATCTCTTGATCATTCTTATATGTGTTTCCATTTGTTCCCTACTTAGCTCAGTTAGATATCTCTTCTTCCTCTACTGCTTCCCCTCAACCCCCGACTGTTCCATTCTTGACAGCATCTCTAATAATATTGACAAGGTAATTTCCTCTCATCCATCTGCCCATATATTTGTGTTTGGAAATCTCTGCCATTGATCTTGCTGGTGTTCACACCATGAATTTCTCAATCACTCAGTCCCTTACACAAGTGGTGGAGTTCCCCACACGTTTCTCTGACTCACTGCTAGATCTCTGCTTTACCTCCATCCCTGACTCTTGTAATGCCAAGCAGCATTACCCCCTCAGAAATTCTGATTATGTGGTAGTTTCTGTTAGCATCTCCTTCCACTCTCATTCCACTCAAGAACCTCAAACTAGTGAAATATCCTACTGCTACCGAAGAGCCAATTGGAATGCATTCCACAATATCCTCTGCGATGTCCCTTTAGTTTCCCCGTTGAGGACTGTGCAGCTGAGGTCTCTTCTTGGGTTAAGGCTGGCATCAACGCTTTCATCCCAGCCAGGAAGTTAAGACTTAAACCACACTCATCCCTGTGGTTTTCCACAGCTCGTTCGGCCGCCATCGCACATCAAAATCACTTCTTCCGGGTTTATTAGAGTCACCTGCCGGACCATAACATGTGCCTCTTTGCCACTGCTCACTATGAGTACAAGAGGATACTTAAAGAAGCCAAGTTGCAGCCAGAATGAAGCAGCACATAGCATCCCATAAGTTTGGTTCCAAAGACTACTGGAGGCCCTGCAAAAGCATACTAAACAATAGCAAACCTTCCTCAATCCCACCTCTAATCAATGAATTTGAGGTTCTTACCTCTTCAACAGATAAGGCTGAGTGCTTTGCTCACAGATTTTTCACCAACTCAACACTGGACTCATCTGGAGTTCCTGTACCTGACTTCTCACCCCAAACCAAAGCCCAACTGACTGACATACACATTACCCCCTCGGTGGTCTCTAAAATAATTTCAAAGCATGACCCTCATAAAGCAAGCGGCGACAACAGAATCCCTATCATTGTTCTGAAAAGATGCTCCCCGAACTCTCCTCTGTTCTCTCCAAACTCTATAACTACTGCCTCTCTGCTTCTTACTTTCCTGCCTGCTGGAAGTCCTCCTTCATAGTTCCAATATACAAAAGTACTGGTTAACCCTCTGACCCCTCTAATTATCGCCCTATCAGTCTCCTACCGATCTTTGGCAAAGTGTTCAAAATCATCATCAACGCCAAGGTAGTACAACACCTCACAGCCCACAGACTCTTCTCTGACAAACCGTATGGTTTTCGCTTCACCAGGTCTACTGCTGATATGCTCATGACCATCACTGAGTATATACACCAGGCTCTTGACAAGAACAGAAAAACCTGAACTGTTGCCCTAGACATTTCCAAAGTGTTCAACAAAGTCTGGCATGATGGCCTTCTGTGCAAGCTGAGGAGCTATGGTATAACTGAACAATTGTTCGACCTAATCCAGTCATTTCTTTCTAATCGCACAATTAAGGTGGTATTGAATGGACATGCCTCCCAATACTATCACATGAATGTGGGTGTCCTTCAAGGCTCCATTCTAGGTCCTACACTTTTCCTCATCTACATTAATGATCTCCCTTATGAAATAAGATTCCAAGTAGGCATATACACTGGCGACACTACGCCTTACTCTCGCCGAGCTTGAAAAGGACCTTCAATCCATGGTAGACTGGTGTAATAGGTGGCTTGTGAATTTTAATGCTTCTAAAACAAAGCTGTTATTTATTAACCATCACTGACAGTCGCTTCTGCCCCTCATTGGCATGGATCAGGCTAGTCACTCTGAAAGTAAAACATTGTGCCTCTTCGGGTTAACTCTCACAACAGACCTTATATAGAATGTTCACATAAAATCCATAGCTAAATCTGCTGCTAAGAAGGTCGGTTCTCTGTGCAGGGCCAGGAAGTTTTTCCCCGACTGAAACAACCCTGCAGATATACAAATCGACCATCTGACCGTGCATTGAATGCTGCTGCCATATCTGGTTGGGTACTCCGGCTATCCACCTAGAGGTCCTTGAGAAATTCAACAAAGAATCTGCAATGTGATCGATCACGACACAACGAAAAAAGAAACTAATGGTTGGATTGAAAATGCTTTAACAAATTCTCGAAGCAGTGAGTAATGTAAGCAAAACGTATTTGTATTGCTGGATTACTGGCCCCCTGATGATAATCACAGGCAGCATGATTTGGAAATTACTGCCCGCTTAATGTAATTACAGGCAGTGCGAGATTTAAAAGAATAGCTCTCTTTCTCAGTGACTTTTCATAGTGAAAAGACATTCTTTTCACTCCTGAAAAATGTGAGTAATCAACTACAGACATTGAAAATTGCTTTGAACATTTCACATTTCATTTCCCATTTTTTCTTTGTAAAATGCCTTGTCAATATATTTGTTAATATTTCCTTGTTTAAATTCTATGTCTTACTTTTTATTTTGGACTTACACGAATCCACCAAAAATTGTTAGTGGGTCAAATGTACCAGGAACTTATAAAATCTCCTCAAAAGTGTTTATACCTGCAACAAAGTGGTGATGCCGACATGGCTCTTAAAAAAAGACATTTTAAAAAAGAACATTAGTTTAGAAAAAATAAAATTTTCTTTACAGCTCAGAGCAACATGTGCAAAAAATTTGGGCAGACTGCTACAATTACTATCCACCAGCCAAGTTACAGTCACTTTACAGTTTAATCGTTTTTCTTTCATCAGTGGTCATAATAACCATCTTTTCTTTGTAAAATGTCCTATAAATATATTTGTTACTATTTCTGTTGTGGATTCTTGTTGAGAAAGCACACAAAATAATAAATAACAAAAACAGATTTGGAGATAGAAAATGTAAGTTATATTGAACAAAAATATACAAACTGGAACACGGGTTAGTCAATTCAGGAATACTATTAGTAGAAATCAATATATACAGTCTTGTATTGAAAAAGTAAGTCCAGATAATGAGTCTATATCCTTACTAACACTCTGACAACCACTCAACCCCTTGCCTTCCTCTGTACAGGCAGTATTATATGTATACATCAGGCGAGTCCATTCTTATGTGTAAAAAGGGATGATCCCCAACAATTTCCCTGTTTAAATTCTATGTTTTATTTTTCCTTTGGACATACACAAATCCACCAAAAATTGTTAGCGGGTTAAATGTACCAGGAGCTTATAAAATCTCATCAAAAGTGTTTATATTCGCAATAATATAAACATAGAATCTCATGGAAAAGCAAAAAGCTTTCAAGATATTGCAGCTACATGTTCATACTAGTTGGCAATTTAGGATTCTTAAAAGCAAATTGCATATAGTGAATGTTTTGATAAATTTTTGTTTGCAAAAATGAGGAGGGATTTTTTAAATTTAAACCTTATTCACATCAATCAGTTAATTGCCATATGTGATACATGCTTCAGCGATCATGTCTTACAAGAAACATGACTGACAAGGCAAAGGTTTTCTTGCAGTAGGTTGCCATTACTTTTTGTGTAGTGCCCAATCTGTCCTGCAATTTAACCCACAGATGGAGGGAGAAAGGACAGATTAATACCTTTCCCAAGGGTATATTTGTGCTTATGT
Organism: Ascarosepion bandense; assembly: GCA_037127315.1. Taxonomy (NCBI): domain Eukaryota; kingdom Metazoa; phylum Mollusca; class Cephalopoda; order Sepiida; family Sepiidae; genus Ascarosepion; species Ascarosepion bandense. Next base: position 6,458,144 of record JBBBDQ010000511.1, read on the forward strand.
GAATGAAATGAATTTGACTGGAATTCAAAAACTTGATTCATCCAATTACTCATTCCAAGCCAATATCCATTCCACCACAATGTGCATCCATAGTTGCTTTATATTCAGCAGCATGATTCAGTTTTCACTTATCAAAATATTTTGTATTCTTTCCTATAGTTTAATAACTAATAAACTAATACATTGTATATATAAAAAAAGAAGTATATTCCAGAATCAGTTAATACACAAGAAAATAAGCTAACTCATGATAAAGTAAAATTCAGCTTTTACATATCTGAGTAACAAGGGCAGACAAACAAGTTGAGATTTTGGTAAAGGGCCATAAGTCATCTGAACAGACAATTTCTTATCTAAGAAAAAATTTATGCAAGTGACAAAATAGCAAAGGTTTTAATAATGATAGATTTCTGAATATGATAGAGAAATTTTGTAATCCATTTTGTGAAAATTATAGAGAAGTTTTATGCAGTTTAAATGACTTCTTTTTTAATTTGCAATAACATGACCATTGGTAGAAAAATTTGAAGATATGTGTGTAGATCAAAATAAACACAGAAACTGTAAATCATGCGACCTGAGTATTACTAACTCTGCAACTAGCATTCTGCGGTATGAATAATTTCAAAATGGAGATGTCAAAATCTGGCTTCAAATTCCAGTCCACACTGCCATGTAAACCTAAGATTGGTATGTGTATGTTTGGGGGAAGGATGGGTTTATGCCTACTGCAAAGGCATTAGTGTGAAAGTGAATGCAACACAAAAGCCTGGAATTTGAATTTGTCTTGCAGATTCCACTTTCTATGCCATTACACTACCCACATGTCATTTGCTCTAATGATCACATATATAGTAGCAGAAAATTCTGGTAGTGAAGAGAAAGAGAAACAATGGTTATATTTTGGCAGCAATTGAATTTGATCCCAGTATATATAGGCAATGTGACCAATTTGGACCTTTGTGCCCACAAGAAAACAGTGTCAAAAAGATTTTTTTTTTATATCACTATTATTTTAACTACCTTCACTCATCAACAATGACTACTGCTTTAAAAAGCAATGATTTGAATTTTAATTAACCCTAAACATATGATGAAAGAGAACTTATACATTTTTTTGTTCTTGAGAATTTAAAACAAAAAATTTTAAACACTATTTATTTATAAGAATTATTTTATATTTACAGCATTATAAAAACTAGTAAAATTGTATAAAAAAACTAATGCAATCCAATGTCTATCATTAACCAATTTATAAAGAAATAAATATGAAAATTTTTTATTCAAAAATTTATAAACATTTAGTAAATTATAAAAATATGTGAAGCAATTATAAAGAAATCCTTATTATTTACCATTTTATAAAGTTCAAATCGATTTGTAATTAGCAGATGTTTTGCCAAATATTTCAATAATCTAATAAATAGTATTTAAAATTTTGTTTCCTCAAGAGCAAAGAAAATGTATAGATTCAGATTTATTAAAATTCTAATCACTTTTTAAAATAATAAATGTTGTCAAGGAGTGAAGTTAGTTAAAATTAAAAGCTGTGTCAAAGGAAAAACTGTTCTTTTGAAACTCCAATTTTTATTATTTTTTGAGCACAAAGGTCCAAGATTGCTGGCAATGTTTTCAATTCTCATTACTGTCTACTAACATTTACTAATACTAAACTATTTTCCTGTTTTGCTTCACTTATTTTCTTTACTAATAAACAAAATATTTCAAACAATAAGAAAAAAAATTGTAACTCTGTCTTCTGAAATGTTTTTTTTAGCTATAATTTGTTCTGCTAAGTTTCAACCCTTCAATATGTTCTGAAAAAAAAACCCCCCAAAAAAACAAAAACAAAAATAAAAAAATAGAAAAAGTGGTAAGGAAAAATCCTTTGTTAGTTTGAAACTTTAATATGGATGTCATGCATGGTGTTATACTCTCAACAGTATACAATAGCTTCATCAGATCCATGACTAAAATGGATTTGAGCAAATGAAGCCTGTAGATATTAAGGACCGTCTTCTTTCAAACATAGTAATCTGGTGCTACAGAATCACAAATAACAGAAAGAACATCGCTTGAGAACTTTTAATCGTAGCAACTAAAATGGATAGAAAATGTAACCCAAACAAAAAATAGTAACATAATCAGGATGATGCAATCCCACACTATTTCAAACAAAAGAAACTTCCATCAGTATTGGAAAGAGCAATAACAATTACTGGACTTGAGAAACTTATTTCCCTGAAAAATTGAAAGATTGTATAAAATTTAAACAATGGTGGTAATGAATGTTGAATGTTTCTTTATAAGTCAGTTAGCTGAGTGCCACGCTTTGGGCGATCATGTCTTAAAAGAGACATGACTGACTAGGCAGATTATTCCGCAGTAGGTTGCCATTGCATTCTGCGGTAGACTGGTTGCCAGTAAAGGCTACAAAACCATAATCTGTCCTATTATTTAACCAATAACTGGAGGGAAGAGATAGATTAATACCTTTCTCAAGGGCATTTGTGCATAAGTGAATGCAAGGGATTCAACTGGAATTTGAACTTGGGACTCTGATTTGTCGTTCCTAGATGATATCCACTGCACCACAAGGAAATTGCTAATATTTTTGTTACTAGTAGTTTTATTATATTTACTGTTTCTTGTTAATAAAATTTGCTGAATAATAACATTATAAGCATCTGTGATGATATGCTAATCTTCATTACAAGCATTAAAAGCACTAAACTGTTTCTCAAGTCCACTGCTATTGCCCTTTACAGTAGTGAAGGAGGCTTCCTTCCTAACATTTTGTTTGAAGTAGTATGAAATGTCAACATCTTCATTATGTCATTATTTTTTCTTTGAATTACATGTGATAGCCATTTTAGTTGTTGTTGCATAAAAAAAAACCTCTTACAAGACAGGCATACTTGCTACTTTACGGTGCTTGCAAACTTGTTATTTACTTACCTGTCATTAACTCTCAAAATAGATTCCAGAAGAAGTTTAAAATGGTTTTTCTTTCACTCATGTACTATTTGTTTTCCATCTGTAACCTTAATTTTAAGGTCAAATGTGAAAGATATAAAAGCCGAGTGAAGTTTAACAATTTATATCTTATTTGTCATTCTTGATTACTGGTAAATTGGCATTTTTTTAAAACTTATACGAAAATTTGTTCCATATATAAAACAATATGACTATATATTTTTGAGCTATGCAACCTGATCTCCTCTTCTTAGTAATGAAATATTCCATTGTTAACAGGAGGCATTACTTAATGCCAGTTAGAAAATGTCTTGTATTATCATAACAATGTGATATCTCATTAATAAGGAAGATCAGGATAACTGTATTAACTTTCTTTATATATATTTACTTTCAATGAAAGAAAAACAAGTCTTTCTTAGATGCAACTAGTGTACAGATAAAAATCCAACGTTACTCATACAGAAATTGTAACAATGGAAAAGCAAAATGACTTAAATATTACCATCATTTTTTTTACTGTATTAATAAACTAGCAAATGATAAGTGCCAGACAAAACTGAGAATAGATATGTGCAAGAATTTTCAGCAAAATAAAATATTTAAACTGTATATTGTCCCTAGTTTTCAAGAAGGTATGTTGGTAACTTTAGCACAAATCTAATAGAAATTTTAAAAACTAGCCAAATACCCATCCTACAGATTTACCTACCATTTACTCCTGTCTTAATAAGAAATCTGTCAAGGCTGATAAAATAAACCTGGCTGCTGTCCTTCAAAAGAACCTCTAATCTGTGATAGACTGGGGGTAGGGAAATGGATTGTAAATTTTAATACCTCCAAAACAAAACTGCTCTCCTTTAACCACCATAAACTTTCCTGCTTACCATCAGAATGGATGATGCTAATCTTCTAGAGAGCCCCTTGGCCTTACTTTCTTAAATGATCTCAAATAGAATGACTACATTGCATCTACTGCTAGGAAGGTTAGGTCACTGTCTTGGGCTAGGAAGTTTTCTTCATCAGAATCCTTTTGTACATTTATAAAGCTATCATTTATCCATGCAATTTAATACTGTTTCCATATCTGGTTGGCTTCTGCTATTTATCTTGAGGTTCTCAACAAAATCCAAAGGAGGATCCGCAATATAAGCAATCCTGACTTAGCAGCTCACCTTCAGTCACTTTCTCAATCACATGATGTAACTTGCCACTATCTTTTCTACAAATATTTTCACGGCTTCTGCTCTGACAAGCTTTTTCTCCCTGGTTCCCTGACGATATGTATTTACTCATGCTACTAGATTGGCATCAAGGTCTCATCCTTTTACCGTCAAAATAGGTTAATGTAAACACCTCTTCTACTCTAACAGTTTCTTTTTTTGCACTTCTCGTTTGTGAAACTCCCTTCCATTTGCTTGCTTCCCTGATAGCTACAATCTCCAAAAGTTTAAATGCAATGTCAATTGCCATCTTCTAGCTATTTGATTCCCATCCATCTCTTATTTCTTTGGCATCCCTTGTATCTTGTTTTTTTCTCTCTATGTGACCCCCTGGTGCACCAGTGGTGGTTCAGCCTTGCTCGGGATGAAATGATTAAAAAAAAAAAAGGATGGAAATGAAGTTCTCTTAATGCTTTTATTAATTATAAAAATGAACAACAGACTATATTTACATATTTAAGCTTTAGCATGAACATTTCAGAGTGTTTGGGTGTCAACTTGAGGACGGTGGAGAAGATTTGAAAAGAGTTGGACAAGTGTAACGGTGATTATGAAGGTACAGCAGCTTGGAAAACTCACTCTGACTGTTCTGACGAGAAAAGAACTCCTGAATTTGTTGGTGAGTGTGTGAGTTTCTTATCAGACACATAGGGCATGAAGATATTCGATATTTCTTATACAAGATGAGAAAAGGCCAATTTTTATCCCAAGCCATGAAGGACAAGAGGAAAGACTCACTACGAAGCTTTTCAACTCAAGCATCTCCTCAAACTGAACATGCTTTGGTTTTTCTCAGACAAGAAAAATCTCTGCTAGGATAAAATGGTGAACACACAGAACAACCGTTGGCTTACTATGTCTCCAAAAGATGTACTTAGAATGATGAAAACCAAATAACCAGTCAACATCATGGTGTTTAAAGTGATCACTAGTGATGGCAATGTTATGCCTCTATTCATCTTCCCACAGGGCCTCAGACTTAATATAAAGGCCTACATCAAGTGTCATGAGGAGGAAGTGCTTCTCTTTGGGTCAAGAAGGTGGTTGCTGGAAGACCCAATGCCTTGCAACAGGATTCTGCACTATACCACACAAGCCGAAGAACCCAGTCATGACTGTCAGACAATTTCTGTGACCACATCACCCCTTACATCTGACCCTCTAATTCCCCAGACTGCAACCTCCTTGATTATCATGTGTGAAATGCAATTGAGTGTGAGACCAACAAAATTCCTTGTAACACCAAAGATAAACTGAAGGCAAGGATTATGGCAGCATTCACCAACTTAAACAAAATCATCTGGAGGCCGTGGTTGAAACCAATGTCGATTTTATTGAATAAATCTACTCCTTAGTATTTCAAGACATTTTTGTGTAATTTGGTACAGAGAATAAAATCCTAACTGGGCCGAAAATTCAAATATTTGAAAAAATTATTTACTTCATATTTACTTAAAAAATATAATAAAAAAGGTATTTTACAGAAGGCAAGATTATGTTTATTAAACAATTCTAAAAAATGCAAACACACTGATATTTTTTCTAACTTATGACAAGGCAGGTATAGATTCTTCTTAAACACAATGAACTTAAAAAATAAACAAATTTTATGAACAGAAATATTGCTTATTTATTAAAATAAGTGTTAAAAATTTTGCAAGTGTTAAAAATTGCAAAATTATTGACACAGATGAAATATTAAAATAGACTTTTAAAAATTGTTATCGAAATCAAATGTTAATGATGCAAATACGATTTGTCATATATTAAAAGCTCATAAGAAAATGATTGTTTAATGACATGAGATGATTGTTTTACTGATGTAAAATGGAGACCCAAGCAAAAATCTAGCCTTATACAAACCCATAAAATATAATGTATTTGCTAGCATCAAGGATGCAGTTTTTTAAAATTTGCTGAGCGATGGTTAGGGTTTTCACAGATCTATGTTAAGCTCAGATGAAGATCATCTATGCCAGATAGTAAACTCTGTCTGTTATGCAAATTTTCAAGACTTATTTGACACTGGCAAACATGGTAAACAAATTTCTAACTTGAAGTAACCACTAACTTGTGTAATTCAAAATTCTTTTGGAACACCTGAACCATTTGGGGACCTTTCAGAATATCAAAGAAAATGAAAATAAAATTTCAACACTGTACAATTGAGAAAATATATTCTTTCTTAATCTGAAAGTTTGAAAAGGAAATTTTAGGAATGAAAAATGAAACAAATTTTTTAATTATTAGAAATATCTGAACCTTTTTAAATGCTAATTCAGTTCTCAACAGTTAAGTGACTAAAGCAATCATTAAATCATTGTTATTAATCCTAAAATTAAGTGGATAAAATTTTCTATAACTTTAATATGATTAATTTAAAAAACTTTTTTCTACTGTTTCTATTAAATAAGACATCCCTCCAAAAAAATAAATTTCATTTTCATATTTTAATCACTCCCACTTCTTGCTTTCTTCAAAGTTTGACCATAACAAAAACAAATTTTTTCAATAATGACTGGGACGATTTCTGGGCTTAAAGAATTAAAGAAAAAAAATGTAAAAAGCTTTTCCTACTAAATGGCCCTTCTATTAGTTAATGGATATAAATGGATTTTATTCTTTATGTTGGATGGTTGGCAAAAAAAAAAACCAAAACAAAAAAAAACTGGCTCCTCTGGCCCCTCTCCATGTTGGGCAAGATGAGTAATGAATAACACTGTAGGACAAAAAACAGTACATATCAAAGGGTAGAAGATCTTAAGAGTCAATGACCAGCTAACTAGAGATGGTGTCTCCATTAAGTCACCATTCATTTAAAGACAAATCAAAATTTATATACAAAACAAAAGACGATTAGTATCAAATATTTAAAAATTATCTTCTTAAAATAATCTTTTACATTATGTTATTTAGACTCATAAAAAAAGCAAAGGAACTTCACAGATTGGAAATTTTAAGCATTTATTAAAAGGATTAATGATGTCAAGATTTAGAAATGGTGTACAAAGCTGTAATCATTAAAAAAATCACTAGAGTTAAAAGAGCATTTTCACCAATTTCCTCAATTCTAAAATTCAACAAACCCATGCAGATGAGCTTGGGGCCATAAACAATCTATTTTATTTTATTGATAATACTGTTGGTGTACAAGCTTCAAGAGTTTATAGAAATTTAAACACATTTTTCTTACATACAAAAAATATAAAATAAAAAGCCTTGTTATCATTGGTTAGCATCTTAGCCAGAGAAGCAGACTCATACAACTGCTATCTACTTCAAAAACTGTTCTAGTTCTCAGGAATTATCACATGAGAATAAATTCAATTAGGTATCTCATGAATAGACTAAATGATAAACAGAAACAGTGGTAACCAAAATGATCTTAGAAATGGAATTTGAACATTCTTTGAAATTTGACTTAAAAATTAATTTTCAATTTTATTTATAAAATATTAACATATAGACATATATGTATAGTTATAATATGAAATGGAGCTGAAAATTTATCAGCTGATTTCTTTCATTTATACCATTCTTTAAATCTAATTGATGGAATTAAATATCTGTATACTTCACATGTAAGTTCCACTGAAAAAGGATTTTCTTGAAATATTCACAAAATTTAAGATCACACTAGAAAAAATCAGGGCACACCAGAGAAAAATGAAATAAAAAGACAGCTACATTAATGGTTTGCAAAACAGGCTTATTTGTCATAGCTTTAGAATGGAAGTTATTCTGATAATAAAATAAATATAGCAATAAAATAAACTCTTGTTAAAAATTTGAAACAAGAAATAATTGTAAATTTGACCCAATAAATTTTTGTTTCATAACATACATTTTTTTTTTAGAGGAATAATGTCAATTGTTACTTACCTGATACTAAATTGATTGTAGCTATGATGGGATGAAGAGTTGTTATTGTTCTAAATGACTCAAAATCAAAGATTAACCCTCTAGGGCCATTCGTATCATATTTGATACAGTATGAAAACCAGCCTTGAAAGAAATATTTTCCTGAAAAATTTTTTAAGAGAAATATTTTATAAATTTCAAATGAAAGCAGTACTGACTGCTCAGTCAATGAATACCAAATGTTTCCTTATAGGGAAATACCAAATGTTTCCTTATAGGGAAATACTGTATCAAATATGATACGAATGGCCCTAGAGGGTTAAAAGAAAATCAGTTTTGATGGGAGCTAGAAAACCTTTTACAAATTGCTTTGAAAATTGTTTTTAAAATTTCAAACATGATCAAAAGATGAAAATTTCAGTAAATAGTGAACTGATGATTGACGAAATTCAGATTCCATTTTTTAAGTCGTGTCATTAAGACTTAGTTTTAGAATAAATGCAATACAAATTACACTACCAGTTATACTTTAATGAAAGTGCAATTGAAAACAATACAATCCCATAGTTAAAAAAAAAAAAAGTTTTAACTGTTTTGCTTTTAACATTAATTCTAGTTTGTACAGTTATTTGCAAATTATATTCTAAACTAAAAAATAACAAAAGCATTAAAACCATTTTTAATGCAATATCACAAAACGCATTGATATTAAAAACATATTTACATGAAAGATTAAGATTAGTAAATAAATAAAAATCTATCAACAAGTAATTAGTGTAATTAAATTTATTTTCTTGTGAAACATTTATTAAAGGGTTTTGTTTCATGATTGAAATATTGTTGAGTAAAAATGGAAGCATCACTACAATGTTCAATCTGAACAGTGAACAAAAAAATAAAACAAAATTTTAAATGATTTATTATTGATAAAATCTATATGCGTATCTCAAATCATTTATGGAATTTTTAACTGATGTAAATATATAACATTTAATATGAAAATGTTTTAAGGCGGTTCATTTCGGTGAACATATTAAGCATAATCTGGATGCAAGAGAGTAAAGAGAATTACTTTGAAAAGAAAGGATACATTTATAACAGGAGCAAAATAACTAAGAATAAACGAAAAGAAATTATATTTAGTTTATTAGAAGTTTCTGCAGCAAAAAACATAAAAAGTAAAAATGCCTAAAACAAATTTAATAAAAATTAATAAAAATGTTATATGAAACTGGATGAGTCGGCCAGTTTACCCTGAGAAAATGGAGTTTTTCTTTTTTACCAAGATAAAGCAAGGTCCTTTCTCATTGGTTTTGTTATGCTAATAATATCTATTTTTCTCAGTTTAAATATTGCACAATGTTAAGAAAATTGCAATAAATATTTAAAAATAAATCAAAACTTTCAAATGCTTGTGTATTTTATAATAAAATGAATTCAATGAACAATCTATTAGAAATGGTTTATATATATATGTTTGTTATGCTGATCAGCTGGAGAGAATATAGAATAAAAGTATAAATTTAAATGTCGAGATTGTATTTGGTTTATGAAATTTTATCCATACAAAACTGACATGAATTACATGACAAAGTTTTTCTGAATTATTGTGTTGACCATTCTGCTTTCATAAGCAATTGAAATATGAAAGAATTTAGATGAATGGATGTAATAATTAAAACAAATATAAAAAAAGGGTAGAAACTGTATCATAATCTTGTATATATCATAAACTCCCAATATCAGTAAATCTTTTCAAAATTGAAGGAAAGTTATCCTTGTAAAGAACTGGATCTGCACGGAACTCTACAGTTTGGAGAGCAACAGTTCCATAAGTAGCAACAAACTGATTTATACATTCGGATCTCTCCACCATATGTGTAAGGTCCATTGACAACATTTCATTATTTACACATTCTGGACACTTGAACTTCTTACGTGGAGTCACCTTGATAGGAGATTTTCCTGTAGCATTAGTAATGAGGAAATTGAAAGCAATATCTTCACAGTTCATATGATCATCAACCCAGACTTTGATATTTCCAGGCATTGAATATGTGTAAAGATAATTGTAGAACTGAAAACAAAAAAACAAAAAATTACATGTTAAATTGAAATATAAAATAATTTATTGTAAAATATATATATATATATATATATATATATATATATATATATATTCTCTGTTTTCTTTTAAGAAAAACTTTAAACACCGGTCATATTTCCGTAATAAATTTATTTCCGTCAATAATTGTTGTTGCCAACAATCACCGACTTCATCAGACGGAAGGCCCTATTCGACTTGTTTCATGTCGTATTACTATGGAATGAAAGTTCAGTCAAGGCCAGGCGGAGGGGGAGGCAACATAGGATAGCCCACTATAATAAGTATTTCCGTTTCCATTTGTCGGGATATAGTGGGAGGAGAAGTTTAATACAAACAAAACAACACGTGACTAATGTCACCAGCATATATATAAACACACACACACAAATAAACACACATATATCTATATACATATCAGTCAGTTAAGTGCCATACCTGATGCACACTTGGGCCATCATATCTCTTTTAATCCATAACTGACTAAGTAGATTTTCCTGCAAAAGTTTGCCAGTAGACTGGTTGCCAAACCAAAACTATAGAACCCAATCTATCCTACTATGCAACCCATACCTGCAGGGAGAAGCAATGGATTAATATCTTTTCAAAGAGTATTTGTGTGTAAGTGAATGCAACAAATTCAACTGGAACTTGAACTCTGCTTTCTAATTTCTCATTCCGAACTGATATTCACTGCACCACAATGCACACACATACAAATATTCATTTATAATAACACCTAACTACTTATTTTACAAGCACAGCTTTCTGCTGAGAGTGGGTGGGAGTCTGTCTAGTCAGTACCTGTTATAGATACCTGTTCAGGTACATTTGTGTCTGTTCAACACTCACAGAGCCCACCAGTGGTGTATACTGCAACTATATTTAGCTATGGTTCCTTGAAGACAGTGGATAATTTGTCATGGTCAACAGTTTCAATAACATCTTTATGCTCAAATCCTCAGTTATAATAACTTATGACTTTATGTAAGCATAGCCATCAATGGCTTCCAAACAGTTGTGCCTACCCAATTTCACTCACAACTTTGACTGAACCTGTGTTATGGTTTTCTAGCAGTTTCTAAAGATGCTGCATTGCTCCTCGAGACTGATAATATCAAGAAGTTACTTTCTTGAAAAATTGACCATGGTGAGATTCAAACCCATGTTTTATGATGAGTAAATAAATGTTCTAACCACTCAGTCATGCATCCAGATATAATGTACATGCACAGTCAGTTAAGCACCATCCGTGATACACGCTTGGGCGATCATGTCTTGAAAGAGATATGACTGACTGGGCAAAAGATTATCCCGCAGTAGGTTGCCATTACTTTCTGCAGTAGACTGGTTGCCAGCCAAGGCTACGGAACCAAGTCTATCCTGTTATTTAACCCATAACTGGAGGGAAGAAACGGATTAATACCTTTCCCAAGGGTATTTGCATGTAAGTGAATATAAAGAAATTCAACTGGAATTTGAACTCGGCTTCCCGAATTCTCATTCCGAGCTGATATCCACTGCACCACAATGCACGTACATGCACACCGAGTTTATAAAGTTCTCATACTGAGTAAAAAATATCTCACTGTAAATTCTGAAGGAATATTTCTTATTTTGTCATTGTTTATTCTATTAGAACATCTGAATTTTTTATTTCTAATAACCTTTGCTTTTCAAAGATGTGCAAATATAACTCAAGTGGGCTTGTACTGTCAAAAATGATGGCAAAATATTTATATCAATATGCTGTCTGAAATTATGGCAACATATATATTGATGTACCTTTTATTGAGTATCTTACATTAAGACACATGAAAAAAAAATCCAAACACTGAGTGTTTGACAGGAGGGAAATATATATGTATATTTTTGTAAATAAAATCTGAAAATTACATATGTCGTATCGCCATTTTAGCGAGAAAAAATAAATTTCATATACCGATGTATGAATTTTTGGGGGAGTAAACTTCTGCATAATAAATGAATTTTGTCATTGAAGAAGCGAAATTTTTTTCTTGCTGAAATGGCCATACTACCATATGTAATTTTTTGAGTTTTATTTGAAAATATACATATTTGGCTCTGTAAATAGATAATACTATTTATATTGAGCACTCTACCAAGATCATTTTTAATATTAATGAGATTAATAATAATAGGATCTGTTTTGGGATTTTACTTACATGCTATTTTTGCTTTGGATTTATATATACACACACACACACAAATAAATACACAATGATCTTTATTATAATAGAGAGAATATATATATATGCTTCACTACTCGACATAATTATTGCAAAAAAAATAAAATAATAAGGCACTGTTAAAGAGCAAAAATGCAGCACAAAGCTTTCATAACTGGTAGTAAAGAGAATGAACTGAGCTGACACTGCCTTGCTATTGTTTCTCTCTCTATGAGTGTGACAGGAGGCACATATACATAACGGTCTCTAGTATCATAGAGAGGATTGTTAAAATTAAATTTAAAACTCATAATTTAAATTTTTATGATTTTGAAAATTTATCAAGTGAAGCAAGTTGAACAAAGAAATATTTAAAAAAAAATCTTTAGTGTGTTGGTAGGGTGAACATACATTTGTTTTTTTATAAACTTTATCTGATTGATACATTTTAACTTGTAGTGATGAGTTTATCAGTTATGTTAAAAGATTTATTTTGATAAATGAAGACGTTAGAGATGTTATTGCAAATAAATCCACCAAAAATAAGAAAAGGTTGAGAATGATTTTGAACTTACTTTATGATAGAAAGCTGCTCCAGTAAGTACCATTGAAATAGCATTAGTCCATTCTGATTCGTATTTCCATTTCTGTGTGACATTGTTTAACAAATGAACTCGAGATGGAAAGCCAACTAGTCGGTCAGAAAACTCCCGCCAAGCCTATAAAACAAATAATGGCATAATTATAAGTTCTTTGGTAAATTTTTATCAATTTTTTTCATGGCAAAAATTATGGAAAGTAGTTGTGCAGACAAATGACATAAAGAAAAGATTTTTCTAAAATTTATGTACTTCAACACAAGTGTTAAAAAGATAGAGGGCAGAGAAATATTTGAATCTATTATAATTACAAACAGCTTCTCTTCCCCCCTCCCCCTCCATTTGGTCAAGTCAGACTTAGGCTTGCTACTGGTAACATGTAATCAAGTGGAATGTGAATTTGAGTTTTGTTTAATGGCATATCAACCTCTGTGGGTTATTTAATGCCAAAAGGTTGGGTTTTAAGGTATTCTTTTTAATTTTCAGTTATGTGAAGGTTGATTTAGTCAGATTTTAATATAAGTTTTTTGTTTTTATTCTTTTTAATTTTAGAAAACTGAAAATGTCTTCTAGTTTTAAATTCAAAAATGTTTCGCTGAGAATCATTTTTTTTTTCCTTCAAAAATGTATATTTTTCTATATATATATATATATATACACTCTAGCAGTATAGCCCGGTATTGCTTGGGTGTAATGAAAGAATTAAAACTAATCCATAGTCCTGGAGCTCAGACTCTTTGGACATTCGTACGAAAGACTAAAAAGCAATAGTTGTTTCCAGTTAAAGCGAAACTGTAGACTGAAAGAAAAATGAATGGATGTAAGTCAAATTTTGATTTCCTGGTAGTGATATCAAATAATTTTTTTTGTTGTAAACTGAATTTTGAAGGCTAAATAAGTCCTCTGAGTAAATGGTATCATGGCTGAGACTAAGAACTACAATTAGAGCTGAACCCGAAGCAAAAACTAAAATAAAAGGGCTGAGAAAAAATTAAGACATACAGGCAGATAAACAGACACACACACAAACATCTTGCCTTTTATATATATACATTTTCGATTTTCTGCACTATTGTAAGAACTGCAACCTTGAAACTTCTGAATATCGTTTCTTATGTCTTTGTCTATGAGTGTAACAAATTTGATTAAAATTGGACCACTCCTTCTATAACCTGATATTTTCGATTATCGATTTTCGATATTTATAGGGGGTACCTTGACACAAAACCTAGCTAAGAACACTTGCAGACGTTTATAGTACAACTGTGTAAATTTTCAAGAAAATCGGTTCAGCCATTTCGGAGTCTATAAGTAATGGACACACACACACACACAAAGTTCCATTTATAAATAAGTTTATATATATGTTCTATAAAAGTTCTATTTTTAAAATTTACTTTCATAGTGTTTTGACCCCAGTTTGGGGGTTAACTATTTGCCCAAAGCTGGGACCCTAACAAGGTGCTACCACTCCAGGTCAGGGTGGACCTGAGAACAACAGCAATTAAGAGGTGGTTCCATGCCCCTCACAACCTCCCAATCAGAGGCCTTGCTGCCAGATGCAGTTTAGTATCATGCCCAGGATCTGTAATCGAGTGAACCTGCCACACAGATGGGTGTTGATGTTTAAACAAGCTCTCCAACTTGCTTGATGGAAAAAAGGTGGATGAGCTTCTTATAAGAACAAACAACCAACTTGTGTGTGTGTGTGTGTGTGTGTGTGTGTGCGTGTATATATATATATATATATATATATATATTATGGACTCTCCCGTCGATTTCGACATATGAGTGTCTAACCCAGTTAGACTGCCACACAAGGAATTGTTTAGAGTGGTGTAGTCTTGTGTAGCACCATCCACACTTTTTGGAACTGCTGATAACAAACAATTGGTGCAGAAATTTGCCACAGAGCACATGAACAGCAGACCTCAGTTATTTAACCCATAACTGGAGTACCTTTTCCAAGGGTATCAGTGCATAAATGAATGCAGAGTGTTCAACTGGAATTAGAACTCGGCTCACTGATTTTCCTTTCCAAGCCAACATCCACCGCATCACAACGCACATCTGTCAATAAACGCTTACAGCACCTGGTATTCCCAAGCAGTCACCCTTCTAAGTACTGGCCAGGGTCAACGTTGCTTAACTTTGGTGACTGAGCGGGAACCGGTGTATTCAATGTGATATGACTGTTATATATATATATATATATATATATATATATATATATAAAAAGGAAAACTCAACTCATCATTTAGATTGGTTATAATTTATAATTCATTTATAATTCCTTTAGCTCATAGAAATGAATTATAATTTATAACCAATCTAAATGATGTGTTGAGTTTTCCTTCATAAATATGATATTGCTCTGGATAACATCCATTGATCCCTCTATACAGATATAACACATAATATTTTATATTAAGTAGATCTTGTTGGATTATCCTTGCCATTCATGGATTTGACATCATTTTATATATATATATATATATATATATATATATATGGGTGCATGGCCAAATGGTTAGAATGTTCACTTTTTAACCATGAAGCCTGGGGTTCAAATCTCATCATGGTTGATTTATTAGGAAGGTAACTTCTTGACATTATTGGTTTGGAGGAGGCGATCCCAGTGCATACCACCTTTGAAAAGTACCTGAAAACCATACCATGGTTTAACCCAAGCCTTGTAAGTGAAGCTGGGTAAATGGGACCCTTCAGAAGCTGTTGAAGGTTGCGATAATACAAAGTCACAAGTCATTGTAACGAAGGGTTTGAGTATCCTAGCCTTGTTCTGCCTGTTGTTCATGCCAGATAATGTGCTCTCTTCTAGAAATTGTAATTAAGGTTTGCTCAGCAGAGTTGCAGTCTAAACCACAGGTGACTGTGGGTGTTGAACAAACACAAGTGTGCCTGAGCAGGCGTCAGCAATGGGGATTAGCTAGCTTCCCTAATAGACAGTTATCCTCAGATATAAACCATAATTATTAACTAATTCAGACAATTACTAAATAATTTATGTTCTCAAAAGAAAAAAATCATAAGATCATATAAAAAAATTACATAAAAAACTTAATACCTTGTCTGCCATTCTTAATAAAACCTGCATATATATATATATATATGGGGAAACCAGTGACTCAAAGATAGTCTAATTAAGATCCTGTACTGGGAAAAAAGTGTTCAATGCCTCGCATTAAAGCAGAACGTAATACTTATACAATACTCAGATTTTCACTAACACTAAACATGACTGACTGCAACTAACAGTTTTATGCACATGTGCACAATCCACAGGCAGTCAACAGCTTAAGGATTGTGTTCACGTGCACTGTTAGTTGTGGTCGATCATGTTTAGCAAGGATTGTATAAGCATATATATATATATATATATATATATATATATATATATAGAGAGAGAGAGAGAGAGAGAGAGAGAGAGAGACAGACTAGGATGGGGTCCTGAAAATGAATGGCAACCTTTCTGTAGACTAGAACTATCATGAGTGTCTAAATTAAGTGTCAGGAAGAGCGTTTAGCCTTGTAAAACTCTGCATCAAATTATTATGACATGTCTCAGTATGTTGATTAGCGTAGGTGGAGAGGTAAACTGAGATCTTTTGCACCTTGTTTTGTGCAAGGTTAACCTCAATCCTGCTACCATAAAAGCATGGCTATGATGATGATGAATGTCTTGGGATTTTAAAGTAAAACTTTTTTTTCATGTTAAAATTTAAGACTATTAAGAGGTTTCTTAAAACAGAAACTATTAATAAAAAATGAATTAACCAAGTAAAAGCATAAGCAGCAAAAAGATGATGGCATCAGATTTTTATTTCAAGATGAAATAATGAATAAAATTAATCAATAATAATTAATAATCCAACAAGAAAAAAGAGAAGTTTCAGTAAGAAAAAAAAACCTTTTCAGATATTTTTAAACTTAATGATAACCAATTTAGACAATTTTATTATTAGATTTGAAGACAAAATTATACATTAATTGTTGAATCAATAAGTTAAGTTACATTGATCTTGTACTCCTTGGTCATGATGATTAATAAATATAATGTTATTCTTTGGTTATTATGATCAAGAAATAATGTATTTAGAAAAATTTAAATAACATTTTATTGAGAAACTATTTGAATTTTATTACTCAGTAATATATTTAACATTTATCTATACAATATGCATATATTTATTAATGTTTTTGAATATTTTAAACTTACCTGATATCCAAACTCAAGCTCATCATCTGTCAACATAACAATGTCATCATCCAATGCAAGGATACAATCGGTTTTTATTTCAGTATAAGGGAAAAATCTGAAACATAGATCAAAATTATATTTGAGATTAAAAGAAAAGAAAAAGTCAGAAAATTTCTGAAAAAGAAAAATAGATGCATTATATTATTTTATTAACGGTTCTTTTATTTATTATCGAACTATAGGAAAAATGAAATCATAGCTGTTTTATACAATCTTTATGATTTTAATTATCAACATACCGAGTTTAAGGAATTTCTCTAGAATTTATATTGTTACAATAATAATAATAATAATAATAATAATAATAATAATAATAGGCATATATCTTGTAAGTTCTCAAACTGAAAATGCTTAGCAACAAAGATATGCCATGTTTTTACATCTTCTTCTATGTGCCATGTCCTTTCAGGTGTTAGCCATCATGGATCTCCAAAATTCCCTGTCCTTTGTAGCTCTTAATAAATTGTCTTTTAGTTATTGCTTAAACTTGTTCTATCATCCATTTACTCAAGCTCACTAGGTAGGTTATGCATGGTTTTCCTCTTTTCTTTTTTGCCTTAAATATGTTCTGAGTATCCAATTTTCCAAGCCCTCTTTCCTCATTATGCGCTCCAGAAATTTTGACTCACTTCTTGATGGTAAGTGTCCTACTTGTTTCCATTTTCTCTAAAACTTTGTCGTTACTCACATAGCAATACATCTATATTATTTGAATTTTTAATATCATTTTAGAGGTCAGTCAGTCAGTTAAGTGCCATACGTGATACACGCTTGGGCGATCATGTCTCAAAACAGACATGACTGACTGGGCAAAAGATTATCCCTCAGTAGGTTGCCATTGCTTTCTGTGGTAGACTGGTTGCCGACCAAGGCTATAGAACCCAATCTGTCTTGTTATTTAACCCATAACTGGAAGGAATAGACGGATTAATACCTTTCCCAAGGGTATTTGAGCGTAAGTGAATGCAATGAACTCAGAAAATTGGTCATATTTATTATTTTGCATTTAAAGAAATATTTTGACTTAACATCTTAATAAAACTTGTGCCTCTTTTATAAAATAATTGTTAGCTAATCTCATTGGCCATTACTGATTATCTTCATTGAATATCCTGTAACCAAAGCCTAATAACAAACCCAAGTAAATAGAAATATCTACTAATAGAGAACATGACAGTGTAAAGAGTGCAGATATGAATATTATACAAAATAACATTCAAAAAGAATTTCTTGGATAATTTAAGAAACCAAAAAAGCAATTTTTACCTGTTACTTAATTTATTCTTCCGTGTTCTTACAACTTTTAATGGTTTGTTAATTTTTGGCCAATCTGCAATAAATCAACGTAAAGTAAGTAACAAATGAATAAATAACAATTGTACAGTTTAATATCAAGCTTAAAAACATTATCTGATTGGCTATAAACTCATTACTTGGCAAGAAAAAGTAACATTGATAGAAGATATATTGAAAGAAAAAATTGTGGTAGTAGTTTCACTATTTAAAGCACCAGGGGTCATAAACATACAACCTGCAGGCTTCATGCGGCCTGCAGACTATTTTTCTGCAGCCTATAGGGAACCATTTTCACCAACTGTTTTGTTCTTTTTCAATAACAAATTTTTATCAATAGACATTTAATGGAGAAAAGTACATCTGTACTTTATCAATTTTGCGAAAGGCTTATATTAACAGTAGAAATCTCTTGCTGATGTTTTTATTATCCCAACTGGGATTTTTTATTGTGTCATGCTTAATTACCAAACTATATTTTCATTGATTTTACTGTCCACAATATATATAAATATATTTCATACATTAATTCCTTGACTAATCAGTAATTTTGTATCAATAACTTTGTTGCTAAATTAGTTGGGGTTGAACTAGTTTTTCTTCTTAGTGTATTTGTGCGCACATTTTCAAGATTAAGCGTTCTCGGGTTTGTACTTTTTCAAAGGTAGTAAATTTAGAGATTGACCACTGGGTTCAAACAATCCAGCTCACACCATTTCTTAAAGTCATACAAATACTAAGATATAAATTCAACATGAAACAAGATGATCATAAAATATTTCAAGGTAGAAGAGTGAACCATTCTGACTAATCCAACAAATCAAATATATTATTATACCCACCAACTCTATCACAAAGTTTCATGATTGAAAATAATTTATGTAAGCTCAACATAAAATTTGTTATAACTACTTATCTAAATCTAAACTTATTTATAAATGAAACTTTGTCTGTGTGTGTGTGTGTGTGTGTGTGTGTATCCGTTGCCTATAGACTCCGAAACGGCTGAACCAATTCTCTTGAAAATTTACACAGTTGTACTATAAGCATCTGCAAGCATTCTTAGCTAAGTTTTGTGTTGAGGTACCCCCAATAAATATCAAAAAAATCGGGTTATAGAAGGAGTGGTCCGATTTTAATCAAATTTGATACACTCATAGACAAAGACATAAGAAACGATATTCAGAAGTTTTAAGGTTGCAGTTCTTAAAATAGTGCAAAAAATTGATAATATATATATATCAGGCAAGATGTTTGTGTTTTTTGTCTGTTTATCTGTCTGTATGTCCTTTATACAAATCCACAATTTTTAGCTGATTCTCACCAAACTTCACACAAATATCTTTTAGGCTGAGTCTGAGCTCCAGGACCATAGATTAGTTTTAAAGCTTTCATTACACCCGAGCAATGCCGGGCTATACTGCTAGTAAAACAATAAAAGAATTAATACAAAGCAAATTAATAAGTTAAACTTGAAGGATTAATTTACTTTATCACCTGTAATACATATAAGAAACATTATTTTAAATAAAATATTATATGAACACAAAACAGATATTTTACAGAACACACTCAATGCAATAATCACTCACATTAAGGAGTTTAACCATTATTTTGATTTAAAATATGCTACATTAATTAAAGCAGAAAAAAATTTACTAAGACGAAAATGTATAGAAAGTGCTTTAATCACTAAAACATCTACAGAAATTTACATCCTAGTTCTTACATTTCACCTTTATTGACAGATCTTCTATTATCACAATGTGGGATATTTAATAACATAAGTAAAAAAACACAAAAAGAAAAATTAATAAAATTGGCTACACCAAATATATAAATATATATTTAAAAATGAATTACATTTAAAATGTCAATGTTCCCTCTCCTTCATGCACATGTGTAATTATATCAACAAAAGCATTACTTTAGTCTGATGAATTCCTAAAGAACAAAACATGTCCCGCAAAAAATGTTTTCACACTCCACAGATTTTCCTAAAATAAACATGACAATAGATGGCACAAAAGCTTGTCTTGGAGAAATATTGAAGTGAAGAATGTAGATAAAACTACTTACTGACTGGAGGAGATTTGTTTTGATTATTCCACACAACCAAAACTTTGGCTAGACTAGGAACACGTGCGACCTGTTGGATTACATTGAAAAGTGACTCTGGACGGTCGTATGTCAGAATAACAGCAGTAAAACCAGGAGACTGAGGAGTTATCAAAGGCAAAAAGAGTGGATTGAAAGCACCAAACTGAAAAATATAATAGGATAAACAAATTATAATGCATCTATTTGTAAACTAATTATTTTTACAGTAGAAAAAGGTAATGAGTAAATTTGCTTTCATCTACCTACTTAAATTTACATTCTGTAAAAGGACTTAATATTAGTAAACATTGTTATATTTACTATAGGCAGTTGGCTAAAATTTGTAAAATTAAACTCAGATTTTGTTAAAGCTTTCTAAGATTCTCTACTAAATAACAAAAAAAAATTAGGGATGAATGAAAAGCATAAAAGAGGAAAAAAATAATAAAACTTAATATTTAGTGAAAATTAAATTCATGTAACATTTAAAGCTTCAAATATGGTTGAATATTCATATTTCTAGAGACAAATTTGATAGGTTCTTTGGTCAGAAATAAGAGATCAGGAAGGTTAGATTTAACAATTGCAAACCAAGAAAGAACTCATCTGATTTATACTTAACCCTCTAAGGCCATTCGTATCATATTTGATACAGTATTTCCCTATAAGGAAACATTTGGTATTTCCCTATAAGGAAACATTTGGTATTCATTGACTGAGCAGTCAGTACTGCTTTCATTTAAAATTTATAAAATATTTCTCTTAAAAAATTTTTCAGGAAAATATTTCTTTCAAGGCTTGTTTTCATATTGTATCAAATATGATACGAATGGCCCTAGAGGGTTAAGCACCAACCAAACATTTTAAGTACTACAGATTAACAGTAAAACAAATAGTAAATGGAAATGAAACCTTTTGATCAAATTTTAGTTGAATTAAGAAGGCTAGTCTTTAATATTTGTACGTAGAATGCAAAAAATAGGACTGATGTTTCTTGACTTTTTAAAAACATTTAAGGTTGAAATACAATCTAATTTTAGAAACATTTTATAATGCATCATGTATCATTCTCATTTTCTTGATATGTGATTAATCTCTTGTTAGATGAGACATATTCTGAGGAAATTATACAAGTCTGAATAAATGCAACTATTTCACCATTTATAATAAAATTACAACACTATAGCTTTTACATATTGCAGGAAATGCATTCTTGCTTTCCTGATGGCTACAACCTCCAGAAATTTAAATGCAATGTCAATACTCATCTATTAACCACTGGACTCTAGCTCTCTCCCCACCCCGTATATCCTTCCCTTTCTCTCCACCTATGTATCTGTCATCGCATCTGCATTCTCAGCTTTCTATTGCTCCTTTCTAACTAGTTTGTACTCCTCACTCTTTTCTAATTAATCTTTTTACAGTTTTACAGGTGGAAATGCCACTGCTCATCAGTGGCATTTCCGCCTTGCTCGGGGTGAAATGATTAAAAAAAAAATGTTTGGCAGAGAACAAATTTAATCTGAACGTAAAATAGAAAATTATGTACAATTAAAAATAAGAAAAAATAAATTTCAAAGCCACAATAAGTTAATTTTACTACAAAAGTTTTCAAAAGAAACTAGATTTAAAAATGTACATAAATATTTTCTACTTACAATTTTTCTAATGAAGATAGTACTGTCCATAGACATTAAAAGTCATCAAAAATGAATGTAAAAGCTGTAAAGAAATGCAAATAATAAAGAAAACAATTATCTAAAACATTAACTGAATACTCACTGATGGTGGTTCATTCCACTGGTCGTATTTGCGAGCAGCATAAGGGAAAATTCTATCATTAATTATTTGCAAAGTAGTTAGTGTAATATCTTTAATGGATTTGAAGTAATTCTCCCAGTAAAACTGAACTTGACGACGCATTTCATAAATACGTTCCATGGAAAAGCCTTTAACAATATTCAACACTTGACCAAGATTATCTTCTCTAACTACAAGAGCAGCTCTGTGAATTAAAAGAAAACACCAATAATTGAAACACAAAAAAATATTCTTTACTTATAAAAAGTAAATTACAATGTAATATTCATAATCACAAGTTATATTTTATTGTGCCACATTTTTTAAATAGAAATTATTCTGCTTTCACATACAGTATTAACAAACATAAACAGGAAAAAAACTTTTAGTGTTGTCTTGTCAATGTGTGTCAAAAGTTCGTTGTTCTTGTTAATTTTAAATTTACATGTTTAATTCTTTTATTGAATTTTGATAAAAAAACCAAACTTATTTATAACAATGTTTATTTATTCTAATTTACATAATTTATGCATTTATGTATCCATGTTAACAATAACTCAGAAAATAGTCCATGCTGCTCTAATATTACCCTTTTTATGTTTTTATTAATCAGGTAAGCTTAATGAAATATAGTACCTGATTTGTCATGTTGTTATGATACCAAAGTTTTATTTTAGGTAGGTTACTATATGTGCATTGTGGTGCAGTGGATGTCAACTCAGAATGACAAATTGGGGTACTGAGTTTGAATTCCAATTGAATTCCTTGCATTCACTTACGCACAAATACCCCTGGGGAAAGGTATTAATCCGTCTCTTCAGTTATGGGTTAAATAATAGGACAGATTGGGTTCTTTATCCTTGGATGGCAACCAGTCTACTGCAGAAAGCAATAGCAACCTACTGCGGGATAATCTCTTCTGCTCAGTCAATCATGTCTCTTTCGAGACATGATCGCCCAAAGCGTGTATCACGTATGGCACTTAACTGACTGACTGAAAAGACAATTAAAGCTTCTTCTGGGCATAAAGTGGGGGATCGGTTTTCTATTGTTATGAAGTAATAAACTAATCCTCCATTAATTACTACTTATTAATATAATTCACCAGTCTCCCGCAGAAAGCAATGGCAACCTACTGCGGTATAATCTTCTGCCCAGTCAGTCATGTCTCTTTCGAGACATGATCGCCCAAGCGTGTATCATGTATGGCACTTAACTGACTGACTATCAATGTTAACTTTCTTTTTTTTTATTTAGGCTCAACTAATTACTGTAATGCAAAAAGTACAAGGTAATATTGCACGTTAGCTCAAATGTTGATCAATTAAAAATATATTGACTGAATAGAAGACTCTGAACTGTTACACAATTTTGGACGATTCTTGAAAAACTTTTGTGTGTGATATAAGGGAAATTACAGGATGTTTTGGTAAAAAGAAAAAGTAACTTATATATAATATACAGGTTATGTCAATTTTTTTTGAGAACATGTCTTTCAAGAGCTTTGTCTTCTAACTTATTTTTTTCCTTCTCTTTCCAGATAAATAATGTCAGACATCAAGTTGACATGGTAAATGAATGAGTGTGCTGTAATTGTTGCCTTAAAAGTGTGACAATGTTACAGAAACAGCTTGTTTCCTGAAGGTTGCCTGATCTCTTGTTCTCAAAGTTTGAAATGCTATCTATAAAGAGGTGTAAAAATACTGAATAGACAACATATGCAATGGAAGACTGTAGGTCTTCCAACAAGACACTTCACCATCTCATAAAGCTAAGACATTACAAGCATAAGCATGGATATGTAACTATCTTTATGATCATATTCTCCAAAAACATGGCCTGACCAGAGCTGAATCCATAGGACAACTATGTATGGGTCATAGTTGAGAGGAAGTCAGTTAATGCTCCATAAAAAATCTCAAGTCCATCATAACCAAGAATATATCTTAAATTGATAAAGATTATCTAATTCAAGTATATTAATACTTCCAACCCTTATGCCGAAGCAGTCATGTATGTTAATAGTGGATTTATTAAACAGGTGTAATAAAATGATTCTCCAGATTATTTGAATCAAGTTATTTTCAAATAAAACTTTTTGTTCATGATCTATGTGTCTTTTTCTGAGTTAAATGTAAAAATCCCTACCAAAAACAAAAAAACAAAAAAAAACTGACACACTGTCTATAGCTTCTCTTCTTCATTTCTATTCAAGTTATATTGATATTTTGTATTTGAGGTTCATCATGTTTCAAGCAATATATCTCTTTTATCAATATCTAAAAAGTATAATTTCAATCTACAGTTTATATTGTTATTGCAAATTTTTCTAAAGTAAGAGTAACTGTGCGATTCAGAATCAACAGTTTATATTGTCAACCTCATAAATTTTTCTAAGTTCATTGAAGAGTTTTTTTTAAAGAGTGACTGGAAGATTCAGATTCCACTTTCTTCAGCTCATTTTTGATGACTAGCAGCATTGTAAGATATAAGCTGCTGATTTCTTTGTTAAATTTATTTCATTTTTTCAAAAACAAAATTTAAACATGCAATTTTTACAATGAAAATTCTGTTTTATTTAAAGATTTAAATTTCTAAGCAAAACAATTTAAAATGAAATTACCTTTTCCAGTCAAGAACTTCTGAAAATGGGAGCACATATCCATCAGCTACCACCACAGGAATGCAACCAGCTTGCAAGGCATCACTAAAAGCTGTTTGCCCTAAACGGGCTCGACGAATAACCAAGCAAAATGTGGCATTCTGAAATTGTCAACAAGGAAAGGTGGGGTCGGTATAATAATAATAAATGAATTATTTCAGTTTAATATTTCCAAGCCTACAATAGATGTTACAGAAACTTTAAGCTTTCAAACTGATGAAATGTTGAACAATGTTTTTATTTATTAATAAAATTTAATATCCATAATGGCAATCATCAAAGCAGTCATTTTCAACATGTTTAGTCAGATATTTTTTTAGAGTGCTAGCTATAAATTTTTCAAAAAAATATTAAATTCATTTAAATCTAACTTGAATTTAATTAAAAAAAATGATTTTCAGATTAAAACAAAATATTCAAATAAAAGACATTTCCATCTGATTCCACCTTCAGGAAATGGATAAAAATCAAGGAAAGTCTAATTACTATAAATAAAATTGTATGCAAATAATTTTTTTATTATAAGTGGACATTGAATAACCCTGAATATTAGTTGAATGAATAATATCTTAGTACATATAAAAGTAAAATTGCCTTTGTAAAACATATAAATACATACATGGAGTGCTGAAAAGTTCTTAGTTCAATCAAGAAGAGTTTCCATAAAAAATTGGATGTTTACTCATTTGGTTAGATTTTAGGAACTGGACTAACCTGACAAATCTTCTGACCCCTTTTTTATTCATGAATGTTGGTCACTGTGAGCATTCTTATTTTCTTTTGCCTCAAATAAGTTTTTAGAATGTTCTTCAAAATAATAAATATAGCATTCAGTCAGTCAGTTAAGTGCCATACGTGATACACGCTTGGGCGATCATGTCTCGAAACAGACATGACTGACTGGGTAGAAGATTATCCCGCAGTAGGTTGCCATTGCTTTCTGTGGTAGACTGGTTGCCGACCAAGGCTATAGAACCCAATCTGTCTTGTTATTTAACCCATAAATGGAAGGAATAGATGGATTAATACCTTTCCCAAGGGCATTTGCGCGTAAGTGAATGCAAGGAATTCAACTGGAATTCGAACTCGGCTCTCCGATTTCTCGTTCCGAGCTGATATCCACTGCGCCACAACGCACATCCCAAATATGGCATTACATAGTCAAAATGATTTGTTTGTTTAATAAAATATTTAAAACTTTACAATTACAAATGTGCAGAAAATACAAATAATGAAAGAAAACATAAAAGGAGTTATATTAATGGAAAACAAGTTACTTTTACTACATATTAGCGTGAAACTTCAAGTACTGTTTGATTATATTGATTTAAATATTTTTTTGTGCTTTTTTGATTTCTAGTTTAATACAAGAAATTACACTGGCACCATCAGAAGTAATTGTGTCAGCAAAATCAATGTTTTTGACATTTTTTTATAATTCCATATTTCACAATATCCAAGCAAAACTATGTCATTCTCAAGAGCTCTATATGAAGCACAAATTAAACAAAGTGATAAATAAACTGTTTGAGCAAGAGATACAATAAGAATTCTGAACCGTGTTATTTT
Source organism: Ascarosepion bandense (assembly GCA_037127315.1). NCBI lineage: Eukaryota > Metazoa > Mollusca > Cephalopoda > Sepiida > Sepiidae > Ascarosepion > Ascarosepion bandense. The sequence continues at coordinate 6,484,799 of JBBBDQ010000511.1, forward strand.
TGTAGTTCTTTGAAATCTCTATAGAAATTATCTTAATGATGGTGGTCAAGTCCCTTCAAAATGATAGGAAGTTCAATAACACCAACGAGTCAATGCTTACTTCTGATAAATTCTATTCAACTATAATCGCCCGGTTCACACTCCACCCACGTCTATTGAACAGGTGAAGAGGCTCATCCCTTGTTTCCTGTTTAGGATGTGGTTTCCGGTTTTTCTCTTTTCCAATCTTTTCACTCTTACGTAGCCCCCTGCACATCAGTGGCGTTTTCGCCTTGCTTGTGGTGATATGATTAAAAAAAAAAAAATATATTGATGCAGCTAATGATACTTCTTTTCAAGTTGTCTAATTTTCTTTGGCATTAATAGAAAACACTAATGCATGTGAAAAAAAAAAACAAAGATATTTTATATGACATCAAAATACAATTCACCTGCAATATATGAGGATATTCATACACAACTGATTCCCGGCATCTTTGTGAAAAATTCCAAGGTTTTTCTTCACTAGGACATCGATCAAGCAATAAAAGCCGTCCATCTCCACGTGCTAAATGGTTTAGTTCTTCCCTGTACTCTCTATGTAAGCCTGGTTGTGCAGAAATTAAAAGCCAGCGTCTGGTTTCTCTAGAACAAGAACAGAAACAAATGTTAAATCAAATGGCTTTGCATGTGCTTAAATTTGATGAATGTATGGAAAAGTAGTGTTTTCAGTGGATTTTGATTGTAAATTATTATTAATATAAGCAATATATGTCAATAGCAGAGAATGACAAAAGTCAAAGATAAGTATTTAGACTATTTACATTGTTCGGACTGTTGTCCTCATCTTTACTGTTACATTCATGTTTCAGCCATTGTACACTCCGGCCTTCTTCAGATGCTGTTTGCTGGAATTTTAAACTGATAGTCCATAGCGGTAGACAGTATATACCATGCCTTTGAATATCTCAGTTTTAGTTAATTCATCTTGATAACTATCCATATTTTTGTTCTCTTCTACGAAGACATGGATTGAACTCTTTCAGTCAAGTCATTTTTGGGATCAATCATCCACTAGGCCAACAAATATCACCTTAAAAAGGCCGGAGAGTACAACAGCCAAAACTTTGTGCAGTAAAGATGGGGGACAACAGTTTGAATAGTGTAAATAGTTAAAATGCCTCATCTCAAATATATATATATATATATATATATATATAAGTATTTAGAACTTTGGCATATTAACCAAACCACAAAAAGTGATCAGCTATTAACCAAGTTAATATAGTTAAACTTAAACTTGGATTTTAAAGTATTTCACCTTTGTATTCCAAGAAGGCTGCTATGACAAGTTAGTTACAAAAGAAGATGAACAAAGGATGAAAGAGAAAAAAAATTAACATGTTCAATTTCAAAAGTAAAACTTTGCAAAATTAATCTCTTTTTATTTTACTTCTTATCAACTAAACTTAAAAAGTTCCAGCCAAAAACAGAAAGACAATTTTACCAAAAACTTAAAAACTTCAAAATAATTTCTCATTCAACTGATAATTTTGACATATCATGAAACTAGAATCAATCATATAACAAGTCCAATTGGAGTAGATAGACTAAACTATCGCCCGGTCCACACTCCACCCACGTCTATTGAACAGGTGAAGAAGCTCATCCCTTGTTTTCTGTTTAGGATGCGGTTTCCGGTTTTCTCTTTTCCAATCTTTTCACTCTTTTCTTTTTTTTTTTTCAATTGGAGTAGATAGACTAAACTATCGCCCAGTTCACACTCCACCCACGTCTATTGAGCTGGTGAAGAGGCTCATCCCTTGTTTCCTGTTTAGGATGCGGTTTCTGACTTTCTCTTTTCCAATCTTTTTACTCTTATGTAGCCCCCTGCGCATCAGTGGCGTTATCGCCTTGCTTGTGGTGATATGATTAAAAAAAAAAAAAGTAACTTTTAAACTAATCTAGATTTCTGGCTGCATTAATTTGAACAAAAATATCCCTATTTCAATAGCACTAACTTAGGCAGAACAGTTCATTGCCAAAATGAAACTTGAAAAATGGAAGAAAAGTAAAAACAAAGTAAAGATAAAATATAGAGCACTAGAATGTTCATTTTTGAGATTTATCCCCCAAATCATTGATACTTAATTATCAGACAATATAAACTTTTGGTAGAACTGCAAGTTGACCTGTATCAGTTTCCATTGTTGTTACAGGCAAATGAAGAAAATATTATCACGAACTTAAAAGAAGAAGACTGAATGTTGCTTATCTGAAATTATCCTTAAATACATTACAAGAGGGAAGTAATTTGTAAATACAAAATTATGTGGAGTCAATCTAAGAGTGTTTTCTTTTTTTTAAAAACATTCAAAATCATAAATACCATCAGATGCTATTTAGAACATTGTTCCTATTTCTTGTGTTGTATTGAAAAATAGCAGATATTATCTATCTATCTAGATATAGTATTTTCACCATTTTTAAAGAATAACCCCAGTTAGCAAAATTGTCAATTTTCAAACAAAATGATTACATTTACATTGTTAGATTTTTTTAATAGAATTTTCATGATTTTTGTGTGAGAGAGAAAAGTGATAATTGTTTCTTTGGTATCATTTCAAAATTTGCAATACTTTAAATGTTCATTTTAGTAAGGGAAATTATTTGATCATCTTCCTTCAGCATGCTGGCAATCATGGCTCTCCACAATTTCTTGTTCCTTTGTAGCTCTTAATAACTTTTGTATTTTTTCCAATTTCTCCCAAACCTATCTCTGTTATCCATTTACTCAAGTTTGCCAGATAGGTTGTGGATTGTTACCCTCTGTCCCTCTTGCTTTCAATCTGTCCTGTTGAGTGTCAGATTTTTCCAAGCCCTCTTTCCTCATTATGTCTCCTAGAAATTTCAACTTTTTCTGATGTTAATTATAAGTTTCTATTGCTGTCATTGTCTCTAGAACTTTGTCATTGCTCACATATTCAGTTGATGGAATTCCTAACATCCTTCTGTAGAACCACATTTCTGTTGCTTCAAGTTTCTTCTTCATCTGTGATGAGATGGTCCAGCATTCACTGCCATATAAGAGGACTGATACTACATAACAGTTCAGCACGCTTTTCTTTGTTTCTAACGATATTTTTCTGTTTCTTAATACTTTGTTCAGCAATTGGAAAGCATATTTTGCTATCCCAATGCACCTTTGGATTTCTGTGTAGCACGTTCTGTTCTCTGTTAATACACTTTCCAAATGTCTAAATTGTTACACCTGTTTGATTTTGGTATCTCTAATTTGTAATTCGCATGTTGGACTGTTCCTTTTGCTAACAACCATACTTTCTATTTTCTTGCAATTGATGTTTAGTCATTTTCTTTCACTCCCTTCCGTAAGAGTTCTTGTAGTTTCCTTTCTGTGCCAACACTCTTTCATCTACAGATCTTATGTTGTTTAGAATACTGAAAAGGTAAATAATGATAAAAAGTTCTTTCTACATTATCTCGTAAAGAAGAATGTAAAATACAGCAAAATTATTATTATTCAATGTTAGGATTTTCATTTTGCAATTTGGTAATTATAAAAAAAATATATAATAAATCATCCAACATAATAATTACTCACGTAACAGGAAGAGTAGGAAGCTTGATTTTTGCCACAAGTGGGTTATAAACAGGTATGGAAACATCATAAGTTTCCCTGTAAGTCCATTTTGAGAAACCTCCACCAGCAATCACAGCCTTATCTGTTTTAACATCAAGTATAGTGCTATAATCCATAGGACCACCGGGTAACATATTAAACAATAAGTGGTTTGTCCCATTGTTCCACCTGCGAAAAAATAAAGACATTAAAACTACCATGTTTTGATCAAAGAGAATATTTTCGTGACATAAGTTTAATACTTATTTATTGAGCTATTTATTAACTGTAGAATGAATGTTTATACAGCATAATTATGGCACTAATATATATCATAGAAAATGGCCACTAATATGTTTAGCATATAGGACCAAATTCAGAAATGATGAACAGACAATTTTAAAATTTTCAGGTGACACATTGGCACAAATGGGAAAAAAACAGGGTTCAGGGTTATAAAGAATATTGAAATGTAAGTTTCTCTTGTAAATAAAAGGGATGATAGGATAAAGAACAAATAAAAAACATTTATCAGTCTAATAAAAGGAATTTTTAAAATATTTCTTGTTCAAAAATACTTTTGTCAAAAAGGTAACTAATTTCAAAGATATTTTCCTATTTTTGATAAAATAAAAAAAATATTTTACTCAATAAGTGTTTGGAATAAAAAATGGTTGGCTTTAAAAATAATTTGAAATTTGTTACTTTTATTAGTAATTGGAATGTTCACTGTATTGCTTATCTTAGGAAAAAAAAATTAACATGCTCAGTTTCACAAGCAAAACTTTGTAAAATTATTTTATTTTGTTTTACTTATCAACTAAATTTAAAAAAGCTCTAAACAAAAACACAAAGACAATTTTACCAAAAACTTAAAAAGTTTTTCATTCAACTGTTAATTTTGATATATCATGAAACTAGAATCAATCATATAACAAGTAACTTTTAAACTTGTCTAGAATTCTGACTGCATTCAGTCAGTTAAGTGCCATATGTGAAACACGCCTGGGCGATCATGTCTCGAAAGAGACATGACTGACTGGGCAGAAGATTATCCCACAGTAGGTTGCTATTGCTTTCTGCGGTAGACTGGTTGCCGACCAAGGCTATAGAACCCAATCTGTCCTGCTATTTAACCCATAACTGGAAGGAATGGGCGGATTAATACCTTTCCCAAGGGTATTAGCACGTAAGTGAATACAATGAATTCAACTGGAATTCGAACTCGGATCCCTGTTTTCTTGTTCCGAGCTAATATCCACTGCACCACAACGCACATCATCTGACTGCATTAATTTGAACAAAAATATCCCTATTTCAATAGCACTAATTTAGGCAGAACAGTTCATTGCCAAAATGAAACTTGAAAAATGGAAGAATAATAAAAACAAAGTAAAGTTAAAATATAGAGCACTGAATGTTCATTTTTGATATTTATCCCCCAAATCATTGATACTTAATCATCAGACTATTCAAAATCATAAATACCATTAGATGCTATTTAGAACATTAGTCCTATTTCTTGTATTGTATTGGAAAATAGTAGATACTAATTTCTTTACTGTTTTTATGTTTCCTCTCTATATAATGAAATTAGTAATAATTAAGTTTTGATATAGTATTTATATCATCACAGATTAACAATGTGGAAACATGACAATCTTTTATTATCAATTTAATATAGACATAATATACCAAAGAAAATTTTACTCTGAAAAAGCATGAAATAAACTGATTTTATAATATTCAAATTCTCTACAACTTATTCTATAAGATATTTTAAACTTGAAACAATAACTTCTTAGAAGAAATTTGTTAACTTGAAAGGGAGTCATCCAAATGCAAATTTACCTAAGCTATTTTCAAATAGTTCTACTGTTTGTATTTGAAACTATTTAGTTTGAAGAAAACATTATAATAATAATTCAATCCCAAAAAAGGTTAATGTAATAAAGATACATTATTGATATTTTTTTTTACTTTGTATACAAAGTTTCTCATTTGATTTTGTCTTAAACCATAACCCCAAATTAATCTTACTAGGTATCCTCTCATGTGTGAAAATCTAATGAATCATTTTAGCATGTATTCAAAGAGATTCTTCTTTGCTCCACTTTGCTTGGATAGCCTTATGTAAGGCAAGCATTCTGTTGCCATTAGCAGAAATGATAAAGCACCTTCCTGATAAAAAAAGAAAATAAAAAAGCAGCAAAAGAGTTGATGAGTCTGCATCATTTTCTAAGTGACACAAACACTGGAAATGCATTTTGAAAAGAATTAAATGTTGAGTACCAAAAATGACTCATCAGTTTTTCTAGCCTTCTTTTCGGATTTACATCATTAGATTTTCACAAAAGAAAGGATACTCATGAAGATGAGTGGGTGGGTTTTGAGACAAAGTCACATTTACTTTTTGAGTAGATTTGAAATTTGATTGATATATATTACTTTCAGTTGAATGCACTAAAATATTTCAAAATGCACTTTGAATGAATTAAATAACTTAATTACTCTGACTCAGTCAAAAGGATGTTGGTTTCTGATCACTGTTATAATAATTGGTTGTGTCTAATATATTATTCATTTAATACATATTTAGTATATTAACCTTGATATATTTAAACAAAAATCAAATTTGAACATTACATTTGCTTTAGAATTTAAGATTTCTAGTGTTATCTGAAATATTTTGAGTTTCCTTATTTGACAATAAATTTTTCATTTTAATTTTAAAAAAATGTAAAAAAAATGGGCATTTTCTAATACAAAATATTTTCTATGATGTGATCTTTATTCAAAATGGGAAATTATTAGTAGATCTATTTTGTTGTCACTGGCATGTTAGATTGCTTTCATAAGCAAGTGAAACTTGAAAATATATATTAAATATATAAAGGAAAAATATTACTTTTACTAGTCATTCAGTTTTATCAATTACAATCTGCATATTTTAAAATTTGTTTCTAAATTCGTGTAAGAATGATGACAATTGCATTTAACTGATGTTCTTTTAAAGGAATTTGCTCCACCTCATGACTAACATTTTCATAGCATGAGTTTTATCAGTTTATATAGTTAATAAGAACATTGAAAAATCTATACTATTATTATTATTATTCTCCTTATTTGTATGCATAATGGCCACTACACTTTTCTAATGAGGTTTAGTGTGTAAGAACTGACCTGTCCATGGCCTTTTTGAGTTGGAATCAGTTAAGATTTCTCTCCAAGAAACTTACATAATATTATTAAGTATGAAGGAGGACAAAGAAGAGAGAAAAAGAATGTTAAAAAAGAAAAGACAGGAGGTAAGAAAATTAGAGAAAAATGCAAAGAAAACCAATTATATATATATATATATATATATATATATATATGAGAAAGAGGGAGAAGAGTATAAAGAGAAAAGAAGAAAAAAAAGACAGAAGCAAATATTTTGGCTGAAAATCAAGACAATGGATAAAGGAAAGCCATAAAAATTGTAATACATTAAAATATATAAGTATAACTAAAAACAAAAGGAAAACTTAGCTGATGCATTTTATCTTCTGGGGGACTTTATCAAGGTAAATGAAAGAATTTTATTAAACAATAATATTAAATAAAATCTTTGCACTTGTCTTGATAAAGTCCTGCAGATGACAAAACACACATTCTAATTTATAATTCTTTTATATATATATTCTATATGAAATTTTACACACACAAACATTTGTGCGTGAGAGAGAGAGAATTTATAGCAAGACATTTTCTCACTAAATTAGAGTTTACAATCATAAGTCTCATAACCCACAAGGTTTGTAGGTTTGTAAAAGTACCACATGCACTGCAGCCACAGCAACAGTGATCTTTCCTGGGCAAGACAGAGCCCAACCCTCTCGAGGCTGGTCTAAATTTAGAGTTTTACTCCTACCAAGATTATAGGACCAAGTATGCCCTGTTATTTACCAATAGCTGAGGGTAGAGGGGACAAATGACTCTCCTCAGGTTTTAAATTCAAAGTTGTCCTTCTACTAGATTGGTTGCCACCCAAAGCTGTAGGGCTCAATCTGTCGCCCTGTTTACCTATAGCTGGTGGGAGATGCATTCATACCTTTCCATGTAAGTGAATGTAATGAATATTTTTTTAAACATTTCACCTCAAGCAAGGTACTAGAATGCAAGAAGTTAAAGAGTGTTAGAGAATATGATAAAAACTACTAATAAGGAGAAAGGACAATAAAAGAATAGGCATTAAGAAGACAGAAGATAACAACTGACATTGCATTTAAATTTTTGAAGGTTAAAGTTGACTGGGAAGCAAAGAAGTGAAAGAGAGGAGAGATTTTTTTTTTTTAATCGTATCACCCCAAGCAAGGTGGTAACGCCACTGATGTGCAGGGGGCTATAATATTCAAAAGCTTGGAAAAGAGAAAACCGGAAACCACATCCTAAACAGGGAACAAGGGATGAGCCTCTTAACCTGTTCAATAGACGTGGGTGGAGTGTGAACTGGGCGATAGATCTATCTACTCCAATTGAAAAAAAAAAAAAAAGTGAGAAGATTGGTAAAGAGAAAGCCGGAAACCACATCCTAAACAGGGAACAAGGGATGAGCCTCTTAACCTGTTCAATAGATGTGGCTGGAGTGTGAACCGGGCGATAGATAGATCTATCTACTCCAATTCCAGTTCCATAAGTGAGAAGTGCACTAGAAGAAACGGTTAGTAAAGAACGTATGGTTATATCTACCTACTTCAGCTGTAAAATGATGAGACCATACTGCCAATCTAGTACTGCACTAAATCTAGGTATCATAGGGGAAAGTTCATCAGAATAGTTACCATGAAAGTATTTATAGAAAAGGCACATGAAAGCTACATTACTCAACTGGAATTCTAACTTGGCTCTCTGATTCCTCAATCCATGCTGCTATGATACCCTACTGTACTGTGCCTCCATGTTATAAAATCAAGTACAAGATAAATTAAAATTTGGAAAGAAAACCAAATTCTTGAGCCTTTTTAGTAAAAATCTGTAAGAGCTGAAAATATACATTCATTTATTTTTTTATATAAATGACCAAAGGAAACACGTTCACCACTTAATGTCCAGTTATGGCAAAGTGAAGTTATTCTGTAAAATGGCTTATTTTAGTTAACAACTAAAGTCATGTCCCCTTCTTTATCAAAGCTACCTAATATCTTACAGAGATCTCCCTCAGCTCATGTGCTCTTTAGTCAAACAGCTCATCAAGAGTTTTAAAGGAATATTTTATTTATGCTTTTCTCAGTAAAATAGTATATCTGCATAAAAATACTATTTTTCTTTGATAAATCACAAATTACTGTACCTAATAATAGTAGTAGTAGTAGTAGTGGTTTTGGTGTCTTTTAGTTGTACCATTTTATGGACTGTTTTACAAGTACATACTTTGTAGTTTTTAAAATCACTACATGATACTTCTGCTATTTGACTGTACATTGTATATTTTATGTTCTACTTCAGTCCAGTCACTTTCTCTCTCTCTCTTACTCACACATACACACACACACACACAATTTTAGTATCTTCCTTTTGGATGTGTGTTGTGGTGTAGTGGATATCGGCTCAGAATGAGAAATTGGCGAGCCAAGTTTGAATTCCAGTTGAATTCCTTGCATTCACTTATGAGCAAATACCCTTGAGAAAGGTATTAATACATCTCTTCCCTCCAATTATGGGTTAAATAACAGGACAGATAGAGTTCTATAGTTTTGGTTGGCAACCAGTCTACTGTAGAAAGTAATGGCAACCTACTGCAGGATAATCTTCTGCCCAGTCAGTCAGTCAGTCAGTCATGTCTCTTTTGAGACATGATTGCCCAAGCATGTATCATATGGCATTTAACTGATCTTCCTCTTATTTGGTTCTTCACCTGTCTCTGTGCATAAATGCAAAGATAAGCTAAAAGGACTACAAAACATAAAATTCCCAGAATAAAAAATGCATAACATTAACTTCTTTAGCTTCTCAACACTAATAATGCCTCAAGTCTTACACTGGTGACTCACAAACATGTATATCACCAGACTCAACCTGGAGTGACATTTTCTAAATAAAGATATTGTCTAAAGAATATTGTTGGAGGATAAATAATAGCACTCATATTATTATTATTTGTATAATGTTTAGCTAAAAACATGGACAAGCAAAAAAGATTGGAAGTGAATAGGGAGAGAATGAGAAGATACAGGCAAAAGAGCAGAAGCATGAGACAATAAATAATTTTAGTTATAAATATCTATGGAGAGGATAAGCAGTTCGGTTACTGGTTTGCCTGAATAATTTAAATATGTCCAGAGTAGCTTTGAAGGGTAGAAATCATCTTAAAAAATTAGAAACTGTACTCTATTGTCTGACTGACTTAGCCCAGAATGAGAAATATTTCTTTTTTTTTAATTGTAAAACATTGTTATCTCCATGTTACACAGAGTCGTTAAATGCAGTGGAAAGTAAAGTGCACATATAAAGAATGACTGACTGATAATGAGATCAGCAAATGTAATTACTTTCATCTACTGATTATGAATAGTGATTTGACATTGAATACGGCAAAAGCAGTTTTGTTTCCAATCCTGTGTAAACTATCCATCAAGATTGATTGATTTTAAAGATTTGGTGGATTTTTGCCAATGGGATAATGGATAGGACTGTTCACTTTGCTCAAATAGAAATTTATCAGTGCTAGGAAAAAAAATAAGGGTAAAAAAAAAGAATCATTATGAAGTTAATATGGTTGATGGTATCAGAGGAGACATTAATATGAAAAATTAATGAGAAAGCCGAGGGAAAAAGAGTTACTGAGAAAGCATGTAGTATAGTGTATGTAGGGGAACCCATTTTCTGTGATTATGGAATCACAGACAGAATCATGGATTCACAAATCTGCAGTGAAATCTGTTTTTAATGTCATTTTCAATAATAATAAATTAAATATTCAGTATTCTTGTATTCATTTAGAGATTAATAATTGTCTGCAATTTTATTTAACATTCTTTTATAAAGGAGCATAGTTATATTAAAATTTGTTTTTACAAATATTTGTCCTCTTTTTTTTGTCAAGACAAAAAAAAAATTAAGAACAGAATGGTTTATATCAATCAAATTTCAGCTCGACTTATATAGGTCCATTTTAAAATAATTGATAATTTTAAAAGACACTGGATAGTTTCAGAACATATAGGACAGAGTTGACATTAGATAAATCAGGTAACAAGTGTTGGTGCAGAAATTTTAAGAGGTAGACACTTCTCAGATGACATTCAAAGAATTCTTAACTTTTTTTTCATCAAAACATGACAAAAGAATGCCTTCACCAAGATTTACATTAGTTTACCTTCATATTCATTTCCTCTAAAGACATTTGACTTTCACAAACTTTACAACATTATAAACACCATGTAACCTTATTTTATTATTTGTTAAACTTGAATTGTTTTCATTTTTATTCCTACCACTTCCAATTTCTACTCCACCATCTACCCCACTGTGTCTACTTTAGCAATAAATTATAGTTGTATGCTAGAAAATTACCCAGTGACTTCAGTCAGTTAAGTGCCATATGTGATACACACATGAGCAACCATGTCTCGAAAGATTATCCCACAGTAGGTTGCCATTACTTTCTGCGGTAGACTGGTTGCTAACCAAGGCTATTATTTAACCCATAACTGGAGAGAAAAAATGGATTAATACCATTTCTAAGGGTATTTGCGCATAAGTGAATGCAAGGAATTCAACTGGAATTCGCACCTGGCTTACATATTTATAATTTGCATAATATTTGTCTTTATTTACACTATTTACATTGTTTGGATTGTCCTCATCCTTGTTGCTATATTCACAACATTTTGACTGTAGTACACTTCGGTCTTATTTGACCTTTGAACAAAAACAGTAAATAAATCACCTTTTAGAAATATCCAAGCACTTTAAAATGGTATCTAATTTAGCTTTGTAGGTGAAAAAACAACTGAGATATTGATATTTAAACTTTGTGACTATTTTCCAAAAAAATCACCTTTTTGACAAGGGTCATATTTCAGGAAAATAAATACCATTCAGTTTCTATCATGAAGCATATCAAATTTGGAAAAGATCTGTGTCAGTGATAGTTAGACCCTTGTTGATTTAACACAGAATAACTCATTTGTGCTAAAGTCAATATAGAATAATTTCCTGATAACTTTTACATGAAAGATAAAGTATCATTTTGCAAATTCCAATGATATTCTTAGGGCTTACACAATCAAAGATCACCTGAAATCAAAAACCCATTTCGCAAAAATAGCTTCCAAAAGCATATCTAAACTTATATAATAAATGGAACTTTGTATGTGTGTGTGTCCGTTACCTATAGACTCCGAAATGGCTGAACCGATTTTCTTGAAAATTTACACACCTCTGCGCCTGTCAAATCTCGCAGCATTGCCCTCTCGGCAACTCCGACCATGCTGTTGTCTCTCTCAGCATTTCTTTTCACTCTCACTCCCCCCAGGAGCCCCATACCTATAGACCTACCTATACCAAAAAGCTGACTGGGATGCCTTTCGCGATTTTCTCTGCGACATCCCTTGGGGAAAAGTGTTTGATCTACCAGTTGATGACTGTGCCTCTGAGGTCTCGTCATGGGTGAAAGATGGCATTGATGCCTTCATACCCACCAGGAAGTACTGCCTAAAACCTCATTCCTCTCTGTGGTTCTCTCCTGCCTGCTCAGCCGCCATTGCCCATAGGAACCATTACTGCCATCTATTTCAGAGACAGTCATCTGATCACAATAGGCGCCTATTCATGTCTGCTCGCAATGAGTGCAAGAGAACCCGAAATGACACCAAACGGTTGTTTGCTGAGAGAATGCGACAGCACATAGCTGACCGCAAGTTCGGCTCCAAGGACTATTAGAGGATTTGCAAACGAGTGCTGAACAATAGCAAATTCTCAATACCTCCTTTAATCCATGAATTTGAGGTTCTTACATCATCTGTGGACAAAGCTGAGTGCTTTGCCTGCAGATTCTCCTCCAACTCCACATTTGACTCATCTGGAGTACACCCACCCGACTTCCCTATTAGAACTGAGGCCAAACTGCACGACATATATATTACCCCGACAGTAGTATCCCGAGTAATTTCAAAACTCGACCCCCATAAGGCGAGTGGAGATGATGGAATCCCGGTGATAGTCCTTAAGAGGTGTGCTCCTGAACTTTCCCCTGTCCTTTCTAAACTGTTTAACTACTGCCTTTCTGCTTCCTTCTTTCCTGCATGCTGGAAGTTCTCTTCAGTCGTTCCTGTATTTAAGAATTGTGGTGAACCCTCGGACCCATCCAACTATCACCCTATCAGTCTTCTACCGATATTCGGGAAAGTGTTCGAGGCCATAATCAATGCTGAAATAGTTCAATATCTTACTGCCCACAAACTCTTCTCTGACAGGCAATATGGCTTCTGCTTTGCCAGGTCCACGGCCGACTTGCTAACAACCGTAACGGAGTACATGCTCCAGGCCCTTGATGAGTCTGACGAGGCTCGCACGGTTGCTCTGGACATCTCCAAGGCTTTTGACAGGGTTTGGCACTCTGGCAAGCTACGGGGTTATGGTATTACCAGTCGCCTGCTTGACCTAATCCAATCTTTTTTAAATAACCGCAAAATGAAGGTCGTTTTGAATGGGCATGTCTCTTCATCCTACAGCACGAATGCTGGTGTCCCACAGGGCTCTATCCTGGGCCCGACGCTCTTCCTTATTTTCATCAACGACCTCCCAGATGAGATCAAGTCCCAAGTAGGCATCTACGCAGATGACACCACAATATACTCCCGCACCAGTAAGAAACCTAATCTCACTGCTGACCTTGAACAGGATCTACACTCTGTGGTGAATTGGGGCAAGAAGTGGCTTGTCAACTTCAATGCGTCTAAGACCAAGCTGTTGTCTGTCAACCATTACAGGCAACCTCTCCTGCCTCCCATAAGCATGGTCCAAGCGATTCTCCCTGAGAGCAATACACTACGCCTCCTCGGCCTTACCCTCTCCTCAGACCTCAGATGGAATCACTATATCGAATCCCTAGCTAAATCTACAGTAAGAAGGTTGGGTCACTATGTTGATCCAGGATGTTTTTTCCGCTTGAATCCATCCTGCATATATACAAGTCAATCATCTGTCCGTGCATGGAGTACTGCTGCCATTTATGGTCAGGCGCCCCTGCCGTTCTCCTCAGTGTTTTTGACAGGCTCCAAAGGAGAGTCTGTAATGTGATAGGTACTGATCTGGTGGCTCGACTGCAGCCACTTCCCCACCGTCGAAATGTGGCCTCCCTTTGTCTGTTCTATAAATACTTTCATGGCTTCTGCTCGGCTGAACTTAAGTCACTGGTGCCTCCTCAACAGGTGTTTACTCGTGCAACCAGAATAGCAACTGGGTCCCACCCATTCACAGTCAGGTTAGCCAAATGTAGACGACAACTCAACTCCTGCATCTTTTTCTCTAGCACTTCCCGCCTGTGGAACTCGCTCCCATATTCTTGCTTTCCTGATGGCTACAACCTCCAGAAATCTAAATGCAATGTCAATACTCATCTATTAACCACTGGACTCTAGCTCTCTCCCCACCCCCGTATATCCTTCCCTTTTTCTCCACCTATTTGTCATCGCACCTACATTCTCAGCTTTCTATTGCTCCTTTCTAACTAGTTTGTACTCCTCACCCTCTTCTAATTAATTTTTTTACAGCTATGTAGCCCCCGGCTTATCAGTGGCATTTCCGCCTTGCTCGGGGTGAAATGATAAAAAAAAAAAAGAAACAAAAAGGTTGTACGATAAGCGTCTGCCAGTGTTCTTAGCTAGCTTTTGTGTCAAGGTACCCCCAATAAAGATCAAAAATCGATAAAAACAGGTTATACAAAGAGTGGTCCGATTTTAATTCAAATTTGATACACTCATAGACAAAGACATAAGAAACACTATTCAGAAGTTTCAAGATTGCAGTTCTTACAATAGTGCAGAAAATCGATTATATATATATATATATATATAAAAGGCAAGATGTTTGTGCATGTGTGTTTATCTGCCTGTATGTCTGTATTTTTTCAGCCCTTTTATTTTAGTTTTTGCTTCAGGTTTGGCTCTAAGTAGGTATAATTGTAGTTCTTAGTCTCAGCCATGATAACATTTACTCAGAGGACTTATTTAGCCTTCAAAATTCAGTTAATGACGAAAAAAAATTATTTGATATCGATACCAGGAAATCAAAATTACTTACAGCCATTCATTTTTCTTTCAGTCTACGGTTTCACTTTAACTGGAAACAACTATTGCTTTTTAGTCTTTTGTGCCAACATCCAAAGAATCTGAGCTCCAGGACCATGAATTAGTTTTAAAGCTTTCATTACTCCCGAGCAACGCCGGGCTTTACTGCTAGTACTAAAATAAAAGAGTATTACAACTTTGGTAAGGTCTAAACAGATGCAAGATGATTTTGCCCTTGATTTCTTGAAAATTTGCATATTGATATCTCATACACAAAATTAGACATTGCAATGAACATGGCAACATCCCAAGTTTTAAGTGCAATATTAAATTATTTTTTGACTAGCAGTATAGCCCGGCATTGCTCAGGTGTAATGAAAGCTTTAAAACTAATCCATGGGCCTGGAGCTCAGACGCAGCCTAAAGAATATTTGTGTGAAGTTTGGTGAGAATCGGATAAAAATTGTGGATCTGTATAAAGGATATACAGACAGATAAACAGACACACACACAAACATTTTGCCTTTTATATATATATATTATCAATTTTCTGCACTATTGTAAGAACTGCAACCTTGAAACTTCTGAATATCTTTTCTTATGTCTGTCTATCAAATTTGATTAAAATTGGACCACTCTTTCTATAACCCGATTTTTTCGATTATTGATTCTCGATATTTATCAGGGGTACCTTGACACAAAACCTAGCTAAGAACACTCACAGACACTTATAGTACAACTGTGTAAATTTTCAAGAAAATCGGTTCAGCCGATTCGGAGTCTAACACACACACACACACACACACAGAGAAAGTTCCATTTATAAATAAGTTTAGATAAATTTCAACAGCATTGATATTTCAACTTGAGATCAGTAGTTTTATTTAGCAGACCTTGAATGAATATATTTAACTTGATTATTGACTTTTTGTAACAATGATTCAATTATTTTTTTGTATTTGCAAAATGTTCAAATCTTTTCACTTACTCAGATATTTAGTAATGATTAGAACTTATTTGCAGTTGATTCTTTAAATTTATGATTTTTGTAGTTTTTTAATTTTGAATACAAGCCTTTCTATTTCAAGAAAATATAACTTTTTGGATGGATAACAATATAAATACTTGTCTTCCATTATAAAACGTTTATTAGCATCATTATTAACTACCTGATGAGACATTGCTCTTTCAATGTCGAAACAAAATGTACACTTTTGTAGTAGTTTGTACATGTTCTAAAGTAATAATAATAATAATAATAATAATAATAATATAGTAGGTACCTCCACTGCTTCGCAATAATTTGCAATACCTAAGTTTTAAAATGAATTTTGATAAATGAAAAAGCTTTTCTGAAGCTTTTATTTTAGCTTTAATTGAAAGCTAAAGGATTAAATTTACTATTTTCATTAAGCAAAATACTGCCGTGTATTTTTCAAACAGAAATGATATTGATTGGAATTGATTTTTAAATTTTTTTTCTAAAATAACTGACTAGTAGCACTTTTAGCTGTCTTTCATTGCAATGTAATTTTCTTAATTAAACATTTTTCCAAATATAAAATATGCTTTTTTGAAACTTTATTTTCAGAATATTAGCTGATTTAAAATATAATTAATCTGATTTGAAACTAGTATTATTTACTTTAACAAACAGAAAAACTGATTTCAAAATGAGCAGTAGAAGTGATTTACGTATCTTTTCACACCCAACAAGCACCTGTCAAGCCCTGATAAGCTATTTACATGTTTATTACTGTCTATGGAGACTTTATCTGTTAAAACATAATTTAAGAAAATGATAGGTGAACGCTGTTTTTTATATAATTTTTAAGTACTCAGTAATCTTACAAATGTTGAAAATATTCTCCATAATCTAATTTAAGGAATGTTGACTTTAAATTTATTTTAGTCATCAATTTTTTTTCTGATAATGTCATGTATGGTCATTCATACTTTCAAAATGGACCAGTTTTATACATATGAAAACATAATTAAAATCATTTTAAAAATTTTAGAGTGTGATAATTTGTATCAAGCTTTTCAATTTTTGCTTAGTAAATATGTCTTCACTTAATGTAGACAAAGTTCTGAAGAATTTTAAAATGATTTTTTAAACTAAAATATCACAATTTCAGAAAGAAAAAATGAAAATAATCCTTGTAAAAATTCATTATTCATCGAAAAATGTTTTTCCTTTAGACAGTAATGTCCTTAATAATATATATTTTGTTACAAAAGCAGTTAAAAGCTTATCTAATTAAGCTTATCTAAACTCATTTCTTATTTTACTATACAGAGCAGATTTTGAGGAAAGCGGCAACTGTTAGAAAAGAATGGATGAGTTACATTCTTCAACGAGTCCTTTTATCTAACTAATAAAACAAAGTTTGTAGACAGAATTTAATTTCTAGAAATTAGGGGGGGGGCGCAAATTTTTACCAAGATTTTATAAAAATAATAATTAAATAAATTTATTCATTTGTGAATAAGTTCTGAAAATTTGATTAAAATCTGGCAATTATTTGATTTTTTGCAATTATTACCAAATTAACGTGCTTTTCAGCGGAACTAAACTCTGGTCTCATGCTGATGAAAAAAAGATTTTTAAGTAAAATTTTGAATTTTTTGTTAAAGGATTAAAAAATAATGAAAAAATACTTTGGTGTTTCCTCTTAATAAAAACAAACAGTTTGGAATCTTTTTTCATCATGTTAGCACTGTTAAGATTTTTTTTAAGAGAAAATGAGAAAATTAACTCATTTTATAATTGCAAAGCGCCATCATTGAAACCTGAAACATACATCTGTTCAGTGCGTGTTTGTTTCATTTTCAACTAAAATAAGACATCTAAGTGAATGCAATGAATTCAACTGGAATTCAAACTCAGCTCCCCGATTTCTCATTCCAAGTCAATACCCACTGTACCACAATGCACATCTCCAAAAAATACTTATAATCTAAAAATATTTTCAGGCTTCAAATAACCTACAAGTGGTTGATAAGCCATAAAAAACAAATCAATCAATTTAATATTACAGAAATAGAAATATTTTATTCAAGTCAGCCTATAAAATAGCAAGCAAATCTCCTTTGTTTTCTTAATCCAAGTTAAAACTGAAAAATATTTTTTTGTGAAAAACTTTCTAACTTATTTCTTGTATAGCCTATATTTCTAATGTTCAAAGCTTATATTATACTAACATACTAAATATGCAATCATCCGAATACTGATCCATCATTTCAAAGAAAGAAGATCTGTAAATAAAAGAAGATTTACTTACCAATCCAAAGTAGCCAGTGCTTGACCCATCTCCTCAACTCTAAAATTGTTTTGATTCAACATGTCAATTGAAGGAACAAATATACATGCTGCCTCAGGGGAAGGTGTGTAAAATGGGCTTTTCACGACTGTCTGAACAATTTCCAGAAACTCAGGAGAAATAGGATGAGCAATACCTATACCTTTCTCATCGACATATCTCTTAAAAGGATATAGGTACACACTAATTTTTGTCTGATCATTATATCCACAATGGTAAACATCCATACAAGTGTGGAATGAACATTGTTGATTACGTGCTAGTGGATGAACATCTGTGGGAAGAATTTTAATTTCTCTGCTCTTGTCTGCAGTGTGAAATGAGAAATGATAGGCCTTGAGAGGTTTCTCTGATGGAGGCCAAAATAAGATGATAGTTCCAACTAAAGTAGTTACAAGAATTGATAAAAATAACAGAAAGATTGTCTTATAAGAATAAGTCATTACTCTTGCTTTTCCAGCCATATTGACTACTTTTTATTTACAGCTATAAAACAATCCTGAAATATACAAAAAAATGAAACAGCATTAAAATATACATATGAAATAGCATTAAATAACAGTATAAAATAGTTTAATTAAAGATCAAATTAAACTACCAATATAAAATATTTTGATTAAAACTCATTAAACAATACTCCTGTTACACTGAAATAATTAAGACAATATCCATGAGTCATGTGGACTTCTGATGATTTACAGGTAATAAAATGGAAAATAACATTTTCTGTTTCCAGGGACATATGTGACACAATTTGATTGCCAGTAATTAATAATGAATTTTAAATTGAATATAAGGAGAAATATACTGATAAACTTCTCATGCAAAGGGTTAAACTAAATAAAAGACCGTTCTCAGAGATTGAAAATACTGAAAACAAGCCAGATGTCTGCTGGGGGACAATATCTAATTTAGGTGTTGACAGTTGGCAGATAAGAAACCCATAAAACCCCTAAATTCCAGTTAAGAGGCGAAAAGGTTACTCAACGAAAAGGTTACTCAACGAAAAATCAGGTGTTTGGTATCTGAAACCATACAAAGGGAATTCAGCTGAGAAATTTGTTTTGGTGAAAACAAATTGCAAGTTTTGAATGATATTGCCCTGAGAGGGCTGACAAATGCACTAAAATTTTAGACCAAAGGAAAGGTGCATGTGAACGATCATTGTTTTTTTTTTAAGAAAGCAATACAGATGAGGCGGGAGGACTTGCCTGCATCATCCAAGGAGTCATAGGCACTAGCGACCCACTGTGAAAGAAGGAAAGAATTGTGGGAGGAAAACTGTCTGCAACTATTATCTGAGCGAAGAGAGACCACCAAGTTTGGAAATTTTTTTTTTTCCAGGACCAAAGGCAGTAAAGATGATAGGTGGGGAAAATGCAACCACCTCATACCTACACACCAGTTTTTGGCCAACACCAATAAAAGTGAATGCGTGAAACAAATTATAAGAGATAAGAGATCAGAGATTTTGGCTGAAAGAATAACAGAGACTTTGACCACACATGACTAACTACCGAAGCATAACCCCGACATCAGCCTTGAACCAGACTTACCAAAAAATTACCAAAATCAACTAAACAAACTCCTTTATGATTAAGTCAACCTTTACCAGTTTAACCAAGTATTGCATTCGATTTGGGGACAACTAAGACTGACAAACTTGCATATGAAACGCTACTAACAAAATTATTGTATATTATACTAGAGATAAATTATATTTTTTTTCATTCTTCTCCAAGCATTTATTGTTTTTTTATTACTGTATGCCTTCACTCTATTTGGACTGGCCTGAAGTGGGGATACTGATGATGAATCTTAGCCTGTCTGCGATCAAACTAATCCCAATATGGGGGCAGAGCAAGCCGGGAGTTGGAGGCTAATTCTACAATAACTGCGGTATTGAATGTTTCATAGAGAGAGAGAGAAGCTATCTGTGGTTCCAGTGAACCATAGGCTGAGAAAGAAGGCACCACATATAAAAATGATATAAAAATTTAACAATCTTTGTATGATGATATCAGATAAAATAAAAATTTTTCAACTTCATTAATGATTTTTTAAACTGATAATCTCATCCTTAAATAAGATCTAAATTATAAAAGATGAATTAGCCTATAGTACTACAAACTTTTATGTGTACTTTTGAGAATGAATTTTTAATTTCTATTGAGATTTTTTTTTTTCAATAAATTATTGTGTATATGTTTTGGACTAATATTCTCAAACTTCATACAATACTAAGAGCACTGTATGAAGAAGTACTGAAAAGTACTGACCAAGACACCTGCCCCTCCACAAACACACTTTAATGTTTGTTCAAATGTTGTAAACTAGAATTTTTCAGCACTAACTCATAATAGTTGCTTATGAAGTTAGTAAATTTTTAAAAAAATTTATTTTTAGTAAATTTTAAAAAAATTATTTTATACTGAATTTATTTACTTATTACAATGTTGCTTATCCTGTACAAGTCCCAAGATCTATGCAAGTTAGAGGGTTACAAAGTAAGAGGCCCCACTCCAAGATGCAAGGGGCCACCAGAAGTGAAAAATAAGGAAAAGATTTTCAAATTGAGTGAAGATAGTAAAAAAACTTAACAGAGAAGTAGCAGTTCAGCATTTCTAAGATATAAAGAGTGAGAATGTTGCCCTTTGACATAGGATAATTTCTTAAAAGTGGAACTCTATGTAGATAAAGCATACAAAAAGAAGAATGCTTGTGAATCAATAGCGTTCAACAAAACTCAGAGTATTTGAGATGACAGTATAGATTAAACAGTGATACTAAGAAAACATGAAAACTTCTCTCAAAACCAAAAAAATATTTTAATGGCTGATTTAAAATCCTTTGATTTTTGTGAACAGGTTTTGAAAGTGTCAGTCATAATAATTTGTTGCTTAGAAATATGATTTCGATTTAAACTTATTTTTTTAAATACACTATAATTTGCTGATGATTGTGTTTCTTTATAGCTTCAGGCTCCCTTTTCTCATGAAATAATATCTCCCAGCTCATATAATCCTTTTGATTTTATATATGCTATCAACTAAATAATTACAAGAGCCTACAAAAGTTCAGTTTCTGCTTCATACTTTATTTGCACAATTACAAAAAATAATAAAGCAGTTCAGTTGTTGCAACTATTTTTATGTTGAAGAATTAATCTAAAATGGAAAATAGTTGTCATTCTTTATTAAATGTTATTACTTTCAATTTCTGATCTTTCTTTTATAATAATAATAATACTTACTAGATGGTTTTGTTATTTACCAATCAAGATCTTAAGCTTTTAAACATTTTGTGGAGCTGCTCTTTTATGATCTCTTCATTTAGGTTATGTTTAAAGGTAATATCTCAGCTAAATCCTTAACTTAATGTCAAGTATGTATATCGCAAATACACAATATAACAAGCTATTTATAATTGTGCAATGTGTTTTCATTTCCATTCACATGAGTACTCCTCAAATACCATCTTTCTTGTAAGTGAATTCAAGTAATGTTTCAATTATATTTCTTTGTTAGAATATGATTTGCTTTAAATATACAGTTTGTGTATGAAAACAAATTGTTTTTGTTTTAATTGAAAAATCTAATTGAACTATTATAAATTCCAAATCAAACTATATTTGATTGCATATAAGACCCTCCCCTATACCCTCCACCCAAATTAAAAAAAATATATCTCTCAGATTTTATGAGTCAACGTGAAGTATCTGGTAGGTTAATCTTTATCCAAATACTGTAGACTAGTCCATAATACTAACTGCAATATTAAAGAAAGCGTGTGGTGGAGGAGTAAGGGCCTTGAAAGTCTCAGCAGTAAATTTCTAGCATTTATTCTGCTTGTGATTAATTTTTGAGATGGTTGTTTATGTGGATGCTTTAAAAATTTAAGATGTTAAAAAAACAGAAAAGAAATAATGATAATAAGCATTCCAATTTATTGCTGGAAAATAGTTTAAGATATTTTTGTGTGCATCTCTCAAATATAAAACAAAATACTACAGAAAAGGCTTTCTGGATAGTTTTAGAACATGTCAGCATAAAAATTAAATATTTTTGACAGCTGCTTTTTTTTTCAATGTGCACTGTAGCGATTAAATATAAAAAAAAATGCTTGAAATCAGAATCTATTTAAGGATTCAAAATGGGTGGTTCCCTGACATAAATTAATAAAACAGTTAAGAATTTCATTCTCAGTGATTTTTTTTTTGTTACTTTGCCAAGAAAAATCATAAATAAGAACTTAAAAACAGGAATTAAGCTAAATTTTGAATAACTTACAACCTTAACTCCTTCACATTTGCCACACAATATTTCCTACTAACACTGTGTTGAGATTTCGATCCGAGATTTCTTAGGTAAAGCTGACTCAAAATTCTCAAGAATGAAGGAAGTTAGTCATAAAAATATACAATAAAAATGACTTTCAAGATAGACAATCGTGCTTGTAGAAACAATAATATGGTCAATTATTTCAGTTATAAAATTGAATTAATCATTCTTAGTGAATTGCTACTGTGATCTAACATATGACTCAATAAATCCTGGGCCTAACTACTAAAACAACAACTTTAGGTAAAATTCAACTTTATTCATCAACATAGTTTTCTTTTAGGGTGATACACTGATTTCAACGCTTCTCTAACAATTTGATGCCTTTTTTGTAGAACGATTTGTCTTTGGCCTCAAAATACACCTCAGTTTCTGATATCACTTCTTCACTAGAGCTAAATCTCTTTCGCTGGAGCATTTTTTTGAGGTCTGCAAACAGTCATTAATCACTGGGTGCCAGATCTGGAGAATAGGGTGGATGTGAAAGCAATTTGAAATGCAATTCATATAGTTTTGCCATTGTTGTGATCAACTTGTGACATGGTGCGTTGTCTTGGTGAAAGATCACTTTTTGTCTTCATTTGTGGCTGTTTTTTGGCGATTTCTTCCTTCAAATTCACCAATAATGCTATGTAATATTTGCTATTGATGATTTGTCCTTTCTCAAGGTAATCGGTGAACAAAATACTTTGCACATCCCAAAATATAGAGGCCAAAACCTTGTCTGCTGATGTTTGCATCTTTGGTCGCGTTGGACAGCTTTCACCAGCTGCTGTCCACTCGGCTGACTGCTAATTTGACCCCGGAGTGAAGTGGTGGATCCATGTTTCAACCATTGTCACATATTTACGCAAAATCTCCTTGCTGTGTTGAAACAGTTGAAAACAACGTTCTGGATTGTCGTTTTGATTGACTGCGGCACCTACCTTAAACACAGCTTTCTCATTGACAAATGTTCATGCAAAATGGTGAATACACTACCTTCTGATATACTCAACTCCTCTGCTATCTCATACAACTTCAATTTATGATCAGCCAAAACAAGTTTGTGGATTTTTTAATGTTTTCCGGGACAACCACTGATTTTGGGCGACTTGAGCATTTGTGTCTGTACAACTGTGTTTAAAGTCAACACACCATATCTTAAGCAGAGTCCAAATAACACTCATCAAGCCATTTCTTTGCTTGAACAATATTTTTTCCCCTCAAAAAGCAATGCTTTATCAACACACAAAATTAAGATTTTTTCATTGTTTTGAAAATTTTCAACAGTAGCTTCATTTAAATAACTGTAATTTGTAAACTAATAATCTCATTGAGCCCAAATTTTGTCATGTGCCATTTGAAGGTTAGTACTTCATAAAAAAGAAATGGATTTTTTATCAGTGGTGCTATCTATATGTCACATGTGGGACTTATTGAATGATGTGTTACCTAGCAACAGCTGGTTGTTGAGTTCTTTGGTGCTGATATCAGTCATTGCACATTGCAAAAACAATAACGCCTCATATTGTTAACTAGATTTTAAATCAGGGAAGTTTGATCTCAGACCTTTTAGACAAAGGTGGCTTTCTATCACTTTCACTAGATGATTAGTCTACAGCTGGAAACTTCTTAAGCTAAAGAAAATCATTTTCATTTGACAAATCTTTTTAGACCATATCTTGCAAACGATTAGTAGGTAGCAAAAAGGGTGGTGATGTTAACTTGCAGCATCTTCCTTGGCATCTAGACTGCAAGGAATGTGGTGGAGACTTGCCTCGCGGATGCGAAGGAGGGCGGTTTGTTTGTGCGTGCGTTCGTAGATGTGGTGGAGACGCGGGGCGGGCTCGTGCGAGAGTCTTTCGAATAACACGGCGCATGCGTCATTGGCGAAAGTGAGGCTCTAGACGAGAAAGGGGAAAAAAAAGGATACGAGAAAACAGGGAAGAAAGAGCCTACTTCTGCTTCGGAGTCACTTCGCTATTTACGACTCGAGAAGGCTACACCGGTGGCTGGGAGACAGCATTTTGATTACGGTGCGCAGGAAACTGAGTCCTTGGTGAAGCAGTGTTCCGGGTTTACGAGTAGCAGCTGGCAGGAGTGGTTAGTAATTCGTCTACGAACTGCACTCTGAGAAGACACACAAATTCCCACAAGCTATTTCGGCGTCTATTACAATTTCCATTATGGACGGCAAAGTCTTTGATGTCCGGTTGATTCCCGAGTTCAGTGGCGCTGCAACTGATATGCCAATCGTTGAGTGGATCGAAAATGCAGAGTTGGTCTGCGAACTCTGTGCTATGGACAAAGTTGAGCGGATTCTTCCATTACGCCTCCGAGGCGGTGCTCTTGCCGTATACAGGCAGCTCAGCAAGGAGCAGAAAGCGGATGCGGAGCAAATTAAACGGGCCCTCATGACTGCGTATGCGACAGATGCATTTGATGCATACGATCAATTCGTTACTCGGCAACTTCGCTCGGGAGAAACAGTGGACGAGTTTCTGGCCGAACTACATCGTTTAGCTCGGCTGGTTGAGGGATCGTTGCCCGAACGATGGATAATATGTGCGTTTGTTTCGGGGTTGCCACAATATGTTAGACAGCTTCTTCGTGCCTCGTCCAGAATGGAGACCATGACATTGGAGCAGCTTTTGACTCGAGCACGGGCTATCATGACCGACAACGGAAGCTGTAAGGAATCGGTTGCTGCATCCACTGGCAAAACACATTCAAATACAGAGTTGCTCCCTGATAACTCGCGCAGTGAGACCTTTTTTTGCTACAAGTGTTCTGGACCCAACCACATGGCGAAGGATTGTATGCAGGGACGCCAAGCGAGGTCGGATGGTCGAGTGCGGAAGTCTCACCGTGAAACTCGATGCTTCAGATGCCATAAACTTGGACATACATCATCAAGATGCCAGGGAAACGCCCAAGGGGAGGAGACGTCAGCGCCAGTCTCCTCCCTGAGCAAGTGAGAATCAAGAAATTGCCCGCCGTAAAAGTGCTCGTGGATGGGCGAGAGTGCACAGCTCTGGTGGATTCCGGCTGCTCACAGACGCTGGTGAGCAAAGCTGTGTGTCGCCATTGGAGACAGAAGGAAGTAGGAGTGCTGACGGCCGACGGGAAGACTTTGAAGTGCCGGGGGCACGGCAGAATAAAATTGGAAGTTGAACAGTCTCAGCCCGTGGACATTGAGGTCCTGGTAGTGGATGGACAATTGTTGGGTTTTGACCTGTTTATTGGCATCGATGCGATCAAACAGCTAGGAGGTGTTCGCCTGACGGAATCTGGTGAGGCATACTTTGGAGACCTGGATGGATGTGCCGCCATTTCTATCGATGAGCCCGATTTCTGTGTGACATTCGACGAAAGGCAAAGAGCATGGACTGCAACATGGAAATGGGCAAGTGGTCGCTCGCCCGACGAGCTGACAAATAACGTGCAAGAGTACACTGTGCCAGCCCATGCCCGGGATGCGTACGAGAAAGAACTCTTGCTATGGCAACGTAACGGATGGTTGCTGCCATATCCCGAGGAGGAACTTGGTCCGCCCAAGGGTCTAATTCCCTTGATGGCAGTCGTGCAGGAACATAAGCAAAAGGTCCGGCCGGTACTCGACTACCGAGAATTGAACGGATTTGTAGAAGCATTCACTGCCAATGCCGAAGTGTGCGCACAAAAGCTCAGAGAATGGCGACAGCAAGGAGTTGATGTGTCGCTCTTGGATCTGCGACATGCCTACCTACAAATTCACATTGACAAGAAGCTGTGGCCATTCCAAACAGTTATTTTCAAGGGCAAGCGGTTCTGCCTTACACGATTGGGGTTTGGCCTAAATGTGGCACCGCTCATCATGAAATCTGTCGTCGACGCTATAATGTCCCAAGATCGTATGATCAAAAGTGCCACATCGGCTTACGTTGACGACATTTTTATTAATGAGAGCCTGATTTCTGCATCGCGCGTTCGACAGCACCTCTCAGATTATGGCCTAGTCTGTAAAGACCCAAAACGGCTACGAGACGGAACTAGGGTCCTCGGTCTGCAGGTGTGGGGAGAGAACGGTACTCTCCGATGGAAGCGGGGTGGACAGATCCCGAAAATTCCCGACGTGGTGACTCGTCGATGTGTGTTTTCCATTTGTGGGAAACTCGTGGGCCACTTCCCCGTGTGTGGCTGGCTAAGGGTGGCGACTGCATTCATCAAGCGCCGAGCAAATGCGGTAACTAAGAGATGGGACGAGGAAATCAGAGATGCCAATCTGCTTCGTATGCTGGAAGAGACGATGACCAGAGTGTGTGAAATGGACCCTGTTGGAGGAGACTGGTGCATGAATGGCAACGAGATGAAGGTCTGGGTTGATGCAAGTTCTGTGGCCACAGGAGTGGCGTTAGAGGCGAATGAAAGCATCGTTGAGGATGCTTGTTGGTTGCGCCCGACCAATGATGCCAGGCATATCAATCTGGCTGAATTAGATGCAGCAGTCAAAGGCATCAACCTGGCCCTTCAATGGCAGGCTACAGTGTTGCATCTGGTCACTGATTCAGCATGCGTACATCGGTGGATATCCGACACCTTGACTGGGAAGGCACGTGTGAACACTAAGGCGGCTGGTGAAATGCTAGTGAGACGACGCTTAGGAACATTGCGGGCATTAGTGGAAGAATATGGATTGACCATGGATGTCACGCTGGTGAAATCCTGTCAAAACCGCGCAGATTGCCTCACCAGAGTGCCACGCAAGTGGTTGAATCTACATAAGGAGGGAAAAGAGCCAGTCCCGGAGAGTTGCGCTGCAATGAGGTGCCGACTGAATGAAAGTCAGGTGGTTGACGTTCACCGAGAAAGTGGACATGCGGGCGTGAAACGAACCCTATACTTTGCCAGACTTATCGACCCGCTAGTGTCGAAGGAAATCGTGCGATCAGTTATCAAAACCTGCGAAGCCTGCCAGTCTATAGATCCGGCGCCAGTTCATTGGAAAAAGGGCAAATTGAGCGTGGAAAACAACTGGAGTAGAGTAGCAATGGACATAACCCATTACAACGGCGAGCATTTTCTAACGCTCATTGATTGCGGTCCCTCCAGGTTTGCAATTTGGCGGACGTTGCGTCGACAAGATGCACATAGTGTCATTCACCAGTTGAAGATGATTTTCTTTGAACGGGGCCCACCAACCGAGATATTGACTGACAATGACCCTGCGTTCACTTGCAAACACTTTAAAGAGTTTGCAGACAGCTGGGGTGTGCAGTTAAGATTCCGATGCGCATATTCACCGGCTGGTAATGGAATTGTGGAGCGCAGCCACAGGAGCATTAAGACCATCGCAGCAAGGAAGGGTTGTTCCGCGTTGGAGGCCGTTTATTGGTATAATGTCACGCCAAAGGATGATGTCTCACCTTCCACGGCACCGGCTGACGTGCTGCATAATTACCACGTCAGAGTAAAAGGCATTGAAGCCAAACCCCCACCAGAACCACAGATTATCGGAGGGAGATATGAAGAAGGTGACGTTGTCTGGGTCAAAAATCCGCACGGCAAATGCACAACCAAGTTCAGGACCGGGCGGGTAACCGAAATTGTCAGCCCACTGACAGTGCGAATTGATGGGGTACCACGCCATGTCAAAGACCTACGGCCATTTTCAGGACCATATGCATCGTCGGGCGATGAAACCGACACAGAAGAGAGTGAGCGATTTATTTACTTGGGGTCAGGTCAACCAAGTGATGGCTCCGATGGTCCACTAACAGCGGGTGCTGACGTGCATGACGAAACCTCAGGTGACAGCCCATCTGAGGACGAACCTTGTGTCGTACCCCTCCGAAGGAGCACCCGCCAGAAGAGACCCGCTCCCGAATGTACTTTTTGTGATGATGAGATCAGGGGGGAGTGTGGTGGAGACTTGCCTCGCGGATGCGAAGGAGGGCGGTTTGTTTGTGCGTGCGTTCGTAGATGTGGTGGAGACGCGGGGCGGGCTCGTGCGAGAGTCTTTCGAATAACACGGCGCATGCGTCATTGGCGAAAGTGAGGCTCTAGACGAGAAAGGGGAAAAAAAAGGATACGAGAAAACAGGGAAGAAAGAGCCTACTTCTGCTTCGGAGTCACTTCGCTATTTACGACTCGAGAAGGCTACACCGGTGGCTGGGAGACAGCATTTTGATTACGGTGCGCAGGAAACTGAGTCCTTGGTGAAGCAGTGTTCCGGGTTTACGAGTAGCAGCTGGCAGGAGTGGTTAGTAATTCGTCTACGAACTGCACTCTGAGAAGACACACAAATTCCCACAAGGAAAGGCCAAAATTAGTCTGTTTATACCGAGGAGATTCACAAATCTATCATTTTCCAAGCTTCTCCAAATTAGGCCTGTTTGAATCTCTTTTAAGTTCTCAAATTTCCATTGGTTAAAGAATCTCTCACTGCCATTTCCATAACAATGAAATCTTCTTGACTAATTAATCTTATCTGGTAAAATTATAATTTATCCAGCATCCATTTTTCTATCAATTTTTTTTTTTTATGATAATCATTCCACCCTAAGTGAGGCAGTATCGTCACTGGTGTGCATTGGGGGGAGGGGGTACAGTGAGAGAAAAGGAAAGGAAAAGAAAGAGGGAACAAGTTACCGGGTATGTTGAAGATAGGATAAGAAAAAGATGGGTATCAAGAAGATAGAAGATGGCAATTGACGTTGCACTTAAACTTTTGGAGATTGTAGCTATCAAGGAACTAAGTATATGGAAGGGAGTTCCACAGGTGGGAAATGTGAGAAAATAAACTGCAAGAGTAGAAGTGGCGGTTATATTGACTATTTTGATGGTAAAAGGGTCGGACCTAGTTGCTAATTTAGTAGCACAGGTAAATTCATGTGGTCAGGGCACCAAGGAAAGAAGTTCATCAGAACAGAAGCTGTGAAAATGAAAATATTTGTAGAAAAGACAGAAGGAAGCCAAATTCCATCAGTGAGAAAGTGACTGCAGTCAATTACATTGCAGATCCTCCTTTAGATTTTCTAAAAACCTAGAGATGAATAGCAAGAACACCCAACTAGATATGGCAACAGTATTCAATGCACAAATGAAGGGTAGATTTATAAGTATGCAAGATGATTTGTGACGAAAAAACCTACTGGCCCAACAGTAGATGTAAATATTCAAACACCTTGTATATTTATTTTCACATCAACTATCTTTCCCTATCATGGACAAAAAAAAAAAAATAGTGATTGACAAGCAGCTATCAATCATTTTGTCATTAATGAAATCAAGTTTTGCTCTTGTCTTTTGGAGGGTGGGGGTTGCAGGTGGAGGTTATTTTATGTTATATCAACCTGAATGGATTATTTAATGCTGACAAGATCTTTAGGTAGATTTCTATGAATAGAATATGTATTCTTTGTAAGAAATCAATTTGTAGATCAGGTTTCATTGATACATTTTTGTTAAGAGAGATTTTGTCAAGTATTGCTGGTATTTTTACTATAAAAATCTATTTTTATACTTTCATATTGTTTTGACTTCGATTTGGGGGGTTAACTATTTGCCTATAGCTGGAACCCTAACAGGTGCTACCACAACAGGTCAGAGTGGACTTGGGAACAACAGCAATTAAGAGGTGGTTCTACACTCCTCAAAACCTCCTGATCAGAGGTCTTGCTGCCAGATGTAGTAAAAGTGTGTGTGTGTGTGTGTGTGTGTGTGTGGAGGGGAGAGGATTTTCAATATCTAACAATGTTATCAGCTATTACTCTTAGGCTGTTTCTAAGGCCATCTTTATGATATCTTCTAATTTTCATAACATGTGGCTTGCTAAGTAATGTCAGTTTTTTAAGTTCATTCTATTTTCTGTGGTGCAGTGGATATCGGCTTGAGACGAGAAATCGGGGAGCCGAGTTCAAATTCCAGCCGAATCCATTGCATTCACTTACGCGCAAATACCTTTGGGAAAGGTATTAATCCATTTATTCCTTCCAGTTATGGGTTAAATAGCAGGACAGATTGGGTTCTATAGCTTTGGTCGGCAATCAGTCTACCGCAGAAAGCAATGGCAACCTACTGCAGGATAATCTTCTGCCTAGTCAGTCATATCTCTTTCGAGACATGATCGCCCAAGCGTGTATCACGTATGGCACTTAACTGACTGACTGACTATTTTCTTTCAGCAAACATCTCTACCCTAAGACTTTCTTCCTGGGTAAAACATCCAGACTCTTGATTTATTTCTTGTTAGAATCTTATGTTTAAATTTCACTTCCTCTAAGTTTATAGTTCAAAATAGAGAATTTTAGTTTTAGTAATACAGGCACACCCTAAAATACTTCTCAGATAATAATAAAATACTAATTACCAAGTCTACCTAGGCTTTTCATATTAATAAGTTATCAAGTTAACCTCATTCCAACTGGCCATCAGGTATTGACTTATATACTTGTAAATTCTACACTAGTAACTCTTCTTTTTATGTGCCATGTCCTTTCAGGACTTGAATGATCATGACTCTCCAGTTTCCTGTACCTTGTAGTTCTAAGCAACGTTTGTCCGCTTATCATGCCTCACAGTCCTTGCTCTGTTATCCATTTATATAAACTCATTAGGTATGTAACACACTTCTTCCTGCTCTGCTTGCCTTCAATATCTCTTTTGAGTATCAAATTCTCCTCTGTCTTCATATATCCCCAAAATTTCAATTATCTTTTTTCTGATTTGATATATAAATATCTTTTTTGTTTCCATTTTCTGTAAAAACTTCCTTGGTGTTCACATATTCGGTCAAAAGTATTCTCAGTGTCCTTTTGCAAAAGATTTGTTACTTTAACTGTGAGAGAATTGTCTAGCACTCATTGCATACAAAGCAGTTTAGCAGGTTTTTTTTTTATTTTAACAAAATTATTCCTATTTCTTAATACTTCACTTAACCTCTGAAAGGCATGTTTCCCTATTTCAATCTTTGAATCTCTGTGTTACATTCTCCATCTATACTACCTAGATAGTTAAACTTTGATTCTGAGGTCCCTATTTTTTGCTGACATCTTGAGATGACCATACATTCTTTCTTCTTATGTTTAATAGTTCTTACTGTGTGCTTTTATTATTTTATGAAGAAATTTTTGCAGTTTCTGTTCTGAGTATGCTATCAACAGTTTCATCTGCTTATCTTATATTGTTAAGATTGTGCTTACAGATACTAAATCCTGATAGAATGTCTAGTCTCTTAAAATTGCCTTACTGTATATGATGAAGACTATAAAGATCTGGTGAGATCTCTTATACCTCTTTCTATTTTTAGATATATTTTCAATTTGTTTTCTATTTGCATGCAGGAGGTTTGTTCACAGTAAATGCTACACCTTCACAAATAAATTGAGTTTTCCTAACATTTCAAACAGATTTTTGTCAAACCTTATCAAATGTTTCTGCATAATCTATGAAACACAGGTATAGATCCTTTTGTATTGCATTCTGATAATAAAGGTATCACTTCTTACTCTGGTGTCTTGAACAAAGTTATTTCTTATCTAATTCTACTACAAGATATATTGATCAGAATACGAATAATAAACTTATGAGGCTCATTAAGATGATTGTTCAATGGAGATCATATTTATTTGCACTTGGGTTCTAAGGCATGTAAATGGATTTACTAAGATCTTCCAGTATTTGTCACTGTCATACATTTCATTTATTTTTACAGTAATTTCTAAAAATGTCTTAGACTGACATAATCTCTATATGCAATCCCATCTGGCCCTGCTGTTTGTTTCTGTTCATTTTGGCTACTGCTAATCTTACTACTGATTTTAATATTACAGATTCTTCTGTTTTTCTGTTATCATGGAAAAAGTCTCCAATGTATTTGTTCCATCTCTGAAGTATTTTTCCCTTTTCTATTAGGAACATTCACTTTTTAGATTTGATGCATTACTTTTTGTCCTGTTATTTCTTTTATCCTTTTATGTATGTCTGCTAAATCTTTATTCCTAAGTATAATTCTTATTGAGTCATTCATCTTTTGCTCTCCTCTATTTGCATCTAAAGTATTTTATTTAATACTCAATATTCTGTGTCATTCCATGATATTGTTTGCAGACTTTTTCGTCAGCTCAAGAATTTCATCTGTCAGCCATTTCTTCTCAATTTCCTTGGAATGATCTGGTTTGCTGACATTACTAGAGTTTCTTTTATTTTATTAAAGAATTTTACTTTGAATTCCTCTTCTAAGCTCTCATATTTGCCTATTAGTATCAGTATACACCACGTTGCTATAAGTCATCTTTGAGTCTGTTTTATTTTAGTTGAGGTATTGCTTTAGATTTCTTTAATTTGTGTAATTTTAATCTGAGTTTGTATATGACAGGAATGTAGCCACTCCCATAAGTTTTAAATTGTACAACTACATTCTTGAATTTTTATTGATTGCTATGTAGTCTATTTGGTTCTTTGTCTTCTCTGGGTCCACAGGCATCTTGGGTGTTCTTTAAGTCAGGTGTTGGTTATAATTTGTTTGTTGTATGTCATGAAGCCCATTTTTCTGTGTTCATTGTGTGATCATGGTCCATAGTTACTATTTCATTCCCTCATTCTTTTCTTACTTTAGCATTTAGATCTCCTATGATGATAAACGTGTAACAGAGTCAATTAAATTTTCATTTATACTGAGAGTTAATAGAATTATTTTAGTGATTTAAGAAGTAACTTTAATATTGTTACTAACCAAAAACTTATTCCATTATAACCTTGAATAAATTAACCAAAACCTTCAGCAATTCAAGTCTGGTTTCACATTGATTGAAATAGAACGAATATAGTATTATTGTGTTAGGGTAATCAAATGAATCTTATTACTTATCAGGCCATAAGTAAATTTACTCAATAAATGTATATTCAAATAAAAATTTTAAACAAACTGAATATAAAATATTCTGAAACATGTTTAACTAAATAGTTTTTGGAATGTGAAGAACAAACCTGATGCACTTGACTAAACTTAAAAAAATAAGTTAAACTGCCTTTAAATTGAATAGAGAATGATATGATATTAGACAGTTAATTCTAATCAACATTATCATAAATTGGTCCATTGATGAACAGATTTATACCCGGGATAAACTGTTTTAAAACCTTATCCTCACTTTTTAATTATTAAATCCAAAACCTGTATAATTTTCATTATTTATTTCCAAAGATCATAATTTTGTTGCGTACAAGTATCAACATGACCACAACTGGGTTTTCACTTTGTACATCTTGCATGCAATGTTTAGTACTACATGCCTGAAATCAATATTTTAACTGAGTTCCAATTTGTAACAAGTCAACCTAAGGCCACCAAAACAACCTTGTAACATGCTACTTCTGAAATACTTATTTGTTTAAGATAACTGAATGCATGTTCTGCTGAAGATTTATTTGCATGCATCAGTAAAAAAAATCCAGAGTAATGTACAAAGTTTAAAACTTGTATATTTTGTTAAGTCCATTTATGAATTTAAGCTGTAGTTCTCTAAAGTTGCCAGTGAATAATAGTTTTGATATTGATTCAAAAGTTTTTTGCCATTTGCCATCAGAATTGTACATTTCTATAAAGGACACATGATTTGAGCTCAAAATATTTTCTGATATGGACATGTAGAACCAAGGAAATGATAAAATATAAAAAATACTCTTTGTATCTTTAAATTTTGTTGTATCATCAATGATAGAAACAACATAAAAAACAATAATGATTCTGCATATGTGTCAGGATCTTTGGCTGGTTTTCATCATTTTACTGGTTATATTAGAAAATTTATTTTGCTTTATCTCATTTTATTCAATGCATTTTTACATAAAAAAAAGGAATTGTAGCTGTCGTAAGTGTAAATGGAACCTTCTAAATTGTTTAGAAGCTGGCAAAGTTAGCCAAGGAGATGAGCAAAAATAAAAAATTTACTTTGACACCTGCTCCTCCAGTCATAATTATAGGGTCATATTTATTCTCCTTACAGGCATTTCCTGCAAGCTATAGGAAGTAGTGGTAGTCATCTCACCCTTAGGCAGCCTTTGTTATCATAACTTCTTCTAATGGAGTCTTTAGTCCTCCCAAACAAGCAAATTTGTCTTGATGATACAATGATTTCTGCTGCTTGGATTCCTCAGCAACAACCATATTTAGTAACCCTCTACCTTGATTGACCCTGGATTGGGGTGATTATTGGGTGAAAGATAAAAAAAAAAATTTGATATTAATTTGCGGTATCTTAGATTTTTAGATTGCAGCAGCTGAATGATAGATTTGCTTTGCAGTTTCTGCACATTTTTTTTATTAACATTTCAAGTTTGTCAACTTGAATATTGATAGTGGTATCACATAACTGCATTAACATTTTACAAATGTTTATGAGAGGAGCAAAGTTTTTTTTAACTAGATTGATGACATTAGGATGCAACTGAAAGAGGACAGGTATTTAATAAACTTCTGTATTTATGGTCTTTGGCATCAGATGAAGTTTCCAAGTATTCTTCCAAGTCAATACTATTTAAGATTTGGGGCAAATAATTTCACCCTATTAAGTAGTTGACCAAAGATACAATGACTAATAGTGTGTGATAAGAATTTATCATTTTTTTAACTACAGGAAAATATATTAAAGACACTTTTGAGTACTCTGAAAAAGGTAATTATTTCAATTCTTGTATCACACAAATTCAATACTAAGAAAATAGCAAGATAATTTTCATTAGTATCTTATGTACACTCTTGAACTTGATTGCTATACTGGCACCACTGCCATATTCTTTACCTTTGGCCAAGAGAATGCCAATTTTATTTAATGTTTCATGTAATCATTTTCACAATGTCAGCACTTGTTTTCTTATAACAGTTTAGAAAAAAAAAGAAATTTCTGGAATTTAAATTTGCAATATTTGTTTATATTTCTGAGATGAGGTATTGTAATTATTTACATTATTTTGACTGTTGTTTTCATCTTTGTTGCTATATTAATGACATTTTAGCCATTGTACACTCTGGCTTTCTTCAGGTGATTAGAATTTTGAACTGAACTCTTTATTTCCTCCATCGGAATAGATTGTTCTAGTTCCACATGCCACGCCTCCTCTGGATGTTTCAGTATAAGTTATCTACCTTTAACTCAACTCTCCAAGTTTTTGTGCACATCTGCTGTACTCAGGTATTGAACTCTCAATTCTTCAAGATACATGGCCCAGTGGAAAAAGTGATAGTTGAATCCTGTGATGCAACCCTTGAGTTAAAGGGAGATAATTGATACCAAAACATCCAGAAGAGGCATGGCATGTGGAACTAGAACAATCCTGGTGGATGAAATAAAGGGTTTAGTTCAAACTTCTAATCACCTGAAGAAGGTCAGTGTACAACAGCTGGAACATTGTGAATATGGCAATGAAGATGAGGGCAACAGACCGAACAATGTAAACAGTGTAAATTGTGTTTTACCTTTAATCTTTCAGAGATTATGTGTTTCAAAAAGACAGGAGAGTAAAGAAAAATTAATTCATTTTTTTTTAACTTGAACTAACAACGGACTGCAACCTTTCTCTTTGTCCAGCTTTCTTTGATCTTTATGACATGGGCTTCAAGTATAGGATCCCAAGGAGACAGAAATTCAATCAACCCAAAGGAGATACCATTATGAATGCTGTCAATCAGATAAAACATACCACAGAATGCTAACCCTTTTTCATTCCAAAATAAAATTAGATGGGGTAAAATATGAAGCCAGCTGTTGAGTTTGTTTATGCAGAATATGTTTGTGCAATGTTTTCCAGCCTTGTACATTAAATTTCTAATGATTTCTAATGTGTTCATGATGTGTTATTTTAGAGCTTGTTTTGAAGTTAGTGATATTCTGTTTGGTCTCATTTTTGGGGGGCACTGTAGATGGTTAATGATTAAAGGTTTTAATCTAAATTTTAAATTAAATTTTGTTTTTATGAATAAATATTCATCATTTAGCATTTTATCTAGTAATGACCTCTTTCCTATTCTTTTTATTTCTTCATCACCATTTTACTTAACCTTTTTTATGCTCCAGATTTCTACTCATGCATTGCATTGATAGGATTTACTGGAAATGATAAAGTGCAACAATACTGCACTGATTAGGTGCATAAAACACATCTGCTCATAGACCAGTATTAGAAGAAATTCTTAAAGATTTAGGAAACTAATTAGGTATATGTAATTTGATTGTCCAAACAATCAACTCAAGCTGCCAGGAAGAGAACCACAAGGAGCTATAACATGAAACTGGGTCATTCCATCTCAAATCAATCAACAGCCAGAGGTAACACTCTTAGAAAAACCTGGAAAAATTTGCAGCTGTTTCTTGTTCAGACTCAATGATAAATCAGATATTAGATCTGTATCTTTAATAGTTTTAAAATTAGAACATCTTGAAATTTCACTTCTTATTTTGAACAATAAGACTGTATTTGTCTATATCTTTGAGATGAAATAGTATTTACAGTATTTATATTATTCAGACTATTGTCCTCAGCTTTGTTGCCATTTGTACAATGTTTTGGCCATTATGCACTCCGGCCTTCTTCAAGTGCTAGGAATTTCGAACTGAAGCCTTTATTACAATCACTGGGGTATATGAATTCAATTCTTTGTGTAGTAGTGTCTCTTCTGGAAACTACGTAAACTTAAGGAATCAGCTAGGCTACAAAAATCTCCTAAGCCGACCAAGCATAGAGATGAACATAATATGGGAACCGGAAATACAGTGTCCAGAGAAAATCATTAGTGTCCAAATTGCAATATGAGCTCTGGTAAAAAATACTAGAGAAAAACCATTAACATCAAAAATACTAGAGAAAACTATTAAACATCAAGAAATTGCAATATGAACTCTGTTAAAAAAGAAAGGGTTACTGAACATTAAGTTTATAAGTCCCAAAAATTCATGGCCCAGTGGATATAGACGTTGGTTAGTTTCCTTGACCCAAAGAGTTGTGAGTTCAATACCAGGCTACAGCAGTGGTGAACAAGTAACTTTCAGGGTTAGAGAGAGATAACTTATGACTACCAGAAGAGGCACTACTATGCAAGGAATCGAGTTAATATATCCCAGTTATTGTAATAAAGGGTTTGGTTTGGAATTCCTAGCACCTGAAGAAGGCCGGAGCGCACAAAGGCCGAAACGTCGTACAAATGGCAACAAAGATGAGGACAATAGTCCGAATAATACTGTAGGCTTCTGATAGGTCCAAGGATATTGCATGTATAGATTTGAAACTTGGTGACACAAATTACTGTATATTAAAAAAAAAAATAGGTGTGTTTTACTTTATTTTTATAAGAACCTGAAAATGAACAAAAAAAAAAAATGCAAAAAGATGTCTACCTTTACAAGGTATGTCAAAAACATCATCCAAATAAGTTTTCCTATAATTTATCTTCATACAGAATAGATTTAAAAATCATATTCATTACTGTGTACATGTGTAGGAATGTAATTTTGAAAATTGCTTAATATTTCAACAACTCTTTAAATTAAAACTGCATATTTCTATGACATCGGCAGACTAGTTAGGCAGTTTTAAAAAGTTTTTTTTTTTTTTTTAATTATATTCCTACCCCTTCTCCTTAAGAGAGAAGTTTCGTTTTGGGGGCAAACTTTTTTTCTTTTCTAGGAACAACTTGTCACGCTAATCTTGGTTTTGTCATTTTTTTTGGCACAAATTTGTATTTGATACTTAAAAAAACAATACGAAGCTGAAAGTTGGTATCCCTATTTAATCTTCGATGCAAATATAATAAATAAATAATGTGTTGTATATCAAACAAAAAAGAAAATTGCCTACACACTTTTTTGAGGAAAACACTAAAACAGCATTCCTTTAAAATTAAAAAAATATTAAAAATATTGAGTCTTCTTATTGCTTTTTAAAACTTTATTCTATATATTTTCTTTGCTTAAATTACTCAAATATCTGTATACTCCCTAAAATATGTTAAAAAAATCATTATTTGCACCCCCCCCCCCACCGATTACTTATGGCTCCGGAGAGCCGCTTCTCATCACAAATTCAATGTTTTTTTGTTTTTGTTTTTTTTTTTGCTGTGCCCGTTTTTAATTTAATCGTATTATTTTTAAGCGCTTAACTTTAAATTAATTACCTAAAGAAAAGAGGTTTTAATTAAATAAGTTTTCGGCTAGAGACTCACTTTCAAAAATTTTACCAAATATCAAAGTTGTTTTTTTGAGGGGGTGGGATTCTTGATCGAGCCGACAACTTTTCAGCACCTCCTCGTAGTCTCATAGAAAAAGAAATTCACATTATCTTTTTTTAAATCCACGACTTATTTTTAATTAATAGGTTTCTTCATTTAACTTATATTTTTTCGCAAACATAAACAAACAAGTACACTTACAGACATCATGCTTCTTAGCTTAAATGACAAATCAAATCAGCTGATAAGACTAAAAGAGCATTTTCACTTTTCAGTAGTTCATACGTGGGAGTAATGATGATAGTGACAATTTATTTTTCAAAATAAACAAAAATAATAAAAAATACAGTTACAAATTCAAGAAACAGAAAATTAAACAGCATTTTACAACGTAAATGCCAAGCACAAACCGTGCTCGAAAAGAAACTAGCAAAAAGATAATTAATTTAGGGTTTTCGGCTCTTCAAAACTAATAATAATAACATTAACAATATATATAATAGACGACAAGGAATTATGAGTAAAAACAGAGTTTACTCACAATGAACACGAAAATATTCGTCAGTATACTCAGAAGTTAAAACGAAAACATATCCAAACCAAACAGGTTACGACTTTATCACAAGAAGAAGAGCTTAAGAATCGTTGACTGAACAAGTAACAACATTTTAAGCTAAAAGAATAATTTTATTATATTATTAAATAAAAGTATATAACTTCAGATTAGATGAATTAGGTAGACAAGAAAACCTGAACAGTGAAAACTGAGTTTGATTACAAGATAACTTACCACGAGTATCAGAGAACTTGGTTGACTCCGCCATTTTAAAAAAAAAACTACACATCCGGTGATGACGTCATAACATAGAAGTTCTTCACCAATAAAACTCGAGCAGACGACTTGCCTCTCTTTCTTTTCTCTCTGCGTTTTCAACT
The DNA here is from genome assembly GCA_037127315.1 of Ascarosepion bandense. Taxonomy (NCBI): domain Eukaryota; kingdom Metazoa; phylum Mollusca; class Cephalopoda; order Sepiida; family Sepiidae; genus Ascarosepion; species Ascarosepion bandense. The sequence continues at coordinate 6,524,473 of JBBBDQ010000511.1, forward strand.
CTTTTGCTATTTCTACGTGTATCATTTTTTTTCTCTTTCATTGTACATTCATTTTTTTTATCTTTCTCCATCTTTTTCTTCTTTATGCCCGTTTGTTTTCTTTTCCGTCTGTGTCCGTTTCTTTTCCGTCAGTCTCTCCCCCCACTTCCACTGTTTTATCTTTTTTAACTCTCATCATCCATCTCCCACCCGCTTCCTATACGCATATTTCTCTCCTCCCCCGTCTTTGTCCATGTGTCATTCGCCCCCACTTTCTCTTTTCCTTCTTCTTCTTCTCTCACCCCCCCCCCCGTCTTTCTCGCTCTGCTTTCTTCATCTTAGAGACATATGAACACTCGCTCGTGTGTTTGGCAACACATATATCACCTCCTCAGTATAAGAAGAGAATAGAAATCGTTTACTTATGTGGAGAAACGAAGAAATCATGAATTCTTCTCAGAGATATGCATTCTATCAAATATTTGATCAAAGTTTTTATAGATTATGTGAAAATATAAAGAATTTCTGTTCAGATTAATAATTCTTATGTTTGCACATCATGCCAGGTTTGGTAGTATTTAAGCGAAGATGGTCAATTGGTTCTGATGATCTGGTTGTACCAGCAGCTTTTATGATTGTTGTGCATCTAATATGGTGAGTATAATTTTTATTCTTTTACTTTTAAAATAATTCTAAAAATCTAAATCTAATTTCAATGATAGGATAGGAATTACGGGCAATTTTATCATTTTCAATTTATTTTATTCTCAAATAATTTTATGAATGGCTTTAAAAAATTGATTTATCAGTTCCAATTGAATTGCATAACTTAAATGGAAAATATTACTTTTATCTTTAAATTATTTAAATTCAAGCATCAATTTATTTTTTGATTGAAATTCATTCATTAATAAAATTAAGAAGACAAAATTAGTAAGTATTCAAATTTTACATGCATTTTGGTCACATCAGTACTGTTATTAAAAAAGGAATTAATGAAATAAATAGTCTCAATGTTTAAAGTTATATTCAATTTTCACTTATAGGTATTATTAATTTTCATTTAGTTAACAAATGATTAAATTTGGTTAATTAACTTAATTGTATTAATTTTTACCTTAAACAAAGTGTAAATGTTTGTGAAGACTTTTAATCAGTACCTGTAGTGTAAGTGTACTATTTGAACTAAAACATCAGTCATTTTTTAAGCAAAGACAAGAGAAGGAAACATTGAAAATTACTGTATTTTTATATTTCAATTTTGTTTGCAATTAATTCACGAATAAATTGTTATTAAAGACTAAAGTAAAACCTAAAACGTGCTATCCTTTTTAGTTTTTGGGAATCAGTTTTTCAACATTTGTTCTTAGTGACTGGGTGGAAATTTCTGATGATACCAAAATTGGAATTCTGCGGGAGTAGTCGGAGAATGATTGCCGCCACCGACGACCTCACTAGAAACATTTTTAAGATTATTATAGTCAGAAACTGCTTTATTGCTATAATGGTTAAAGACTTTTTATAAGATAAGCTTTTTTTTGTTATTAATTTAAATCACTTGTTTATTAAATCTGATGATGAACATACTGGACATTCGGCGCGTAGTTTTTTTAACTTTCACTTTCAGGTTCTCTTTAAAATGCACAATCCTCGTGTTTTGTTGTATGTGTTTGTTATTATTGACAATGTTATTGTTCAGTTCACCGTTTGTGCATCCAGTCATTTGAAAAAATCAAATTTTTAAAAAGGTTAATTACGTTAAAAATTATCTATATTCCATTGTTACCGAACAAAGTATGTTTTCAACAAATTGAATTGTTAACACAAAAATTAAAGCCTTTTTAAAATAAAAACAAATGAACTCATTTTTAAAGTTTAAAAATGAGTTTATTTTTTTAATTTTTATCTTGAGGAAATTGGTCACATGCTAGAAATCGACTAAAAAAAGACAACTGATTATCCTTCCAATGTTAGTAATTTAAAAAAATTAAATTAATTATTAAAATTATAACATTAAATATGAAAAAACTAAATTATCGTACTTCGTGATATAAATAGTAAAAATGACTATTTTTCTAAGTAGATCGAAAATTCCCTCGCTTTCTTTATCATGCATTTTTAGGTTTCTCTTTTCAATAATAAGAATATAAAAAATCATTATTAATTCTAATTTTTGCCGACCAATTAGAACCTAAAAAACTGAAACTCGGTCTTTGATGAGATCAGTGATGAAAATTAATTCTAATCTAGTCACTATTGGTTTCGAAACTAACCATAAATTTTTGTATGTAACGATTCTTCTTTTCTTTAATTGAATAACACTTACACGCAAGTATAAAAGTGCTTCTAAGAAGAGTGGATAATTGACATGAGACCTCCTTTTTACCTCGTGCAAATCAATACCGCAGACAGCCCGCACTACATTTCATAAGCAGGCGCCGTCTAGCCAGTTTTTCAACGAGGAAATCACAATCATCGGGAAATTCAAAAGAAATCATTTTTACTAGATTCTGAAATGTTTGTCTTTTACTGTGTAGGTTGTTTTTTTTTGTGTTGTGAAGCTTTTTTTAGATACATCTTTTAAAAATCGTCCCCTACCACTATTTCAGCTTTTAATTTTCAATAAGGTATTTAAAAGTGTAAATAAATAATATAAAATTGAAATAAAAATAGATGGAAACAAATAAAAAAAAATGAAATAGCAGTTTTGTTGTAATGTAAAAATGTAATTTATTCATCATTGAAAACCGCGCGAAAAATATACTCGTCTTGCAAAGAAAGTAAAAAAAAAAAAAAAAGGAAAAGAAATGAATGCATTACCTTTTGGTGGTTGTTTTTATTCTTATTAATCGAAAAAGTATTTTTAGAAAATTTCTAAAATTTAACGCAAATTTTGCGGTAGAGCCAGAGGTGGCTGGTCGGGGGGGGGGGGAATCCCATCAGAATAAAAATAAATCTATTTTCAACACCACGTGACCTCGTTGAATGTTTATTTTTTAGTGTTAGATTTTATTGTAAGAAAATGTGAATTAAATATTATTTTGCATAACAAATTTTTATGCATGTAAAATTCACATGCATGTCTGCAAATTTAAGTTCATAACATCTCTCATTCACAAAATAAACCGATTTTAAAAGTTTTTTGATAATTTGTTTTCTTCAAGATAATAGTTTAAGATTTTTTTACAAATTAAAAAAGTGAAGATTGAAGATCTTTTTTTTTTTTAAGTCAGCAAGTTGTTTCAGGATAATACAAACATTTTTATAAACTACCACTCGTGACGAGTAGCTTTCTGCTTTACTTTTGAAAAAATATCCATTGTTGTTCTCTTTGCTTAGAATATTTTATGTGGAATATTTTTTTTATTTATATTATAATTAATTTTCTCTCGAAATCCAGGAAAGTTTTTCAAAGCCAGAAAAATCTGTTTAAGAATTAAATTGAAAATAAAAAGCTGACAGTTTAAAAATATTTTATAGAAATTTTTTTTCATATAAGTTGCATCTGAAAATGATTGAATTATTTCATAGAAAAATTTAAATGCTTTACACTTAAAATAATCAAATGTGAATTCTTTTTAATGTGATAGATTTATTTAAGTATTTGTAAATTAATTTTCAAAATGTCATTTGACAACTAATTTTCCTGATGTTTGGTAGTGTGGGCAGATTAAGGTATGTGACTTTACCAAACCAATATTATTATGTAATTTAAGAAAATGTTTAAAGATAATCTTTTTCTTTTACACTTGGAATTGGAAATTCATGTTTATGATTCTTAATAGCTTAGGAATGTTATCAAAAACACTTCTTAATCACTAAAGCATAAAATTTCTGTTGTATATTCTTGCTCTCAAACACTAATTTTCTTTTTCATTGCACATATGACAATTGAAAACCATTTTACACAGAATGATCTCTAGTGGGAGATTTATTTAGAATTTCATAAATTGTTTAATATCTTGTTTAAATTCCCTCATTTTTTGGTGTTTTGATGATAAAGGTTATCAGTGATATTTTTAAAATTTAAACACTTTCTAATTAAACATATTTATTATTAAACATTTTTAAACACATTATATGATATAACATTTACACAATGCTTTAAAAAGCTTCCTATTTTTGTTAATAAATAGATTTTAATAATTGTGCTAGAAAATATGGTAAAAAAATTATAGGAAAATGTGTATTAAATGAATATAGGATTACAACTTGCATTCAATATTGAACATATGCATTAATCTCTGTAATAAAAAGATTGAAAATCAAATTTTAGAGCAGAGCTAAAAAATGTATAAAATTATTTTGGATATTTTAAAAAGTGTTCAATCATATTTTCTTTAAAAAGTGTTCAATCATATTTTCTTTAAAAAGTGTTCAATCATATTTTCTTTAAAAAGTGTTAAATCATTAGTAGAAATCTTTCACATACAGATATTTTTTACTTTGAAGCTATGAGCATATGGAAACAAATGATTAAAACTTTATCTATGCTTGTAAATTATGTTGGAAGGGAAGCATTGATCTTGAATTTTAAAAGTAGATAATTGATACTTTAGGTGAAGGTTGTTCAAAATCCTCTGCTTAACAATTCTGTTACTTGAGATATCATGTCAGGCTTTGTACTAATCAATTTGCTGCATTCAAACAAGTAATAGTTAGCATGAGATGTTAAGGAAACAAATGCAGGTTGGTGCATTAGTGGTTTGTAATTGTTAAGTCAATTTTTAATACGTCTGCTACAAGTGACTGAATAACAAATAGTACTTCATATGATTCAATATTAGTTATGGTTTTAACTTAGAATAAGAAGTCATCCGCTGAGTGGATGAATTGGTGTTAAAATTATTAGCAAATGTATGAATAGGATTATTACAGGGAAGTTATGGCTGAAGAGTATGAAAAGAATAGAGATAAGAGATACTGTTTCAGAATTGATGCAGTTAGTGAAACAGATATAATTAAAGAAGAATCTAGATAATTATTTGCAAATGTTTCACTTGATAACATATGGGAGAAAACCGAACCCACTATCTTTGCCAACATACTACCCAAACCTTTACTACTAGTCTCTCGTTTTCTTTTCTTTTGTGTGAATGCATTGATTACTTTTAGGTCACCAATTGATTATGCTTCACTGGAGCTTATAGTCTGTGATTATTAATGAAGCAGTAACATAGTGCAAACGGTACCTGTTTTTTTTTCCTTTCACTTTTGAAAGTATCTGATTTAGTACTCATATTAATTTGGTTTCCCTCTACTGTAGAAACATGAATGATTTCTGTAGTTTTAAATGTACATTTAATACTACAGAGAAATAAGTTGCAGTTTTTTTGTTTTTTTTATAAACATATCGCCCCAAGCAAGGCATTTTACTGCCACTGTTTTGCAGGGGGTTACATAGGAGGAAAGTTATGAGAAAGAGTGACAGGTTATAGGGAGTGTCAGGAAGTGGGTAAAAGAAGGATGAGAATACTGATGAGAGTGGAGTGGATGAAAAAAGGAGCATGAGAGAGAGGATGCAGGTTAGTGAGATAAGAGATGACTATTGACTTTACATTTAAATTCTTGGAGAATGTAGCTATCGGGAAAGCAAGTAAATGGAAGGGAATTCCACAGGTGGGAAGTGTGAGAAAAGAAGCTGATGGAGTAGAATTTGTGTTTACATTTGATTGGTTTCACAGTAAAAGGGTGGGATCTAGTTGCTAATCTTGTGGCTTGAGTAAGTTCATATATAGGAGGCACCAGTGAGCTAAGTTCATCAGAGCAGAAGCCATGAAAGTATTTGTAGAAGAGACACAGGGAAGCCACATTGCGCCAGTGAGAAAGTGACTGTATTTGAGCTGCAAAATCGGGATCGATCACATGACAGATTCTCCCTTGGATTTTGTCAGGGACACTTAGGTGGATAGCAGGAACACCTGACCAGATACGGCAGCAGTATTCAATGCATGGGCAGATGGTAGATTTATATATGTGCAGGATTATTTCAGAAGGGAAAAACTTCCTGGTCCTATACAGAGAATCAACTTTTTTTAGCAGCGGATTTAGCTATGGATTCTATATAGTCATTCTACTTGAGATCTGTTGTGAGAGGTAACCCGAGGAAATGCAGTGTTTTGTTTTCAGGGAGACTAGCCTGATCTATGCTAATGGGGGGTAGGAGTGACTGTCTGTGATAGCAGCTTCGTTTTGGAAGCATTAAAATTCACAAGCCATTTCTTACCTCAGTCCGCTACGGATTGGAGGTCCTTTTCAAGCTCGGCAACAAGGTTTGATCAGCCTCGATAGATTTTAGATCGATGGGAATCAAGTAGATAAAAAATGGCAATTGATGTTGATTTTAAACTTTTGGAGATTGTAGTTCTCAGGGAAGCCAGCAAACAGTAGGGAGAAACGGGAAGTGCGAGAAAAGAAACAGAGCAGAAGAGGTCATTACATTTAACTATTTTAACAGTAAAAGGGTGGGAAGAAGAAGAGAAATGTGGTTCTATAGAAGGATGCTGAGAATACCATAGACCGAACATGTGAGCAATGAGAAGTTTTAGAGAAAATGAAAACAAAAAGAAGCTTATATTTAACATCAGAAAGAGTTGAAATTTCTAGGGCACATAACAAGGAAAGAGGACTTGGAAAATCTGATACTCACAGTAGTGACTGAAGGCAAGAGGGACAGAGGATACACAACCTACCTGACAAACTTGAGTGAATGGATGGCAGAGCTAGGTTTGGGGGAGATGGCAAAAATACAAAAGTTACTAAGAGCTACAAAGGACAGGAAATTGTGGAGAGCCATGATCACTTACGTTACATAGAAGATATAATTATCATCAGCTATCTTTAACCTTCTTAGCCCTTAAGATTTTTCCTTTGTTAAATCTCTCGTACCCTGACCAAATTGTTGTAAAATTTGAATATGTTAGTGCAATTAGAGTGATCTATCTAAAAAGCCAATGGAAATCAAATATTACTAATGCTTTTATATGAAAGTAAATTAATTTCCTTTTCAAATGATACCAAATTCAACCTTCTTGTTATTATTACTGGTTATGAGAAATCTACAAGTTAAAGTCATAGATTTCTACCCTTAGTTGATTATGTGACAGGTGTTAATGCTGTGTACTGAAATATAGTACTACCTGATTGCAGATGCATTCAGACACTCCCCAAAAATTTAAAGTATGGGAAACTTGTGGGCACATTTAGTCAATTCTGGCCTTAATTCAGATGAATTTCAATCTATTGCAAAAAATTACTGGAGCTATTTTCACTGTTAGTGTACTTAAAGTGAAAATGTGGTCCTAGCAATAAACTTGATTTGTTTTCTATGTCTTATCAACCTTTTGCAGGGTTTTTAAAGCCAGGAAATATTTTTAGATTGTAATAATTTTTTTTGAGATAATAATGGTTTAGTGATACAAGTCTTAATAATTAACCCATAGCTGGGGGAAAATAGGTGGAGTCATACCTTTCCCAAGGGTACTTGCATCTAAGTAAATATAATAAACCCAATGGGAATTGGAATTCAGCTCTCTGATTAAAAATTCCAAACTATTATTCATTACATCACACACACATTATTCAAGCTTACAGCACTTTGTATTCATAAGCAGTCATCCATCTTGGTACTGACTAGGCTCAATGTTGTTTAACTTTGGTGATCATATGGGAACCAATGTTTTAACGCATTAGCTAATAAACTGAAGTGATTATGATAAGATGGCTTAATTTGTCAAATGCCTGTGTACATATAAACATTTGTATGTTCAGGTCATAAACTATTGCAAAACATATTAATCAATTCACAATACATCTTTTTGGTCCTATTCAACTTGAAATAACAAAATGATTGAATTAGCAACTGAAGAATGCACTTGTGCATTGGAAAAGGTCACTTGCATGAAAAATTGACATTTCTCAGCAAAATGACAAAATCTTCTTAAGCTGAGAACTCGTTTTACAATGAAGCAAAATCATATGTTATCATTAACATGGAAATGCTTTGATAATATCTTGGTCTTCTTTTCTAATGGTCTGTTCACATTTATTATTAAAGCAATCACATATTTTCCTTCTTCTTCTTTTATGTGGTGTGTCCCTTGAGGACAGAGGTGATCGTGGCCATCCACATCTTCTGCTCCCTTGTAGCTCTTAATTTTTTTATTTCTCCCAAACCCTGTTCTACTACCCATTTCCTCATCAGTTATTTTTGCACTGCTTTCCTCTGTCCCTCTTTCCTTCAATCTGTCCTGTGAGTATCAGATTTTCTGAGTCTTCTTTCCTCATTATATAACCCAAAAACTTCAACTGCTTCTTCCTTATGTTAAATATAAGTTTTTTTTTCGTTTTTATTTTCTCCAAAACCTTGTCATTGCTCAGATGTTTGTTCCAAGATATTCTCAGCATCTTTCTGTAGAACCACATTTCTGTTGCTTCAAACCTCTTAATCTTTGAGGAGATTATCCAGAATTTTCTGCCATACGGGAAGACAGATATTACATAACAGTTCAATAATCTTTTAGTTTCTAACAAAATTTTTCTGTCTCTTAATACTCTGCTTAGCTTTTGGAATGCATCTTTGGTTATCACAATGCATCTTTGGGTACTACATTTCAAAATGAACTGGCCCTAATTCTATACAAAAAAAAATTAGATTAGTAAAAGAATAGCTGATAATATTAAAAAAATAGTAATCTAATAGAAAAACAATAATTTTGTAGAGATTTCTTTGTTTTTAGGATTGCTGAAAATGTTGACAATATTCTTTTCATAATCAACCATTTTCTGCATTCCCAGAAATTAACACTATCAGATTTATTATATAACTCAATGTTTTCACAATAAAAGTAGTATACACCCTCTTATGTAGGTAAAATTTTCTGGATATAGTTTTATGAGCAATATATCATGTAAGTTTTCTTATTAAGAATATTGATAATAACTTGCTTTTAGTATATAAAGTTTTATTATACAAACAAAATGCAACATAGATCTTTATTTATAAATAAATTTAAACAATATTGGGCTTATAAACATACAACTGATTAATACAATATCCCATATATATATATATATATATATATATATATAAATAAATGACTATTATGTTATTTCATGTTAATAGAGATTTGTTTATCAATCTTCCATTTATTGATGTTGATAAATTTTCTGTTGTTTCAATTTTAGCATAAATTAAATTGCTTTTATTATTTACACTGTCTACATCCGGACTATTGTCCTTATCTTTGTTGTTGTTATCACAACATTTTGGCTGTTGTGCCCTCTGGCCTTCATCAGGTGGCATAGTAATTTTGAGTTCAATCCCTGGGTTGGGCAGTGTGTACTTGAACTCTCAGAGTGAACAATAACTGATTAGTACTAAAAATAAGAAGTAGACAAGATATTTCTAGACATGGGCAGTGAAATGAGAACAGCTTACCCCTTTAGATTAAATAAAGGGTTTAATTTTAATTCACTGTAGATTATCCAGATCTATATACACCTGATGAAGGCCAGGGAACAGAAAAGCTAAGACATTGTGACAACAACAACAAAGATATGGACAATTGCCTAAATGTAAATCTTGTGAATAAGGATAACTTCTCATCCTAAAAATTTGAACAATAAGTGCTTTTATTGTTTTGCAGAGATTTTCTTTGATTGAATATTGTTTGCCATTCTCATATACATTTCTTTTGATAATGAATCAGAAATTTTCTATGAGTTTAATATCCAGAGAGGCTGTAGGTTATTCCATTAATTTGATTTTTTAAAAAACTTTTTTGGCAAGATATGCAATAAATAATAAACTTTGAAGAAAAGTTATCTTGCATAAATATACTGTTTAGCTTAATGTATCTTGGCCATGTCTTGTACTGCACAAAAGCTGTCTTATCTAAGAACTTAGAATCATTCTCTGCATTTATCTTGATAGCATCATCAAAACTTTGAAGATACCTGTAATTTAACTTCTTACAATACTAAAGCTAAACATTACTTCACCAAGCTCCTGTTGTCTTCTAATTTATGTTGGTTGACTATTTCCATGAAGAATGCGACATCTCACCCAGCAGTCAGGTCCATTCAATACAGTTCTTTCTTTATCATTAAAAATTACTGTGGAGAAATCAGTTTTCAGCCATTTATTTGCTCAACTTACAAGTTTTTCTTTGTGGTGTTTACTAAAGGCAGTGACGGCCTTAGGGTTACTGGCACCCTGGACAAGCTGAACTTCGGCACCCTTACAAGTATAATTTTAAAAAATTTTCACAAGGAGAAAAACTTTATTACAATACACAACTAATAAAAAACTATTCATTATTCTATTTAAAACTTTTTTTCTCACCTTTAGATCTGAAAATCTTTTCATGGCACTGTAGACCTAGATCATTTCTACTGACAAAATAACCAAAGAATTTAATCTGTCTTGAGTCATGGATGACTGCAAGTGTGTTTTTATAAGCTTTGGAAGTGTTTTTATAAGTTTTGGAAGTTCCCAAACATATGACATGGTAGCATGATGGCACCTTTGGCCTTGATGATGTCCTGAGCAACTGCCTGATTTGCAAGTACCTTGAGCCAGTCCTGCTTAAAGGTAGTCATTTGGTTATGTTCATGTCTTTAACCAATGTTTTTAATATTCTGCATCTTCTTTATCTGATTACATTTGAAACACCAGCCTCTTTAAATACTTTCTTGCTGGTTAATCTACTTATTACTTATTAACATTTTGATATTTTTCAAATCTTTTTTTATGACAGACTTAAAGATAAGGTTTTTTCTTGTTCTTGTGAATGTTTTCAAGTATCTTTTTGATTGTTCTTGGATTTCTATTCAACCTTTTTACAATTTCCAATATTGTGTTCTCATCACTCAATAACTTTATAATATCTTATTTCATGTTTGGGTTTCCATCATTCTTAAGACTCATGACAATTATTGTATATCTGAAAATAAAGAAGAAATACTTATACTAATGATTAATGTATATATTTATTTACAATATGATAAACAGTCCTCAAGTTAATAAAAGCATAAAATCTCACACTGGCAAATGAGTTATTGTAAATATTTCTAAAGGTATTATATATGATGAAATTCAGATTGTGTATTTATCTTATAAATATATTTCGATGAAGAATGCAACCTCTAACTCATCAATGAAGTTCATACAATATAGCTCTTTCGTTATCATTAAAAATTAATGTGGAGAAATTCAGTTTTCAGCCATTTGTTTGCTCTACTTCCAAATTTATCTTTGTGATGTTTACTTAAAGATGGTAGTTTGGTTATGTTCATGTCTTTAATCAATGTTCTTAAGATTCTGCATCTTCTTTATCTGAATACATTTGAAGTGCCAGCTTCTTCAAATATTTTCTTACTGGTTAATCTACTTATTGCTTATCATTTTAATCTTCCTCAAATCTCTTTTCATGATAGTCTTAAAGCTAACAATTTTTTTCTTGTTCGTATCCTGTGAATGTTTTCAATTTAATTTTGATTGTTCTTGAATCTCTGTTCAACCTTTCTACAATTTCCAATATTATGTTCATGTCATTCAGTAACTTTATAATATCTTGTTTTACTTCTGAGGTACCATCATTCTTATGACAATCTTTGTGATATCTTGTTTTACTTTTTAGGTACCATCATTCTTATGACCCATGACAATCTTTGTGATATCTTGTTTTACTTCTGAGGTAGCATCATTCTCATGACCCATGACAATCTTTGTGATATCTTGTTTTACTTTTTAGGTAGCATCATTCTCATGACCCATGACAATCTTTGTGATATCTTGTTTTACTTTTTAGGTAGCATCATTCTTATGACTCATGACAATCTTTGTGATATCTTGTTTTACTTTTTATGTAGCATCATTCTCATGACCCATGACAATCTTTGTGATATCTTGTTTTACTTCTGAGGTAGCATCATTCTCATGACTCATGACAATCTTTGTGATATCTTGTTTTACTTCTGAGGTAGCATCATTCTTATGACCCATGACAATCTTTGTGATATCTTGTTTTACTTCTGAGTTAGCATCATTCTTATGACCCATGACAATCTATATATCTGAAAATAAAGAATAAATAACTACTATTGTACATATTAATTTACAACATGATGGACAACAAAGAGTTACATAAAAATATAAAATTTTACACTACCAAATGAGTTATTGTAAATATTTCTAATACATTATACAGTGAAATTTAGATTGTATAAATATATTTATTATATGAATATAAGAACATCCTGAAAAATTTACCAATATGAATTTTTTAGTTTTAGTTTTATTGTGAAAATATTAAAGGGCTTAATAAAATTTGACTGTGTAATTTTTTGTTTTTATTTTTATTTTAAAAACATAATTCTGTTTAAAAAATAATAAGTCCATACCAAGTATAGTTTTAAATGTCTAACACAAAGTGAGAATTTAGTGTTTTGTCAAGACTGTTTTTTAGACGGTTTTGGTTTAGTAGGAAAAAAAATCTAACCATGATGATTTCATTGAACAAGATTGATGCAACAGTTTTAAAGGAATGTCTATAAAGCTTATTATGGAGATTACTTGAATTCTTGAAAAATTAGTTTATATCTTTTTGATAAGGTTTACAAGTGATGTTAATATCTGTACAAAAACACTATTTTTTATATGTTAATCATTTTTTATTGAAAAAAAAAAGTAAAATAATTTTTATTACTCTGGTTGTATAAAATTTATGGATTCATATTTATAAAGCAGTTGAAATATTGTACTTGTTTATTTTTAAGATAAAAAGAGATAATCTAAATAAATCAATGGAGAGATGAAATCATTTTGATGGATGCTTAAATGAGTCATTCATCTTTCTTAGATGACGTATGCCCACACATCATCATCTGATGTAGTGAATGTTTTTAAGATTAAAAATATTCCAAATGACAATTTGTAGAAAATTCATCCTAAATTATTTTAAAAATCATTCATCTAATCTTATTTTTCAGATTTTCAATTCTAAACTGTGACATTCTTTTATTTTTTAAGACTTTTGCTCATCAGTCATCACTAAATGAACTATATTGATAAAACTTATATTTAGATAGCTCTAAAGATTTACTAAAAATGAGTGTACATGAAAAAAGTTTTATCATCAAAGTTTTTATCATAAAGAGGAAAGAACTTTTTGATTACTTTATGTCTTTTAATGCTTTTTAGAACCTTTAAAATTATGGTTAAAATTTTTTTCTTGCACCAATGGGTGACCATAAATTAGTATAGGAAATTTTAGTGTCTTTTGCAGTGAAAAACACATTGATTTGAAAATTCTTGCAACTTTTGAGAATAATTTTTATATGACTTAATGCTTATATTAGTTATAACCAGCAGTACTTGGAGAATTTAAATCATCAATTTATTTACTAATCAGAAATAGAAAGGATTACTACAATTCAGCAAACCCTAATATTTTAAAGAATTTTGAATTTCATTTGTGTGTATAAATTTGCCACTTTTTGTAAATACTGATGTCTATACACAATGTTATCAGAAAATAAGAGTAATAATTATAGTAAATTTAAAACCGAAGTACCTTATCATTAAATTATTTAGAAAATTTTCCTAAATTTTTAGGATTACTGGGTAAGTAAAAAAATCATCTAAAAAGACTTCTCACATTATATTTGTCAAGTAATTTTTACATAAATATCCCTTGTAGAAAAAATTAGTTAAATTTCCCAAGCATCAGACTGTCAATAGGGTTGTCAACACCTCATAAAAACACTCACCTCTGTGTTAAGAAATGCTTTCTGGCAATATTTTAAACAGTGAATAGTATTTGTTTTAAATCAGCTTAATTAAACTTTAAATCAGCTAATATAAATCAGCTCAATAAAGTTTCAGAAATGCATATTTTATTTTTGAAAGATTTTTTGATAAACAGAATTACACTGTGCTGAGAGAATTGTAAACATGACTGAAATCAGCATTTTTTACTGATTAAAAAAAAGACTTGTTCCAATCAACTGGAATTCATTTTGAAATACAGCAAAGTATTTTGCTTATTGGAAATATTAAATTTAATCTATTAGCTTGAAATTAAAACTAAAATAAAAGGTTCAAGAAAGAGTTTATTTGTAAAAATTCATTTTAAACCTTAAATATCACATTTTTGGGGGGTATCTGGTTAAAAGTAATTATTTTATTTTGTTTTATTTTCATATTTTGTCACCAACTTTATGATTTTATTGCTCAGCACAGGGTAGAGGTTTTCCAGACTTAATAAGAGTGGAATATATTATTCTAATATCTTATTTCAAATTTGATCAAATTGTGTGTGTATTTGTGTGTATGTGCTTGTGTTTATATTAAATGGCACAAGTATGTAATGGACTTATTACCAAACACAGGTATATGCATAAACATTAGAAAAGCACATACAAAGTCATATGTAGACAGTATGTGATAGAAAGAGAATCAGACCTTTTTTTATATAAATTTTCTGAAATTATTAAAAAAAACTATTTTAGTTATTATATGAATTTTAATATCATTTATAATAACGTAATTAATGTTAGTTAAGAGGTACATATATAAATTTTAAAATTCTCCTATTTGTGTACACACACACACACACATGGGAGTGCTGAAATGTTTTCATCCTGATAAGAAAGGAAATTTTCATTAAATTCTTAAAGACAGATAGATTTGAAACAAAACTAAAAGAATAAGAAAAATATATTTTCATTAAGGACTTAAAGAGAAAAATAGAAATGTAGACTTGAAGTAAAACTGTGTAAGAAAAATATTTTCATTAAAGACTTAAAGAGAGTGTTGTGAGGCCGTTGTAAGGGTATTGACCCCCGCAAACTTTTGTATGTGTGAAAACAGCAAAGATAATGTAGACACAGAAGCAAAAATATAGAATTTATCAATGTCAATATTTATTATAATAAAAATGGCAAGCAAGCAGTCAGAAATTGGGAAAGGCTGTAAGCAGGAATATTGGCAGCGATTGACAGGATCAGCTCATGCTGGAATGTTGTCATCGGTTGGCAGGAACGTCAACATCTTGCAGGAATGGCGTAGGCTGGAACACATCATTGGTCAGCAGGAATGTTTGGCATGAACAGCACGAACTGGGAACATCATCAGCATCTGGCATAAATGGCAAAGGTTGGAATGTTGTCAGCATCTGGCAGGAATGGCACAGGCTGGAACATTGTCTTTGGTTGGCAGGAATGTCGTCAGCATTTGGCAGGAATGGTAAAGGCTGGAAAGTCTTCAGCGTCTGGTATAAACAGCACAAGCTGGAAATGTAACCTGCAAAGGCCAGGTCATGGCTCCAGTTGAATGTAGTCCAAAGAATATGGGTTTGGTTGCAGCCTAGCATGTGTTTACTCCCAGGCAGGTGGGAGAGCTAGCATGTATGTGCTTTGGTTGTGGCCTGGTGTGTGTTCTGCTTCCTCTGCAAGATTCGACCGTGGTTAAACAGGATCACCGTGAACTAGCATGTGCGAAGCCATGGTAATTGGACTTGAACAGTCATCATCTCCTTTGCCAAATTGTTTCCGAATAATAAGGATCTCAGACTGACTAGACCGTTCCACTTCTGAAGTAGAGTCAAACTTAAAGCAGGACCAGCTGATGACTAAAATGTAACTGCTCCAGGAATCAACCATATCTAGTGGGGTAGCAAACGAAGCATACGCGTAGCTGGATGTAGTCGGAGACTAGAAAGTAAGTATTTAAGTTGTGTACATATAGTGCACAGATAAATACATTGCCCTCTGGTCCAAAAAGGACGTTATTTTCTAGCCTTCCCCACTGAAGCAAAATATGACACAAGGTCATTTATTTTAATTTGGGAATCCTAAGCACATATGCACTCAGGCTGCTGGTAAGAGATTACCCAGTTCTCCCGCATACATGGTAACTGGGTACTAAGCTTGTTGTAGCTGGCATAAACTTGTCTTAGCTGGTCATAGCGTGTTAAAGCTTGTCATTCCCTTCCAAACTTACACAGCCGCCACCAAGTGGTGAGTGCTGCAGGCAGCCGGAGAGCAGAAAGTGAATATCTAAGAACAGATTCTTCACTTTGATCCTGCCCCCCACTCCTGGACCAAGAAAGGCCTTTTTTTTTTTTTTTTTGAAAGTGACACTGATTATAAGGTTTCAGCTGTGAATAACATCTTCTGGCTGCAGAGTTTTGGTGGAAAGAGAAAGGTGAAGTCAAGGGTGCTTCTTTGTTTAAATCATGACAAGAGCTGGAGAAATGGAGACTTGAAGAAAAACTAAATGTGTGGGAAAAATAAATATTTGTTAACAACTTAAAGAGAAAAATAGAAATGTAAACTCAAAGCAAAACTAATTGTATAAGAAAAAATATTTTTTTTAAAGACTTAAAGAATGATAGAGAAATTGAGACTCAATGTAAATCAAAATGTGTAAGAAAAAAATATTTTCATTAAAAACCTAAACTGAGATAGAGAAATGGATATTTAAAACAAAATTAAATGTGTAAGAAAAACATATTTTCATTAACAACTTAAAGAGAGAGAAATGGAAACTTGAAGCAAAACTAAATATGTAAAAAAATAAATTTAATTAAGGACTTAAACAGAGACAGGGAAATGGAGATTTGAGACAAAACAAATTGTGTAAGAAAAATATATTTTCATTAAGGACTTGAAGAGAGATAGCAAAATGGATGCTCAATCTAAAACTAAATGTGTAAGAAAAAATATTCTTAAGGACTCGAAGAAAGGAACAAAAATGGAGACTCAAAGCTAACCTAATTGCGTAAGTAAAATATATTTATTAGTAAGGACTTAAACAAATTGAGAAATGCGAACTCAATGCAAAACTAATTGTGTAAGAAAAAGATATTTTTATTAATGATTTAAATAGAGAAATAGAAATAAAAAAAATAAAAACCAGACTAATTCTCTAACAATATTCACTTGTTATAAAATCAAAAGAATTAAAATTATGTAAATCAGAAAAGATTTTTCTCATCTTATTACTCTATGAAAAAGATATCTAACTGCAAAAAATATTTGAATATTGTCAAAAAAAAAACAAAAAACAGGTAGAAAAACATTTACTGTTATCAAAAACCCAAAATCATTATTCCTTTTGTTAGAAATTTATTTATAATCAATGACCATGTATTGAAGAAAACAACTTCATTGACAAGGTAGGATTTTGGTTACTACTTCATATCTGTGTATTTGCAAAAGAGTAATCAATAAAGCAAACTTGTCAGTTATTAAAAAAATCAACTTTGTGTAAATATGTTTATTTAGGTTGACATATGTATCAGATATTTAATAGAAATCTGATTTTAACCTCAGTGTAGATGAGGTTTCTAAGTATAGACAGTACTTGCTTGGCAATTGGCCATTCTAAATTGTGGTCGTAACATGCCATAGATTAACACTCTTGTACAAAAAGCTAAAATAAAATGCCTCTTAAAAGCCTCTTGATCACTAGCTGTTGGTATTTACAAAGATTAATTTAGCATGGCACAAGACCAAATGTTGGAAAAATATGGAAAGAAACTTTGTGTTAGACTAATCTTAAAAACAGAAAGGAACAAAATAGTTGCCTAGAAAATCTGCATTTGAAATACTGGATTTTAGATGGATTCATACGTCTACCAGTGTGAAAATGGATACAACTGTTTTAGTCTTTAGGCAAATTACTGTGAAGTGTTATTGTTAGCATTTAATTAAATATCTGTACCAAAGGTTTTATACAGAATAAACATTAAAGGGTATAATTATCATGCAATGAATAATTAACTCCATGGAAAGTAGTTTTTTGAAAAAAAAAATAGTTTTCATACTTATCACAAGTTATTCAGAGAAGAAACAAGACTGATTGATTGATTGATTTGCTTCTTTATGGTTTATCTACCTTTAACAGGTTATTTAAAGTCAAAAAAGATTTTTGGATTTTTCAGAATTTTTTGGAGATAATAATAATTTTCTGATACAGTTCTTACTATTTAACCTAAAACTGTGGGGAGAAGGAGTGAATTTATACCTTTCCCTAGGATTGTGTTTAAATTAATATAACGAACCCAAGTGGAATTGGAAGTCATATCTTTGAACATCCAACCTTAAAGCATCTAGTATTCTCAAACAGTACTGGCAAAGCTTCATGTTGCTTAACTTTGCTGAAAAAACAGGAAAATTATGTTTAAAAACTTCATATATCTATAATTATGTTATACTACAATCTGAGGGTGGATCAATAGATATCTAGCTTGGTACAAGTTATTAACTGAATATAGATCTGAAATTTTCACTGTATAATGTTCAAACAATGTGATTATAATGTTTAATAGTCATGATTGCATTAAGTGCATTGATAGTGGAGAAGAATATATGTGTAAAATAAGTATATTTTTTAATCATGAGGCTTTTGATATACTTTTGATATACATACACACATGCACACATACCTATATGTTTTATTGATTTAGTTCAATGTCTTACTTAGTTCTGTCTTGAAAGAGATTTTACTTGCATGCTTGAAATAGAATTTGGGCCAAGAAAGAGAGATGCGGTGCATTAGATTAATGGTTAGCAGTGCAGAAAATGGAATTAACTTGTATAAACTTTAAATTCAGTTTATATTAACTTTACACTAATGCCTTTCCAAAAAGACTGGAACCATTTCTCTTCTCCCAGTTCAGGATTAAATAATAGAGCAGACTGGATGTGCGTTGTGGTATAGTGGATATCAGCTCGGAACGAGAAACCGGGGAGCCGAGTTCGAATTCCAGTTGAATCCATTGTATTCACTTATGTGCAAATACCCTTGGGAAAGGTATTAATCCATCTCTTCCTTCCAGTTATGGGTTAAATAGCAGGACAGATTGGGTTCTATAGCCTTGGTCGGCAACCAGTCTACTGCAGAAAGCAATGGCAACCTACTGCGGGATAATCTTCTGCCTAGTCAGTCATATCTCTTTCGAGACATGATTGCCCAAGCGTGTATCACGTATGGCACTTAACTGACTGACTGACTGGTCTCTAGTCATAGTTAGCAACCAGTCAGGGAGAGGAAGAATTCTGAATTCAAAACCATGAAGAGGAAATGTGAAACAGTTTACAGAAATTAAAGAAAAGAAGCTGTGGAGAGCCGTGATCACTTATGTCCTGAAAGAACATGGATCAAGAAAGATTAATGTGAAACTTTTAACAGAAGATAATACAAATTCGTATTTAATTTGTGAACTGTTTGCATATTTTTCTTAGGTTCTATTTTGTATTATTTTGCTTAGGTTCTTCAAATAATTTTAATCTTTTAAATAGTTTCATTGATTTGTCATAAGCTCTTTAATTTCATGAAATGTAATTCATGTGAAATTAATTTAAATATTAAAAACAATACTAAGGCATTATGTAGTATGGTGTAATGTATAATGGTTTGAAGTGAGAAATCAGAGTGCATGTTTGAAATGAGAAATACAAAAACACTGAATTGCACATAATTATCCTTACAGCTATAAGTTAAATAGCAGGACAGACTGCGTTCTATAGCCTTGATTGACAACCAGTCTAAGCATATGGCACTTTCAATATTTTTTATTAATTAGTCTTTCATACATTCTGACAATTTGATGTTAAAATTTTTAATTGCATATTAGACATCAATTCTGTAATTATTTCATCAATAAATATAATTAAAGTTAATTTTTTTGTCGTCACTTTACATGTATTTTATCATATGTAACACCATGTGGTTTAAAATTCCTACAGTAGAACATCATCATCCTTATCTGTGGTTTGAGCCAATCAGTAAGACTGATATTTAAAACTTTTTTTAAAAATAAAAGTGCTATGCAAAATATATTTCAAAGGAGTAAAATAAAATAAAAAGCACATTGAAATAATATAAATTTTTAATAATAACAGTATTTTGTAAGTATTTTTAAAAAAATCATCAGTTTACATATTTTCAAAGCATCAAAGTTTGATTCATTTAATCCTAAGGGGGAAAAGCTCATATTAATAATAAATAAAATTTGACGACTGAAATATTTTAATCTAATTCATTTCATTTTTACAGTTTGTTAAAGATAGTTTTTTGTATGGTAATTTCGTTGCCCTATCATCAAATGGGCTTAGTGAATGAAAATCTCTTGCTGTGCTTGTATTTAATTACTGAGTATCCTCAGCCAGTTTCTTTTTTTTTATTTAATTTAATTTATTGTCATCAAATACGGTGCAATGATTGATTTTTTTACCAATTAGTATAAACTGCTAATAACAGTCCAGTTTTACATAATAAATTTGATTCTCTTTTCAGACAAAAATTTAGAAATTATTTCTTCATAGCAAAAACAAGAAAAAAACCTTAAGGAAATTTAAAAAAGTATTAATTACATTTTTAAAACAGAGAGTCAATCCTAGGATAAATGTTTTAAACATACTCAATATATTTGGTTTGCAACAAATCTATCACAGATAATGAGGTCCTTGTGAAATATCTTTATAGATAAGTGTAATGCTTACCATGAAATTCAGTATCTGACCCTAATTTAGAATCAAATAGTAAATGTTAAAAGATCAATTGCTACCAATGTACCTATAGAAGCATACCAAATGACTCTTTCATGGTAAGGAAAGAAAGTATAACATTTATATACTAGCAGTATCCAGAATTTGACAAAAACATTATTTTATGAATGAATGCACATATATCACTGAAGCAATCAAGTTTAGTATTTCAATGCTTTATAACATTTTTAGTATTTTTCCTCTAGTTATTTTTGTCTGTTCATATTTTTCTAGCTATCACAATTAATAAACATATCTACTATTGGAAACTTGCACAAATCTTAATTATAAGGCTAAAAAAATAATTAAAATCTCAATATGGAACAGGATGCAGAATGTTGATGGGTCTTAGAATGTGGTCAACAAACTATACTATAGTAGTAACAGTGACTGTTAATATAGATGTTTTATTATAATCAATTTTATATATATATATACCAGCATAACTAAAATAAAAGAAATAATTTTATACCAGCACCTTTTTTTTCTCTTATTTTTATTAAAAATTTCTAATACTAGAATTTTTTTTTACAAATCCTCATAATATTTAGTATTGTTGAAGTTATCACTAACATTTTTTGTTGAAATTTACAAACTCGATGTTTCATTCCATTTTACAAACCAATTGATAAAATTTAAATGAGCTGATTTGTTTGGAAAAATACTTTGTGGTTTAACAATATCTTTAATTTAATTTAATCTCATAGGACTTCATGGTTAATAATATTTAAAAAAAATTTTTTTTTTCCTTTTTAACAGTGAAGAGTAAGTTCTTAGGATTTCTTACTCTTGAGCATGCAAAATAGAACTGGCTATGTGTAAATATTTTTTTTCTGGAACCAAATTCCAACATTTTGAAACCTTTGGTCTAGTGATTAGTTTATAGTCCTTGCAAATGCAGGGTGAACTGGAAACTGGGTTCTTGTATATAAAAACTTAAAGAAAAGATATGCAAAAAATAATTTTTATTGAATAAATATTTGTTAATTTAATCATTAAATTCTTTTAAAATAGTGGGAGTATTTCATATGTTAAATAATAAAGCTTTTAATTTTTCCCCCCAAATTATTGAAAATTTATTGTACTAAGCTACCCATCCTAGTAAAATCAACTGTACTTTGTACCTTTCTACCTGTTTGCACTTCTCCCCAAAATCTGGCTTTGATTGGTCAATGTATGGCTATTTTAGAGGGTATGATAGATGGATAGAATTTTATGTATAGAAACTCATTGTTTTTTGTCTTAATTTTTGAGATGAGGAATTATCATTATTATATACTGATTTGTTTCAACTTGTGTACTCCACTTGGTTGTTATTGTTACATTTTGAGCACTTTATTCAATCTATAGGAATAGAATGTTCCCATTCCATTATCTGTAATAGAGGATAGCCTATCCCATATCAGTTCATGTATTCTTGTAATATCACTTGTCTCTTTCACTGTACCAGGAGAGTATCTAACTTTTTCTCACTAATTATAAATAAGAACAGATGAGTGCATAAGCTTGTAGTGAAACTTTATTCAGTGCAATTTGACTAGTGCTCATAAGTGATATTCGACCATTTCTTTTATAGTCAAGTAGTTCAAAGGGGATACAATGATGGTTGTCTTCCCCCACACTGTCCAAAAGAGAAACAATATTACAAGGATAAACTGAACAGAATGAGCTGAAATGAGCTATCCTCTAGCAGGGACAATGCAATGGGGATAATTTACTCCTATGGACTGAATAAAGGGTTCAGTTTAAAATTCCTGGAAGTTTACCAACTATGATAGACACCTGAAGAAACCAGAAGAGTACAACAGCTGTAATGTGACAAAAACAACCAAAATGAGGCCACTGGTCCAAAGGAATCTTTGTACAATAATGATAATTTCTTATTGAAGATATTGTAAATTTTATATACTATTGATTGATTTGTTTTCTATGGCCTATCAGTCCTTTGCAGATTGTTTAAAGCAAGAAAATATTTTTAGATTGTAAGAATTTTGTTTTTTGGCGATAATGATTTTGTGATACAAGTCTTATTAATTAACCCATAGTTGGAGGGAGAAGAGGTGGATTCACACTTTTCCTAATGGTATTTGTGCATGTGAACATAATGAACTCAACTAGAAACATGGTTCTTTGATAAACAATTCCAAGTCATTATACATTACACCACCTGTACATCTAAGCTTACAGCACTTGGTATTCCTAAGCTATCACCCATTTAGGTACTGACCAGGCTCAATGTTGCTTAATTTCAGTGATCATATAGAAATGGGTGTTTTGGCATGATGTAGCCTTTTGATATTGGAAAAGAACTATAAAAGTGTTGGCAAAGGTCTTAAAGAAGATCTTTCATCATGCCCTATAGATTGGTGCTACAAAATAACCAACAAAAAGTTTTACCAGATAACAAAAAGCCACATCAATTAAAGACTTCCAACCTCTGATTTACTTAAACAAGTCAATACAGTTGTAGTGGGCATCTCACTACACACAAAAGTGAACGGGAAATGATTATATTCAACAATGATAGTCAATAAGTATTTATTTTCTCCTCGATTTGATGGAAGCGGTCCCTTGAAGTTAATTTGTATCCTCCTCTCACAAATCTTGGTTTTTCTATGGCATACACATTACACTTTTCAGTCATTCTCTTTACTTCCTCTGTTGAGAAGGACAAAATTCTTGACTTGATAATTCTTGATACTCCAGGATGACATAGATTATTATATGATTCTTTAAGTTCAATATTTATGACCAACGTGCAAAGTACTTCTATTAATGCATCTAGCCATATATTTTTGATGCCTGGTCGATATATGATACCATATTTGAAAGTGGAAAGTTCATTTCACCAGTGACAAATTTTATCGTTTTTATTCTTTAAAGCTTTATGCTTATCGAAATTGTAGGATAGAGCTTTTTGGTCTGTGGCAAGAATAAAATATTTACCTTTCAGGTAATGACTCCATTCCCTGATTACACTAATGATCATGTTAGCTTCTTCCTTCACTGAGGAAGAGTTTAGAGCTCTGGACCAGAATGCAACAGGCCTGCTTCCTTGATTTAATGTTGCAGCTAAGCTAACATAACTAGTATCAGCTTCAATTTCAAGGGGTTTTTCCTCATCTACAGTGTGTACTATAGCTTTTTCTAATTCCCTTTTCAAATATTCAAAGGAATCTTTTTATTTTGTAGATAAGGGGAATATAGTGTTGTTATTTAGTGCGTGAATTTTTAGCAATTAATTTAGGATTCAACAACCTTAGTAAGCAAACATTCTGACAATTTTCATATAAAGTTTAATAACAAGACAGACGAAGCCATACTGACAGTAACACATAGCCTGGCCTATCTTGGTGTCAATAAAGCTATGACTACTTCCTAAATCTACTAACACACTAAGTTTGTTTTTGTTCATGAGACATTTTACCATGATTTTTGAAATTCCCTGTAGCCCATGAGTTACTGTGGCTATGACGGGTACTGCAGCAGAAAACTTATTAGTTTCCAAAATACAGACTTTAGCAAAATGATCTTCCATCTTACAATTGTAGCAACTCATTCCTTGAACGGGACACTTACTTCTAGGGTGCCTAGTGCATCTGCAGAAAAAGCACCTTTTTTTATAAAAAGGCATTTGTTAGCAGCAGGTGTCAGAGAGTCCTTCTCCCTTTGATTTTCCTCTTGCTAAGAAATTAAGGCATTAGTTTGTGTTTCCAATATTGACATTGTTTGATAATTTGTTTGGATATCAGCTGACTAGGCGTCAGAGTTTAGGATAGCTCTTGCCACACTTCACACTTGATTTTCAGCTTCTGTGAGGGTGAGAATTTTGTTTTCAAGAACTCTCTGTTGAACAGGATGTGCGCAGAAATAAAGTCATCTTCAATAGCTTCCTCTCTGTTCACCAGAACATGTAGTGATCCAAGGTTTCTTCAGCCTGTTGAGTTCTGGTTGCATGTACATGCCTGGCATATATTTCACTTTTTTCTTGGATGAAAGCTCGCCTTAGAATGCTAATAGCTTCTTCAAAGTTTGTACATTTGCTAAACAGTTTATAATTCCTCACCCGCAGTATGCTTGAGGAAGTTTAAAAATGTTTGGTACCAATGATTCTATATTTTCTCTGTCCCAGGGGTCTTATCTAGATCTAGAATTTTAGTACCTGTCCATGTTGATATCCAAAGCAAAAAAAAAAAAAAAAAATTAATGGTGAATAGAATGTGGTACGCTATAATTAGCTAGGAGTATTCACTACTATTTCTCTAGTAGTTTAGTCTTCAAGGTCAAAACTAGTTTAGCCACTGATTGTATTGACTGTTATTTATATGGTGGAGATTTTCATATGAATACAACAATTAGTTTTTATTCTTTAAAACCAAATCATCAAGAATTATATGTAGTCATTAATAAATAATAATTATGTATAACCATTTTAAATTTTTTTAGAGAACTAACTTGAATTTCATAGAGCTTAGGTCCTCAGGGGGTGAAAGTCTGGCCCTGCTTGTAGGGAAACTACTAATATTACCATTACCATTACATCACCTGCACATCAAAGCTTACAGTAGCTGATACTCCCAAGTGGTCACCCATCTAGATACTGACCAAGCTCAACATTGCTTAACTTTGGTGATCACGTGGGAAATGGTCTTTTAACATGATATAACCAGAAGCTAAATTTTATATACTTTAGTTCATTTGAAGAAGTAGATAAACTGCATTAGATTCAAAATTACATTTCTGTTACCGAATTGTCTTATGGGACACATGATATAATGATATAATGTTGAACTGAGTTATATAGACATTGTGATTTCAAAGCCTTTGTTTGATAGTTAAAAAAATCATGTACTCTGCTTTAGTGAAAGTGACAAAAAGACAAGCAATATCACTAAGATGAATTAACTAGATAGAAGTAAATTATACAAAATATCTTCTAGCATGAACACTCTGTTCCTGTGAATTGAATAAAGGGTTTAGTTCAAAATTCTCAGATGAGTAACTATGATAAATACATGAAGAAGGCTCTAGGATAAAATGGTTAAATATTGTGACAATAATATCCAAAATGAATCAAATGTATAATAAACATGCTGTTCATACCTTGAATTCTGTTCAAATAAATTTTTGATGAGAAATGACAATTTAAAATATCTTAAGTGAATTGTAGCAAATTTTAATTCAAGCTCAACCTTGCACCCTGATTAATACTGCAAGAGAAGAAAGCCTCTTGGTATTTTGTACTTGACGGTAAATGTATGCTATTTATAGGAGCCTCAGAAGTAAACAGGAAGAAATTCTATTCATGTATACTATCGTGGAGGTGCATTTGTTAAATGAGTTGCCTATCATTGACTAAGAAATACGATATTCAGTTAGCTATATGGTTTGTTTGTAGTCTTTTTCTTTGCTAGATTAACTGGAATGTAATTTTTTTGTTTTCAACATGCTCATTATAAAAAGATAAATAGCAAGTTAAACCAGAATTGCACACTGACAATAATGTATTGTATGATTCATATTAATCATAAATTATATATTAAAAAATACAAAACTACATTAATATGAAAGAAGAGTATATCAGATTACTTCTTTGTTCATTCTTGGATGTTTTCTCTGCTCTGATCAAAAGCTGCATTAGTAATAGAAATAATAAAAGCAGATAATTTCTCTTTGTATATTTTAGAATTTACATTTTGTGTACATTATAAATGAAAAATACAACGTTAACATTGCTTAAAATAAGCATATAAAATACTTGCAAGTCAACTCAAATCATAATCAAGTTAATCATTTTTGAGAGATTCAGCTTAGAAAATCTTAAATTGACTAGTTAAAATTTTTCAGTTATTTTAGATCTAAATGAATTTCCTTCCTAAATACTTGAAAATTTTTAAACATCAGCATGATGCAAATGTTTATTTTGTCCTCTAGTGTATACAGTCATGATTTTCAAAAATATGCAATTTGATTTCTGTGTTGTTTTTATGTATTGGAATATACAATATTAAAAAAATTATTTGTATATCATTTAGCTTATTTTTTGTTGAATGTTTTGTTAATGCCATCCCATTTTAAAATTTGACATGTTTTTTTCAAATATTTTTGTTTTCAAGAATATCCATGCTTTATTTTTACTTTAGGCTGTATCTAAAAAAAATAAAAAATGTATAAACAAAGTATAGGTAATTCATTCTACTAGGTTGATAACATAGTTAATTTAAAATCAGAAATAGGCGTAGAAAACACTTACAAATCAACTCAAACCTTAATCAAATTAATAATTTTTGAGAGATTCAATTTAGAAAATCTTAGACTAGTTTATAATTTTCAGTTATGTTGGGAAATAATCAAATGTTTAGCTCTTGAAAAATAAAAGAAATTTGGCAAATATGGAGAAATGTACCCACAATAAGATTAAGACGCAGTAACAAAAGGATGGTTTTTCACATGACACCACTTTTTTTAACTACCTGCACTCTTTGGCAATGTTTATTGTTTTAAAAAGCAGTGATTGGAAAAAAACTTAAACATATAACGAAAGAATTTATACCTTGTTTTTGGTTTTAAGAATTTACAAGAATAAACACTATTTATTTATTAGATTCTTTATTTACAAAATTAATTCATAATTGGAGTAGATAGACTAAACTATTGCCCGGTTCACACTCCATCCACGTCTATTGAACAGGTGAAGAGGCTCATCCCTTGTTCCCTGTTTAGGATGTGGTTTCCGGTTTTCTCTTTTCCAATCTTTTTACTCTTACGTAGCCCCCTTGCGCATCAGTGGCGTTACCGCCTTGCTCGGGGTGATATGATTTAAAAAAAAAATTTTTTTTCGAAACTAATGCAATTCAATATTTATCATTTACCAATTTAATAAAGAAATAAACACAAAACAATGTTTCATTCATAGATTTATAAATATTTAATAAATTATTAAAATATGTTAAACAATTATAAAGATATCCTTATTTACTATTTTATAAAGTTTGAATCAATTGGCAATTAGCCGACATTTAGCCAACTATTCTAATAAATAATATAATAAATAGAGTGAATAAACAATCTAATGAATAAAAAGTGTTTATTATTTTTGTTATAAATTCTCAAGAACAAAGAAAATGTGTAAATTCACTTTCATATGTTCAGGTTTTATTACAATTCTAATCATTGCTTTTTAAAACAATAAACATTGCCAAAGAGTCAGTCAGTTGTAATACATGCTTGGGCGATCATGTCTCAAAAGAGACATGACTGACTGGGCAGAAGATTATCCCACAGTAGATTGCCATTGCTTTCTGCGGTAGACTGGTTGCCAGCCAAGGCTATAGAACCCAATCTGTCCTGCTATTTAACCCATAACTGGAAGGAAGAGACGGATTAATACCTTTCCCAAGGGTATTTGTGCGTAAGTGAATACAATGGATTCAGCTGGGATTTGAACTCGGCTCCCCGGTTTCTTGTTCCGAGCCGATATCCACTGTACCACAACGCCAAAGAGTAAAGTAGTTAAAAAAACATTGTCATGGGGAAAAAAACGTTCTTTTGACACTACATCTTATTATGGGCATGTTTGTCCATGTTTGTCAGAAATTTGATCAATACATTCAAATGTATTAAACATTAAAGGCTGTGTTTTTATGCTAGATTTCAACAAATCTTGAATTGTATGCAAATATAGAAGTTAGAAAAATTGTTTTACAGCTAACTAAAGAAAATTGAAACTTCAAGCTGGGATTTGGTTTAAAGCTATAAAAACACAAGAAAATTGTTCAATCACCAAGAATCGGCAATCATGGTGGTGATACAAAATTGGAACTTTTCAAAGAATCTACTGACCAATACCCAGACAAGGGAGCTGAGATGTGGATGCAAGTGGACAGAATAGCAAGTATAAAGAACAACCTGCCTCTCTATCCACAAATGTAGAAAATAGCAAATAGAATATTGAAGTTAATACATAGTAAATTGAATTCATTGCCCATTTTGTATATGTAGTAGTATTAGTCATAGTAGATATACCACATGGGTATTGCAGATTTTACAAGTACTGGACCAACAGCTAAGTGAAAAATCTATTTATCTTGGGTGAAAGTCAGAATTTGTTTCTTTCTCCTTTGTGAGTGTATGGTAATGAGCCTCAAATAAACTAGCACTTCAGTTGGAATTGAAAACTTCTTGGCTTTTTGTTCATTACTCTATGAATGTTACAAATCTTGTTAATGTTGGTGGCACTAGTTTAAGGATCATTGCTATGTCTTTTAGTGGTTATTTATTGTTATTATAACCGTCTAAAGCATTTTTACATGTTAGAATTTAACTTACTGTAGGTAGCTTTTCTAATTTCTTTCACAAGAGTCTTTTTATTGATAAAAATTTGTTTATCTCCCAATTTACCGCAAACAAGCTAGTTAAGTACTGAGAGGACAACATAGTGGTGAACTCAAGTCCTTTGAATACTAACTGAGCAATTTCTTAGTTTTATAATGAAGTTTCATTTTTGTGATAAAAACAGAAGCTTTTTCTTTACAAAGATCAGGTTACAGTATTGATTGAATTGTTTTTATGGCTTGTCAACTTTTTAAAGTTTATTTAAACCCAGAAAATATTTTAGATTGTAAGAATTTTTTGAAGATAACAATGATTTACTGATACAATACTAATTGACTCATAATTGAGAGCAAGGAATGTGGATTCATAACTTTCCCAAGGGTATTTTTATGTAAATGAATACAACAAACCCGAGCGGAATTGGAATTCAGCAACCTGATTTCAATTCTGAGCCATTATTCATTACACCATCTGCACATTCTAGCTTAGACTTAGAGCACCTGGTATACCCAAGTTGTCACTCATCTAGGTACTAACCAGGTTCGATATTGCTTAGCTTTGTTGATCATATGAGAACTGGTGTTTCAGCCCAGGTTACAGCAGAGAAGACTCAAGTTATATAAGAGATGAAAGTAACCCCAAATACATATCATGGCCAAGAAGTTCTTGCACTACCGTAGCATCTAAAGCAAAAGAATTTAGTCCATGTTGAGGCTCAGTTACCAGTAGTAGTAATAGAAATCTCATTATTATTGTTGTCTAATTTAAAAGAAATCTAACTTCATAATTGAGATATGCCTTTTTATAAAATAAAAAAAAAATCATTTTATTCTTGATATTACAGAAGATATTGATAAATCAATTCTTAAGAGGTTGAAAAGTTGTAAGACAAAAACTTAACAATCATAAAAGTTAATGTTACATAATTCCTACAATGTATCATATGATTATAACATCATGAGATATCATGAAATATGTTCTTCAAAATGATTATTCAATGAAAAGGCATGTCTGAAATCAGAGGTCACATAAAAACAAGTTATTCTTTGAAAGAGTTAATATAAATCATTTATTTGCATGTATCTTACCATCACTTATTTGTACTGTTTGTCTGTGTCAAGTGATTTCTTTCTTTTGTTTTGTGTCTTTGCCTGAATCTGCTTGGTAGTAATTAAGTAGTTATAAAATTGTGTTTAATTTCTGTTTAAGATGTAAATGTTATTTACTTCAGTTAAATCCTGAATTCATTAGAATCTACTGATTTTCTGTATTCATCCAACATTTTACATGTTCAGTTTAATCATCAAAGCTTTTTTTTTTTTTGCTTTTTTGGGAGTTTTGTTGCCATTTTCATCATTTTCATTTTGTTTGCTCATTGTTTTGTGTAAATATTATAAATGTGATAATAATGACTATAGATTTCTAGAACTTAATATATTTTGATGAGTCAGAATATGTTTCATATTACTGAATTTTTGAAGATTGATAAAATTTCAGATTATTAAAATGCTAGCAAGAGTTGGATTTATGAGTAAATATCTTAATGATTAACATTTTTAAGAAAATCTTTTCTTTGACTATTTTGTAGGTAGATTAAAAGTTGAAATTTGTATTTTGTTATACATTATGTCAGATTTTATAATGTAAGCCAATGTTTTCATAATACAATAATCTTAACCTCTTCAAGTCAAAGGTCAATTGTTATCTATCTTCCTTTGGTGTTCAGTTTCTATCACCTTTTTCATTCATATCACATCTCATTCATTATATCCATTTTAACAGTAACCCCCCCTAGCTTGAATGGCTCTTGAGCCATTATTGAGCAGACTTTTTAGAAAAAAGAACAATAAAATTAATCAACTGTTGAAAAAAACTTTTAGGATATACTTATATTTATATGATAAATATACTGTGTGAATTTCTGCTTATAATACCCATCTTTATTAAAAATATTGATCATAACTATTTTGGAGATATAAGGTTATATTATGCAAATAAAATGCAATATTGATTTTCATTTATCATCAATAGATCTAAACAATATGATCCATAGTAATATTTGATTAACAATTATATCCAGTTTATATGAATAAATTATTATCTTATCATTTTATATGTTAATATGAGCCCCTTGATATTTTCTAAGCATCATCAATCTTTCACTTATTGATTGTGTTAAATTTTTACTTTTCAACTTACATGTAGCAGTTTTTATTGCTTCCAAGAGAACTTCTTTGAATATTATTTTTCATTTTCGTATACATCTCTTTTAATTAATGATAGATCACAAATTTTCTATTATTTTCATGTTCTTAAATAGCCTTGTCATATCTAGACCATCAAATGGATGTCATGCCTGTCACCCAACTTGTTCAGATGTGTCTAAACTACCAGCTGTATACAACCATTATCTCATATCAATGACTAAAAATGGCTTTGAGTGAGGGCTTACTGTAGGTTTTAGAGAGGGATGCTTCATCAGTTCTCATTGACTGACACTACAAAATTTTAAAGAACAATACCATATGACAGAAATCGCATCACTTGAAGACTTTCAACAGTAGCAACAACTAAAATAGATAACACATGTAATTTGGAAGTGCTGACTTTCCAAATGACTTTAAACAAAAGGTGAGGAAAGAAGCCCCATCAAGCATCATTTGGCAGACTGATGTGAGTCTGGGTTAAAAATAGACACAAGACATTGAATTCAAACAAACAATTAATAAATCTATTAACAAGATGTCTCAGAAGAATAAAGAAAGAATCAAAATTGAAATTATCAACAGTTCAATACAATTTTCAGCCTGTGTCTCTGATATACTTATATACCTTATTTCTATTGAAGCGGAAGGAAATGGTGTTATTGCACTAAAAGTCAAAGGGAAAAGAAAAAGAACATTTCAAATATTGCTTGTAATACTTCTCTGCTTTCATCTTGATACCCTCATCAACTTTGAAGAGATTTATATTGTTAAAGATTTATATTGTTAAATTTATATTGTTAATTATGTTCATCATTACTCCAATCTTCTGTGGTCTTCTAATTTGTGTTGTTTACTATTTTCCGAAAACCAAACCTTTAACCCAGCCATCAAGTCCACTCAGTGTAGCTCTCTCTTCATGACTAAAATTTACTGTTAAATGAGTTTTCATCTACTACTTGCTCAACTTACAAGTTTCTCATTATGATATTTACTTAACAGTGATAGGTTTATTAGAATATCTGTTAAAAAATAATTTGTACCTTAGCATCCAAAGCATTACCATGCCTGAAGTATAGTAACACTTTGTTTTGTGGATGAAAACAAATAAGGGCATGTATGAATGTTGGAGAGAAAATATTTTATATACATATTTATGTATGCATACTAAAAAACTCATTCAGGCTGTAATATATATATATATATATATATATATATATATATATCTTATATGTATATAGTGTAATCTTAATATATATATATATATATATATATATATATCTTATATGTATATAGTGAAATCTTAATAATATATATATATATATATATATATATATATATCTTATATGTATATAGTGTAGTGTAATCTTAATATATATATATATATATATATATATATATTAAGATATTAACATGCCAACTAGTAAGTAAGACTTTAATATATTTCTCTTTTCTGTTGCTTTTAAGATATCTTAAAAGCAACAGAAAAGAGAAATGTATTAAAGTCTTACTTACTAGTTGGCATGTTCATGCTTAGCATTAGTAACTTTGCCTTCAGTCATATCAGATGAAGTGGAGAACTGGAACAAACATACAGTTGCTTTGAAAAAGTGACTCCACTTAATGACGTGGCTTAACTTTTACACTTCACATGTTATAACTGTTATGCCTTTCTTACCCAAGGACATGCACATAAATTATAATGGTGTCAAGGCCAGACAAACAAATTTAGTAATACTACAGTTTTCACGTCTTTAACCAGTATTTATAATCTTTTTTCTCTGTTTACATTCACGATTCCAACGTTTTAAATATGTTTTTGCTGGTAAATCCACTTTTCTTGTTTATTACCCTTTTTAACTTTTTTAAAGCTTAAAACACTGACTTGCACAATAAAATCTTACATAATGTAAGGTGTTTGGTGTTCAAATCTATTATATTAACATTTAATATTTCAGAATTTCCAAAGTGCATCTACAAATTATAAGCAAAAATATTGCCTCTTATGTTTCAAGTAGCACAGTAACTTTATTAAATTTGTTTTACTGAACTTGATTGTTATTGGCACTTAATTTTTGTTTTCATTACTTAACACTTGGTATTACATGTGATATCAAAGACTGGTCGATGTTAAGCACAATTTAACAGAAGATGTAATGGTTTATACTCATCAAGAAAACCACGAGAAATTTATTTTCACTTCATTCAGTACAGAATAATTTTAAAGGAAATTTGACGTAGCATTCATTTTCATTAGTATTGTTATACAGAATATCTTACAACACTTAACCTATTTACTGTGGAAAAAATCCCCATCATTTGCCATTGAGTCATAGTGTGACATAATAGATGTGCAGATTATAGATAATGATATATTGGCATGTAGGTATAAGAATTTATATGGGAATAAGCATGTCTATATTTGTATGACCTGTGTATCTCTCTTTCTCTCTCTCTCTCTCTCTCTCTCTATATATATATATATATATATATATATATATATATATAAAATAAAGAATTAATGGATATTATTTTTTAATCCAACATATTTTTATTACTTCAAATGTCATTTTTCTGCAAACTTCTTAAGTTTTTTTGGGTACACAAACTAGTAGATGAAGTAAACACTGTTTAAAATATGAAATGTCTACTCAAATGAGTATCCTCTAAAAATAATGTTAGCAGCAATATATATCTATATACATAAATAACAAAATGGAAACATATACACTACCGGCCATAATTATTAGGCCACCCCAGTTTTTTAAAAGAAATGAGGTATTTCATACTATTTTTAGTACTTATTGCCAAATGAAAATAGAATGGTTCTTTTGTTATTATTCGCAAAATTTTACAAGGCAAGGAAGCAAAGATGAACTCATCTGAATCACCCAAAATTTTCTTCATTCTCTCATTGATGAAACTGTAATATTGGTAATTATTAAATATTTATAAATTCATTTGATGCACATGTTATTGTGTAATATTAATAAAAGAACCATTCTATTTTCATCTACAATTATTCACTTGGCAATAAATACTAAAAAACAGTATGAAATACATCATTTTTTTAAAACACTGGAGTGGCCTAATAATTATGATCGGTAGTACAAATATATATATATATATATTTTTTTTTTTTCTAAACATATACTGTTAAATATAAAAGACAATGAATGTCTATTATGTTTAATCATGAGGCGTTCTAAATATCGTATTTTGGCTTTAATTTCAGGTGAAAATAAAGACAAAAATTCACCAACATTTGGATAATTTTTTATTAAGTTGGTTCTAAGCTTTTGGCTCACATGAGCCATAAGGATGTTAACATAAAAACATCCACCATCAGTGACGATTTTATCTTGTGTTGACATAAAACTTTGCTAAACAATGATAACAGTTATCAAAAATAGCAACCAACTTAATAAAAAATTATCCAATTGTTGGAGAATTTTTGTCTTTATTTTCACCTGAAATTAAAGCCAAAATACGATATTTAGAATGGCTCATGATAAAACATAATTGACATTCATTGTTGCTTATATTTAACAGTATATCTTTAGAAAATTATCTGCTGCCTCCATACAATATATATATATATATATATATATATATATATATATATACGCATGTGTTTCATAACTTGAGGAACATTATCACGGTAAATATGGAGATTTTATTTCATGATTTGCTTTTATACACAGAAGTAACAAAGAGTAAAATATTAAGTTTTCAAATTTTTAATTTGGGAACAATGTAAAATATTTTAGAGTTTGCTGTGTAAGGAAAGGTAAACTATGGAGGATCATAGCAACCTCCACTGTTTTCACATTCAAAATTTGAAAACTAAAGTTTTTTTCTTTTTTTCTTTTACTTTTCTTCTCTGTATACATACAAATTATGAAATAAAATCCCCTCATTTACCTTGATAAAGTTCCTCAAGGGATGAAATGTGTTGATAAAGGAAAGTTTACATTTTATCATTTATTTATATTGTTTTTACAGAT
The DNA here is from genome assembly GCA_037127315.1 of Ascarosepion bandense. Lineage (NCBI taxonomy): Eukaryota > Metazoa > Mollusca > Cephalopoda > Sepiida > Sepiidae > Ascarosepion > Ascarosepion bandense. Next base: position 6,559,556 of record JBBBDQ010000511.1, read on the forward strand.
ATATTTTATTTATATCTGTATTCACACATACACACACACATATATATATATATAGAATATAGCAGGTAGAATTTTCACTCTTTTTAAAAAATCATCTTTGCACTCAATGAGAAATCTGCAATCTGATGTGATAAGTACAAACATGAAAAATTAGATTCATAGCTTTTATAAATTTTTGAGCATTTAGTTTTAAATATTGTCTGAAAAAATATACAGAAATACCTATTATCATAACTTTTTGCTGACAAACTGATTTCAAAAACTTTATTATTTCAAGAATAAATTCAAATAAAATCGATATATTTTGTTTTAGATATAGTGAATGGAAAAGATATTCAAATCAGAATTCTAATTATGAATCACCACAGGCAAAATATGTAATTGTTTTACTGTATTTGATAAGTCAGTCAGTTAAGTGCCATACGTGATACACGCTTTGGGCGATCATGTCTTGAAAGAGACATGACTGACTGGGCAGAAGATTATCCCGCAGTAGGTTGCCATTGCTTTCTGCAGTAGACTGGTTACCAACCAAGGCTATAGAACCCAATCTGTCCTATTATTTAATCCATAACTGGAGGGAAGAGATGGATTAATACCTTTCCCAAGGGTATTTGTGCATAAGTGAATGCAAGGAATTCAACTGGAATTCGACCTCGGATAATGTTACAAAAAAGGCTAAGATTTGTTATGACATGATTAATAAAAACAAAAAAATAGATAAAAGTATATATACCACTATAGTACTGCTGAGCACAAATTATAAGACAAAATGTTAAATTTGCATTGTTTATTGAAAATCACACTAAAACTGATGCACTGTATAACATATCATGTATCATAATATAGCTAAATTGTTCAGTATAATTTGAAGTAAATGAAGGTCTTATTTTGATGGCACAATAATTTAGCAATAATGTGCTTGTGCCATGCATGTTGTCCACTTAAAATTTGTCAAGCTTTAGTAAATTATAACTTTTATAAGGCTGTGCTGTAAGGTTTTCACTGATCACTGAAATGTAATTATGGTTTTGAAGCTAAACTTGAAACTTATTTCCTCAAAAACCTGTAATGTGTTGCAAAGTACTATTTTATGTCATTATTTATCACGTCAAACTCTAATTTTCAAATTGTGTGTAATATCACAGTTTCAAAATTGACCTGCCCTAATAATACTATTCAAAACATGGTGAGGGTGATTTAGAGACCTTGTTGTACACTATGTGCACCAATTCTGTATTTGATTCTTCTGCACAAACCTTTACCACTATAATCAAATCTTATGCTTGAGTAATCTTGTTCAGTTCTAAGAACTGAGCTACTGGACCCTAATATGTCAAAAACGATGAGCGAGTCCTACTTTTTTTTAATGTATGTATTTATGTTTGTATTTGGGAGTGATGGTCTTCAAGCCTTTGATAAAGTTCTCGTCTGAAAGGAAAGGTCTGATGTAACAGCTGCCTCACTGCTAATTAGAATATCAAACATCTGCTTTTTTCTGGGATTCTTGAAATTGTTGGTGTGATTTGTAGTCGTGTCATACAAGCTGTGCACGACTGTAATCTCAGCATGGACATTGTTTACATGTTAACCTCTATTGTTTGATGGTGGTGTCATAGTTAGTGGCTCTGAATGAGAAATCACTAATCCAATTTAAATTCCAGTCATTTGTTACATTAATTTTCACAATTTTGGGAAAAGTATGAATTCATCTTTTCTCCCCACAGCTATAGTAGGGCAGACTAAGTTCTTTAGCCCTGGTTGGTATTCATACTAGAAGAAAGAAAATTCTGTATTTCCAAGCCCAGGCAAATGGAAAACTTGTCAGCAGTGGTCATGCTCATTTAACAAGTTGACAGCTATTGTAGATGTACAGATAGCGTAACAGTTATTGGTGTGGAAAGTGAAATAGTAAGACAAGTTCAAATTTTGTTTGATTCTTTTCATTCACTTGATGCTAATGCCTTTGGAAAAGGCATGAATCCATTTTAATTCAGATATGGCTTAAATAGCAGGACAAACCTTGACTTGGGTGGTAGCCAGTCTAAAAGAAAGAACCAAAGAAAGCTGTTTGGACACTGTGTACCATTATTCTCTTATCAGTTCTTCTGAAAATGTGGATAGCTCTACAAAAGCCTTCACCACTAATCAACTCATCTATGTAGGTAGTCTGATGGTTCAGTTCTAAACTGAGCTGTTATTCTCTCATACATCACAATCAACAGGAGGGTTCGCTACAATAATGTCTGTCAATGTACATGAATTTGTTTGTGTGTGTGTGTGCATATATATATATATTAATCCCAGCTAGAAAATTTCAAATAAAGCCTCATTCATCTCCTTGGTTCTTTTTACATATATGACCCCATCATCTCTGGGCTCTAACATAATTTTTAAGCTTGACTTCCATAAGGCAAGCAGAGGAATTCCAGCCATTGTTCTAAAGAAATGGGCCCCTGAGCTGGCTCCAGGCTTCTCCAAACTCTATAACTATTACTTCACATCTTCCTACTTCCTTGCTTGTTGAAAGTCCTCTTCTGTAGTTCCTGTTTTTAAGATCTCTAGGGAGACCTCTGACTCCTCTAATTATCACTCTATTAGCTTCTTACCTCTTTTTGGCAAGGTATTCGAGGCTATTATTAATGCTGAAATAGTTAATCATCTTACATTTTACAACCTTCTCTCTGACAAACAATATGGCTTCCGTTTTGTCAGGTCTGCTGCTGATGTCCTAACAGCCATTACTGAATATATATATCAGGTTCTTGATAATAACGCTGAAGCTGTTGCTCTTGATATCTCGAAAGCATTTGACAATGTTTGGCATGCTGGCCTTATGTGCAAGCTCCAGAGCTATGGTTTTCTGGACAATAGTTTGATTTACTCCATTCGTTCCTATTGTAAAATGAAGGTTGTTTTGAATAGGCAAGCTTCCAGATCCTTTCATTCAAATGTGGGCATCCCTCAAAGCTCTATCCTAGATCCTATGGTTTTTTTCTGATCTTCATCAATGATCTTTCTGATGTAATCAATTTCCAAGTTGGCATCTACACAAATGACATCACCATTTATACCTGTTTCTGTAAGAAGTCTGCTAAGGCTGGCAAAGTAAACCTGGATACTACACTTCAAAAGGACTTCTAATCTCTGATTTAATGGGGTAGAAAATGGCTAGTAAATTGTAAATGAAGCTGCTCTTTTTTTAACCACCATAGAGAAATATTTCTGTCTACCATTAGAATGGATGACGCTGGTCTCCTAGAGAGCTATGCACTGCACCTCCTTGGCTTTACTATCTCAAATGACCTCAAATGAAATGACTACATTGAATCCATAGCTGCATCTACTGCTAGGAAGTTTGGTTCACTGTAACAGGCCAGGTAGTTTTTCTCATCAGAATCCATTTTGCATATTTATACCATACTGTGCACTGACTACTGTTGCCATTTCTGGTTGGGTGATCCTGCTACTCATTTTGAGGTTCTTAACAAAATCCAATGGGGGATCTGCAATATAATTGATCCTGACTTTTCAGCCTGCCTTCAGTCACTTTCTCACCGATGTGATGTGGCCTTCCTTCTGTCTTTTCTACAAGTATTTTTGTGCAACTGCTCTGAGGTTTTTTTTCTTTGTACCCCAACCACATGTATTTACTCATGCTACTAGATTGGCATCAAGGTCTCATACTTTTACTGTCAAAATAGTGAAATATAACCACCTCTTTTATGCTCACAGTTTCTTTTCTCACACTTATCGTTTGTGGAACTCACTTTCATTTTCTTGCTTCCCTGATAGCTACAATCTCCAAATGTTTAAATGCAATGTCAATTACCATCTTTTATCTACTTGATTCCCATCCATCACTTATCATTTCTTCAATATTCCCTGTCCTTATTTATTCTCTGACTGCAAACCCCTCTGCACCAGTAGCGTTTCTGCTTTGCTTGGGTGAAATTATTTTAAAACACACACACACACACACACACACACACATATATATATTGTCATCCGCAGACAGATCTGTTTCGCCGTATCACAGCTCATCAGTACGGTTAGACTCCGATTGCTTTTTTACCCAGGATTGAAACCCGACCGAAATGGTGTCAGTCGGCAACTCTACCCCTGGGCTATGGTTGTTTGGTGGAAGTAAGCAGACTTTTTAGCGCATATCATTATACGTGCCCAATAGCTAGAGCGCTCTAATTCATTTCACTGAATGAGCAATGCGTACACGCCAGAGTAGCTACTGTTAATCAAAGTCTACTATTTTTCCAGAGTGCTCAATCAGGGTGTGAGAGCGTAAATATTGTGAAAGTAGGTATGCAGTAAGAAAAAATAAAATGTGTGCACAAAATTTATTGTATTGAAGCAAACTTATCAATAACAACATGTGTGTTTGTGTGTCTCCAGTCTAACAAATCCTACTCCTCCAAAACTCTTGGTCTGATTTCAACCAAAATTGGATCACTTGTTGATCATGACATGAACCTTTGATGTATGCAAAAAATTTTTGAATCGATTTACAGGGTTTGGCAGAAATCACCAAAATGCTTAGAATTTACAAACTCCTCTCCTCTGAGACACCTTATGCGAATTCAACCAAAATCAGGTAACTTCTAGATCAAGGGCTGAACCTTTGACGTACACAAAATTTTTTTAATTAATGTACAGGGTTTGTTAAAAATCAACAACAAACATAATTTCGGGTGGTCTTTTGCACACTTTTATGCATTTCTCTAAGACACTTTACTCAAACTCAACCAAAATCGAGTCACTGGTAGATCAAGGTCTGGTGCCTTGATATGTGAGTAAAAATTTCAGTTGACACAGAGAGTGCAGCAAAAATTAATAGATGTTGCTTTTTATCATCATTTATTTCTCCAAAACACTTAGTTGTATTCCAACAAAAATTAGGTCTTTTTTGTAACTTCTACTTTATTATATGCCATAACAATTTCACATTTTTTACAAGGTGCCAACCCCTCTGATATTGCAGGAACAATGCATATCCACTTTTTCTATGTCACAATGTCATTGCATCACATTACAGGCTCCTGTAACGTCCGACCCTGTTCTTCTAATTGTACATACATAATTCCCATTGGCAAAATTGACCAAGCATGAATCCCGTTTTACAAATACAACAAAAACTAATACTTACTTTGCATTTTTTTTAACTTACACATCATGGTAACCTCATACTGGAGTTTTTTGAATAAGCACATGACCTTACCATTTCAACATAACCACTAAAACCCTCAAGCAATGCCAGGCTATACAGTTAGTCAAGAATAAAGATATCAATTCCTTAAATGTTCAGACTACATGTCCCCATCATTTACACACTCCTCTTTACCTGCAAAACATTTATTATTATTTTTTAATAAATAATAATAAATGTATTACAGTAAAAGTCATGAAAATAAAAACATTGAAAATAATATTAATGTATTAAATAGATTCTAGTATTAAATGATTCCTAGAACCACTATTACAGGGGCCCGACAATATTTTTCGGACACTTTAGTATTCGACTTTCCGAGTACCATAGAGTGGTGAAATTCCTTCAATAGAATAGCATAAACATATAAAGACAATACCTGTAATAAAAATGGAAGAAAATCGATTAGGTAAGGAAAAATATTTATTTTTCATCATTTTTTACAAAACACATGTGACATTATTTTTCAGACATCATTGAAAAACTGTTAATAGTCTGTAATATCACCTTTCTTCTCAATAACTTTTATCAATCTCTCTTCATAATGATCAAACATATGCACAATAACATCTCTACGTGTTTCTATTAGTTGTTTTTTGGCATCTAGTATCCGTTCCCATAGTTGAGCCTCTTTCGTTATTTCAGGTCCATCATAGACAAGTTGCGCAAGCATTTCCCAAACATTTTCTATTAAATTTAGATCTGGGCTTTTTGCAGGCTATTCCAAAGTAGTCATATTCACTTTAGCCATCCATTCTTTCATGAGTTTTGAAACATGGATGCTGCAATTGTCTTGCTGTAGAACGAAATCATTCCCTATCTCTCTTCTTATCCTTGGTAGGGCTTTCTCGTCCAGCAACTGTTTGTAGCTTTCGCTGTTCAGTCGTCCTTTCAGCCACTCCAACCATATATTTCCATTAGCAAAGATCATACCCCAAACCATAACTCCTCCTCCTCCCATCTGTCGTTTGTTCAGTACAGCAGGCTCATCCCTTCTCGACCAAGTACACCATCCATTGGGCCCATCAAACTTGAAACGCTTCTCATCAGTAAATATAACCTTCTTAAAGTCAACATGCTTTGTTAACCACCTTTTAGCACACTCCAGTCTTGCTCCTTTGTGTTTCTTTGTTAGTGTAATTTTTTTCTTAGCCTTTGCATACTTCAAACCAATCCTATGCAGCGTTCTTTGTACTGTTCGGACGTTTACATCCAATTCACATTTCTCCTTCACTTTTCTTGCTGTAACTTTTTCTCCAGATGTCAAAAGCCGTGTCACAGTCCTCTTCATTCTCCTTTCAGTCCTCTTGCCAATTGATCTTTTCCGTCCTCTCTTCTTTTTCTGCTTGGAGTTTGGCTTCAGCATGTATTCGACCGTTGATTTCGACAGCTTCAAATCCATGGCGATCCTTCTGACGCTGAGGCCATCATCCCGCTTCTTCCATGCCAAACAAACGACTTCTTTTGAATGCATTTTACCTCACTTAATTGTTTTGCCAGTAAAATAGAACAGATAATTGATTCTAATGATGACAGCTAAGTGTACAAGCAGAAAATTTGCATACAGCAACATATACATGAACTTAGCTCTTAATAAAATAGGATTTTTTGTCATGTCTGAAAAATAGTGTCGCGCAAGTTTTCGCAAAAATCACAAAAAACTAAAAATATCAAAGCCAAACTAAAAAAAATGATTACACTAGTAGTGGATTTTCACTCCTCAACTACGTACTTACAATCTCAAAAGTTTTTGGCACTAGTAACCACCTTGAAGTACTTTTTTCAAAGTGTCTGAAAAATATTGTCGGGCCCCTGTATAATTCTAGTAATATTGGTATAATACTTACTGTATATCTACACTTGGAGCCTCTTGTATTGTGTGTGTATATATATATATATATATATATATATATATATATATATATATATATAAAGTAACTATACAAAGTAGAAAGGGCCATGAGATAAGGATATGTCTTCTCCCCAGATTTATAACTGGTGACCCTACCAGGATTTATTATTGGTGGGCATAATCTTCCCAATATAAGATACACAGATTATACTATGTCAACGATCAACTCAGAAAGAAAACTACAGGACCTCCTAGGCAGGGTGGTAGAAGAAAGAGAGATATAAAGGACTAACCATTAACTGCAAGAAAACAGAAAGTATGGTCATCAGTGAGAGAAAAAAGCCTAAGATGCAAGCTACAAATTGCAGATGTTAGCATAAAGCTGGTGAAGAAGTTTAAATATCTGGGAAGTGTTTTAATAGAGAAAAAAGCCTAAGATGCAAGCTACAAATTGCAGATGTTAGCATAAAGCCGGTGAAGAAGTTTAAATATCTGGGAAGTGTTTTAATAGAGAAAATGCAACACTGAGATCTGAACACACACTTGTGAAATAGGAAAAACCAAGAGTTCTTTCCTTTTTTTTGGTTTCATGTCTAATTGGTAAATGCCTAATTGATAAATGCAGAAAATAATCATTCAATGTTTAATGTCATCACACTTGATAAATATCTTTTTCAGGCTCCGACAATAGTAGGTGGTTTCTTTTTTATCCATAATTTATATTAATAAAAGCTTAGTATTGTAGGTAGCCTAGGAAAGAAAGATATTGATTCTGGAAGTAGCTTTTTTCTTTTGTGAGATGGTCTTCAATGCTGGATTTATTCAAAAACTGCATGTGTTGTGAATAAAAAAAAAAAAGATATTATTTCTGAATACTGTGGATTTATTTGAATACTTGATTTGTAGAGAATAAAGGAATATTGGAGAAATCATCCCAACTTCATCTTGGATGTAATTTGATTACCAGAGGGGAAACGAAATCCAAGCATGAGAGTCTTATATTTTATATTGCGGAAAGAACTATTGACTTTTACTTGGACATTTTAGAGTCTCCTTATTTACCATTATGAATATTTGAACTTACAAATTCATGAAGCATGAATGCTCGACTAACACACAGTATCAGATAAGTGTCTTTTATTGATTTCATGCCTGTTATCCAATACCTTTTCCATATTTTGTAGTTATATAAAATTATTATAAGACATTCAACTTTGGTTTGTTGCTTGTTGGCACTGTGTTGTGCAGTCCTATCTGAGTAAACCCATCTTTTTTTTAAAAACTAGGGTTCACATCTCTATACATTGCAAATTTGTAAAACTATATAAACATTTTAAGACTAGAAGAGGCTTTCTGGTGAAGGGTCTTATATATAGACTGGCTTTTTGGCTGTAAAGTCAAAATCAGAGGAGCTAGGAGATACCCAGCAAAGTTGAGATAGTTTCAACTTTCTAAGTTGAGAAAAACTAAGTCACACACCTGTTGAAATACTTTAAACAAAGAGTTCTATTTGATGACATTCTTGCTACTTGCAACAATCTGTTAAATTTCTTTTTTCTTTTTCATTTGAAGAGCCTGTGCTATCTGTAGTTTCAACAAATACAGCCAGCCATCCATCTTGGTAAAAAAAACAATATACAATGTGGGAGATGTCAGTTAGTCTGTGAGAGAGACTGTTTCAGCACTGGGTGTAGATACACAGTTGAACTGTAATAATAACAATTCTGCAGTTAATAGGTTAATTTTACATTTAAAATAGTCCGAGTGATGCTATTAGGCCCCTGGTAGGGCCATCCTTGATGACAAGGTCAAAGATGAGGACCCAGACTAAGCATGACCAACCCTAAAGACCTCAATGGTGGAACAAGTGGATGATGATTACACCAGATCTCAACTGTTGAACCAGCTGATGAAGAGGGCTATGCATGACAAACAAGCTACAGAAGGCGCCATTTGAATTTATAACAGGATCAGCAGCAGTCCACTGCAGTTTCATAACTGGATTTTGCATATCTCATTTCATATGTGCTGCAGAGGAAGGTCATGAAATCAAGTGTGTGAGTCACTTCTTGGCAAGTTAAGTTTCTCATTTTTGACCGATTTTCTTTCACCTCCAATCAACTCTTGCAAAGCCAAAAAGTGATATGGAAATGGATGAAAAGATCAGGTTTTAGTGAAACTGGAAGCTTTTAGTCATGAACCTGCATGTTGGAGGTGAATTTAGTCATCAACATTATCATTATTAAGGAAGCAATCAGCAAAGAAGAAAGGTTTTTAAGTAATCACTTAAATTAACAGAACAACTCGTTTTTGAACCATCAAAGTTGGGAAATATTAATGAGTCACGTCATCGGCATGATTAAAATTGTTTTTTGGGATGATGGTAAAAAAATAAAAACTTTATCTGTAGCCCTGCAGTTTAACACAAATATTTATGAAGAAACTAGTTGAGATCTACTGTAATGTTTTATAGTGGGTTGAACATAAATTATTTAAGAAAGACACGAGGTTGAGATTTACTTTGTTTATTCAGCCATATTGGATACACACACTAAAAGATAACTAATGCAAGAGAGCGAACTCTCATACATTGAAGAGCTCACCTTGTCACACCTACTGAATTTCCCAAGGATGCACCTAAATCACCACCTGTTGGTTCCAGGAATTCACTCCATTAAAAACCTATAAGCATCACCATATATTACTTCTATAGAATGAAATTTAAATTATTTACTGAAAAGCAGAGTGCATAAAATAAATATAATGGCATGATTGCCTATTTACAATAATGAATCATATGTCAATAATAATGAAACATAATGCTATCAATAACTATTTACATTAGCGAATCATATGTCAACTGTACTGAAAAATTTTCTACTTAATTTAGTAATATACACATTATTTTTGTAAAAACTTTGCACATTTATAAATCTACCATTCGCCTGTGCATTGAATATTGCTGCCATATCTGTTCTGGTGCTCCTAACATATATCTCAAGATTCTTGACAAAATTAAAAGAAGAGTTTGTAATATAATTGATCCTGACCTGATATCTTGACTTCAGTTACTTTCTCATTGATGGGATATGGATTCCTTCTGCTTTTTCTACAAATATTTTCATGGCAATTGTTCTTATGAGCTTTCTTTCTTGGTGCTTTGACTGCATGAATTGATGTGTGCTTCTAATTTTACAATTAGGTTTCATCGTTTTACAAATGAAATAGCTAAATGTAAATGTATATTCTATTCTAACTGTATTTTCTTTAACTTCTTGCCTGTGGAACTTTTCTGATTTTTGCTACCCTACCACCTATAATTTTAAAAAATTTAAGGGCAATGTCAATTGTCACCTATCTTCCTAAATGTTATTATCCTTTCTCCTTACTAAAGTCGTTCTCTTTCACTCCCAGTAATCCTTTCATCCTAGAGGCATATAACATTCATAATTGTTATAATCTACAGATAATAAATAAGAAATTTTGTTTATGCCTAACAGACTTATTCACCAGTAAATTACTGGTGGATAACATGTTTAAGATGAGCAGATTTTTTAAAGATAAAACTAGTAAATAAATAAATAAAAAAATAAAAAAAATTAAGGACTTATTTCCCAACTGATTTATCTTACCCTTGAAGTGTAGATTTATTTTTGTGAAACTCAGAGTCACAACATAAGTTTTTTATTTATTTATTTACTATAATAAACAATATTCCAAGAAACTGTCAACCTAGCATTGGTTCACTATTCACTATGTTGTACTAGACAATTTTTCTCACTAGAAACTTACACATTTATATATTGACCATTCATCCATGCATTGAATATTGCTGCATTTAGAGATTCTTGATAAAATATAAAGAACCTGCTATATTATTAGTCCTAACCTGGCATATTGGCTTCAGTCACTTTCCCACTGCTGTATCATGGCTTCCCTGTGCCTTTTCTATAAATATTTTTTTGTAATTTTTTCTGATGAACTTTCCTTTTTGATACCTAGATTTTATGAAATTAAGCACAGTACCAACAAGCAAAAAGGTCTTATTATTTTAAAAGTGAAATGGCTAGATGTAACCGTAAGTTCTATGCTAATAGTTTTTTCTGTTGCACTTCTTGCTTGTGGAACATTTTTCTGGTTTCTTGCTTTCCAATCAACTCTGATTTTGAAAAATTTAAATGCAAAATCAATCAATTATTATCTTTTGACTTCTTAATTCCTGTTATTTTATTGTTACTTCTCCTTAATAATGTTTTCTTTTTCTTATATTCTTTGCACTCAGAGTGACTTTATTTTATTTGTCTTGAAACACTTTTATGTGTTGGGTCTCTTTAGAATGTAGGCAATCATGGCTTTCTACAATTTCCTGTCATTTGTGACTTTGAATAAATTTTGTCTTTTTGTTATCTCTCCTAAACCTTATTCTGCCATCTATTTACCAAACTCACCAAGTAGGTTGTTTTTCTTTGTCCCTCTTACCTTCAATGTGTCTTGTGAGTATCAAAATTTCCAAGCTCTCATTATATGCCCAAGTCATTTCAACTGTCTTTCCTGATGTTTCATTTTTGTTTCCATTTTCTCTAAAACTTTGTTGTTGCTCACATTCGGTTTATGGTATTCTCAGCATCTTTCTGTAGAACAATATTTCTTCTTTCTGTTGTTTTAAGTTTCTTCTTCATCTGTGAGGAAATTGTCAAGTATTTACTGTCATATAGGAGAACTGATTGCCAAAAAACGAATCTGAATTAAACATTCCTTATTAATAAAAAATAAAGCTAATATCAAAAGCGTTTTATAGGTTAACATTTTTATTTTGTTCCGTTGTCTGTTGCAACTCATTTAATTACTACTGAATTGTTTGAAATGTTTTGTGTCAAGATCATGAATTGATAGTGTCACATCATTCAGTCAATTAAGTGCCATATGTGATACATGCTTGGGCAATCATGTCTCAGAAGAGGGTATTTGTGCATAAGTGAATACAAGGAATTTTACTGGAATTTGAACTCGGCACCCCGATTTCTCGTTCCGAACTGATATCCACTGCGCCACAGCAGTAAGCATAAATATGAGCAAAATCTGAGTATCCTTTAAATAGAGATGGACATATTCAGTTATATTTTTCTATATAAAAAACGTATACAGGGTACTATGGGTAAATTGTTGCCATTTTCCAATATTAATTATGTATAGTATATTAGAGTCAGTTAGAAACCATTTCTGAGAAAAAGATCACCATGATGTAATTCATTCCACCAGAAATTTAGAAATGGCATGCTGTACTCCTTGGCATTTGTGTCAGGAGCTCAAATACAAACATTTCAGAGTATTTGGGTGTTAATTTGAGGATAGTGCAAAAGATTCAGAAAAAGTTAGATGATTCTAATAGTGATTACAAAGGTATGGCAGCTTGGAAAACTCACCCTCATTGATTGTCATGATAAGAAAAGAATTCTTTGTTGGTGAGGGCCTCAGACTCAACATGGAGGCCTACATCAAGTGCCTTGAGAAGGTAGTGCTGCTCTGGGTCAAGTGGGTGGCTGCTGGAAGAACAACAGGACTCTGCACCATGTCACACAAGCAGGAGAATCCAGAGATAGTTAATCACATCACCCTTTACATCTGGTCACCTAACTCCCCAGAATGCAACCCTCTTGATTATTATGTGTGGGGTGCAGTTGAGTGAAAGACTCCTTGTAATACCAAAGATGAACTGAAGGCAAGGATTATGGCAGCATTCACCAACTTAAGATGATGATCCAGAAGAGATGCAGGAGATTACAGAGTTGTTTAGAGGCCATGGTTAAAGCAAATGGTGATTCTATTGAATAAATTTACTCTTTAGTATTTCAAGATATTTTTGTATAATTTTGATAAATATATCTGTTAAAATAAGATGTCAGTGTTATTTTTATTTTTGCCTAATGTAGGTGACAATTTATCCATCACACTCTGTAGATAATGGCAAGAAGTTTATAGCAATTATACTTTGTACAGAACTCTTATATTTTTAATCATATAATAATGCTCCATTTTATGTAATTTTGGCTTACATCAACTTCACCTTTATGCCACTTTTTAGAGTAAATTTAGGTCCAGCAAATGTCATTACTCTGAATGTTATGTCACTTAGCAATGTGACTTTTGTCATTATAAAAGGATATGAAATAAATTATTAATCCCTTCAAATATATTGAAAATATATAAAAATTAACAATAAAAGATAAGCTATTTAAATTCTTTGATGAGAGTTATATTCTTCTTTGTGTTGTTTATGTTAACTGTATGAAGTTTGTAATCATACAAGACATTTTAAGGGCAAATCAGAAGGAAAATTATATTTTATTACTTGTACGCATTATTGTTTAAAAAATAAACTAAAATGTGTTTTTGTGTTCATTAAGGTTTAGCAATAGTTTTTTTTTTTTATTAATTCTTTCCAAGCAAGCCAATAATGCTACTAAGATGTAAGGACCTACTGGGAGTGAAAGAGAATGAAATGACTTCAGGAGAATGTACAGGAAACCCAATCCTAAACAGGAAATCAGGGATAAATCTTTATTTCTGTTCAAAATGCCAGGAATTATACTCTTTTGTGAGTTATCCATGCTAGTTTTACAGTGTTTGTCCTCATTTTAGTTTCTTTTCTTGCACTTCTTGTTTGTGGAACTCCCTTCTGGCTCCATGCTTTCCAGCCAACTCTAATGTTCAAAAATTTAAATGCAATGTCGATCACTATTTGCTGTTCTATTGATTAATTTTCATTTGTTCTCACTCCTTAGTAATGTTTCTGTTTTCTAATTCTTTCATACCCAGTAATCCCTAAGTGTCTTAGTGGCTTTACTGCCTTGCTTAGGGTGAACTCAATTAAAAAAAAGAAAAGATCGTGTATCTGGTTTACATTAAAAAAAAAAATGTTATGTCAAGGCTTTTGAAATTAATTAATGATGTAAGGAAGCAGGATATTTCGGTTCTTTTAAATCGGTGATGCTGATAAAGAATGCTTGCCATTTTGTCCAGAAAATTTGCAACTTGATCTCTGATGATATTGATGATGATGATGATCTAACATATTAATGACATGGCCAATACTTTCAATCAAAATATCATCATATTATGGGTAAGGATTTTTATGTTACTTATTCTGTCAGTAAATATCAACAAAGATATATTTTTATTGTAAGATGCTTCTAAAAATAGCGAAGTTTTATACCTTTTTAGAACCATCTGGTAAACTTTTAATTATTTTTACGATATCGGGACCTTTTTCAAAGCAATATAAATTTTAAGCCAAATTTATCGATATCATAAAAATAATTTATGTCCATCATGAACAAACACAGAAGAACCAAATAGAAAACATCCATGTGTAAGCATAGCTCCAGCTGTTGCATTTTATACCTTGACAAAGGTATCTTAATTATCAATAAAAAAAAACATTCAGAAAGTGTTGAAATTATAAGGCTAACAGAAACATTTTGTTTATATATATTCTTTGTGATATGTTTTATATTTCCAATTAATACTAAACAGCGTACTATGTTGGCTAGCATTAATTAAAAATATCCTATAATGCCAAAAAATAAATGAAAATGAAAGGTTTTGAGTCAGCTGGCATCTAACACCACAACTTATAGCATTGGCTCACTCTCTGTTGCCACCAGCCACACTTGGGGCAAGATAACAAACATATGCCGACATACACATATAACAAGAAATTGAAAGCAAACTGTTCAATTCACACTATTTACATTATTCAAACCGTTCTCCTCATTTTCATTGCCATTTCCACAACGTTTTGGCTGTTGTATGCTCCAGCCTTCTTCAAGCACTAGGAATTTCAAACCGAACCCTTTATTATGTTCACTGGGGTATATCATTCTCATTCTTTATGCAAAGCTGCTTCTGTTCAAAATTCCTAGCACCTGAAGAAGGTTGCAGCATACAACAGTTGAAACGTGGAAATGCCAACAAAGATGAGGACAACAGTCTGAATAATGTAAATACTACAAACTCACACACGCACATAGTACTGATTATGTCCTCAGAATTTAATTAAGTCATCTGATTAAAATGGTTGTTATAGAAATTTTATCATTTAAACAAAACCTTTAAAATTTGATAATTGATTATTGTTCATTTTTCCAGAATGTTTTTTCCTTTAGGTGTTCTACATTAACATTATCAAATTTAAGAGTTTTCAGGGCCTTCTCAGTTCTGCAGAAGAAACCCTTCTCTAGTTGATCTCTACAAATTCCTATCTCTGGCCATACTGAGCTATGTAGGACTGAGTTATTGGGTAAGATCATTATACTATCTTGACTTTGGCCACCCTCTTGTTTTTTTTTCACTTGGTGTCCATTCTGTCACTCTAGTCTACCTGTTGCCACAGAGTTGAGTTCAGAGACATAACCAGCCCATCTATGTTTGACCTTCTCAACAGTTTTGTTGCTCTTTCTGTCATGTAAACGATTCAGTTTTACAACAATTTTTTTTACAACCTATTTGTCTTGAAATAAAAAACAAAAAATTTGCATGTTTTTTTTTTTTCAGGAATGTTTCATAAAAAATAAAAATAAAATTTTAAACTATTTACACTTTACATTGTTCAGGCTGT
Organism: Ascarosepion bandense; assembly: GCA_037127315.1. Classification (NCBI taxonomy): domain Eukaryota; kingdom Metazoa; phylum Mollusca; class Cephalopoda; order Sepiida; family Sepiidae; genus Ascarosepion; species Ascarosepion bandense. The sequence goes on from JBBBDQ010000511.1 coordinate 6,575,246, forward strand.
TTTCATCTTTATTGCCGTATTCATATTTCAACCATGGTACACTCTGGTCTTCTTCAGGTGATATTTCTTGGAATTTCAAACCCAATCCTTTATTTAGTCCACAGAGGTAGATTGTTAGAACAGAGTATACACCAGCTTAAACATAATGAATAAGGCATAAATAAAGATGAGGACAACAGTCTGATCAATGTAAATAGTTACAATATCTCATCTCAAAAATATAGACAAAATTTTTAAAGTTTCCCATTCTCTTTTTCATTTATTAACCCTCTTCCTTTGGATTAGGATAGCATTAGAAATTGCCAAGCATATACTAAAAAATAGGGATAATGGTTCTTCTTTTCTATGAGAATTATCCAGTATTTCTGTCTATTATGATATAATTGATATTTGTATTTCTAGAATAATTTAATACTAATCTATACACTACATGTTATAATGGGGAAATAATGAATTCAGAATTTAAAGACCTATCATACTGTATTTAATTTGTTCCCTTAAAACTCATGGGATCTTAATTGGTTAAAAGTTTTACTAGCAACCAACTGTGAATAGAAAGTTCTTATTATTAATTCAGAGTGTTGATTATATTTTTTTATTTTAGAAATTAAAATTTTTTTTTTTTTTCAGATTATGGCTTTTTGAAGGCTGTTGTGAAAACTCTTTAGCTAACTTTGTGCATTGTTTGTATTTTCAAACCAGTGACCTTTTCTTTTTCTGGCTGATATTGACTTTTAGGCCCAGCTGTTCATGTCTTTTAACTGTTTTTCCAAATGATTAGATAGTATCAGCTTTCAATAATAATTTATCCTGCTTTTATATATTTTCTTATACAGTTTGGTTGCATAAATTATATTCAAAGGAAACTTAGTCGAAGCAGCAAATTATAACTTTTTCATCTACTTGTCCTTATGTATAGAACTTATTATTAAAACTCATGTTGTGTTTGATAATAATTGCTTTACTCATTTTTAAAGAGTAATTAACTTCAATAGGGTATATTATTGTAAAACTGTAATCATTTCCATATTTATTCAGTTTTTATTAAATTAATTTTGTTTACGTGACATGAATTTATTTTATGTTCATTTTTGTAATATTTTAAATTGTTAGAGTTACTTATTTTCATGTATTATTGTGAGTTATAGAACTTCAATTAAAATGAATTTTTAAAGATTTTCTTTGAAGAAATTTTTGTGATGTTTTTTGTTTTATTTCAGTATTCTTTTTTTCTTTTTTATAGAAGAAACTTTAAAATAAATGGAGCCTCTACTCAAAAATGGGTATTCACTAAAACATAAGGTTTGAAGTAATAAAAATATGTCAGATTAAAAAATAAAATCCATTAATTCTTTAGAAATTGCATTACATTTTGGATACAAAACTGAGCAGATAAGCATTTTGAGAAAAATTAGAATAAGTGAGTGTGCTTTAAAGGTAAAATAAAAACCTGCTTTACCATGAAGCTTTTTGTAACTGATCAGTAAAAGCATGTTGGATCAAATATTGGTTCCTTCTGCAAAGGGGACTCAGCTTTGAAGCCTGCCAGATGGAACATTTTCTACATTAGCTTTCTTGAGTGCACAAGTTGTTAAATGAAATAAATACTGTTTAAAATAAAGGAAGTGCCTACTCAAATATGGGTATTATTATGTATTTACTCTTAACCCTCACAAACATATTGTCAATAAGCTCTCACTCTTTCTTACTCTCTCTGTGATATTTATCCTCTCTCTCTCTCTCTCTCTCTCTCTCTCTTTCTCTTTCTCGCTTGCAACCTTACAAAATCAGCAGTCAAATTAATGTAAGCCAAACAATGAACTTTATTGACTGATGATTAAAATTAGTACATCACACATATGTAGGAAAGATTGCAAGGGGAAAATATTTGAGAACCAGTTGAACAGTGTGCCTTGGGGAATAAAAACTTCTAGTGTGGAAAACCTTGGCCATACCTCTTGGCAACAAGTGTGACATTGTTTTACTTTTCTTTTTATATTTTATGTTGCGGCAACCAGTTTGTAGCAGTATTCTCTAAAAATAACATTTGAAGTTATAAAAAGAAACTTTCAAAAGAAGCATGTATTTAAAGGTTTTGTTTTTATCTTAATTACATTTGTTATTCATATAGATTAATAGATTTTATGTTATTGTTTCTATCAAAATACAATCTTGAATCTGTCCTTTCTATTACCTTACTACCCCAAGAAATGCCATGAAGGACCTAGTATAGTATCCTGATATTTATTTTGGCATGGGATAATTTGAGTTTTTGAAATATATATATATATTGGGCTGAATGGTTAGAATGATTGCTTTCATGGTTGATTTGTCAGGAAAGTGACTTCCTGATGTTTTTGATCTGAAGGAGACATTCAGAGTGCATTCCATCTTTGGAATGTGTCTATAAAACTATAACATGATTTGACTCAAAGCTTATGAAGAAAATTTGGTTTACAAAACTGTTTGGAAGCTGTCAATAGTTGTGCTAACATGAAGTCATAAGTCATTGTGACAGAGGGTATGAGTATGCTAGTGTTCAAACTATTGATCATGTCAGTTGATGTGTTCTCTCCCAGAAACTCTAACTAAGATCTGCTCAGCATAGGTGCAGTATAAACTGCGGGTGCATCAGGGATTGGCTACTTCCCCTAGCAGATAGGCATACTGAGATACAAGCAGACAGCCATTATACACACACACACACACACACACACACACATAAATATGTCGAAATTTTTCCTTAAATTGAATATAACAGTGTAACCTTTTGAGTCAAAGGTTCCATTAGTTTAATGTAAATATTATTAATAACCTTACAGACACTATAAAGTTGATTGCATTAACCACATGCAGAGATGATTTTAGTCTCCCCATGACAAAGGTTTTTGTTCCAACATACACATAAATAAAATGTTCAAGCCTTAGTCATGGCGATTATAAAGTTGATCTTGTAAATACAAAATCTACATTACATCAATTTGGTTATAATGTAAATTATTTTGGTAAACTCTAAAAAGATTAATTAATGTAAGAAAAAAAAATCCCCTGGCATGACAATTGAAAACACTATGAAAATGATGAAGATGGTGATTTTATTGCAATCTTAATTTTATTGTAGCAGGTTTAACGCCAATCTGGCTGAAAGCATTAAAATGTGCATGTAAATTTCAGGTGCTTACAGTCTAGAAGAGCCTGAATGTGCTCGCAATTAGGCAGCACTATATTCCACGTTGTTAACATCCATGATCAGCTAAAAGCATGGAAATTTATAAAATTTGTAGATTTCCAAAACCCGCAATACCAAGAAGGCAAAATTTAGTATCATTTGAAAAAGAAATTCATTTACTTCTATATACAATTGACTTGATTTACAACAGTTTTTGAGAGATATCAGTTTATTTGCCCTAACAATTCATATTCAGATTTTGCAACAATTTAGTCATGGTTCTAGGGATTTAACAATTGAAATCTTCAAGTGCTGATAGGGTTAAATATCTAATATTTATTATTTATGTTAAAATAAACTTTACCCTGATTAAAACTGCTGAAGAAGCATCTTCTTTTTTACTTGCAGGATTATTGTCTTGACAACAACTCTACTTGTGGTTAATTTTGATACTGATGCAATATGCATGAAGGATTTAAAAGGACATGTATTTGGGTATCTTGTCATCTTGTCTGTTTGCCTTGTGGTGGAAGGATGCATAGCATGGACGAGCATGAGAGGAAGTATTATAAACACCGAACCAAGACGATATATGCAACATTTTATTTACATGAGATTAGGTAAGTAATAAGTTTGTAATACAGGAGACATATAAGTATGTGGTTGTCTGAATTGATTAATTTGTCAGTGTGACACTTTTTTTTATTTACCTCGAAATTGATCTAGAGAAAAAGCTTAATTTTGTAAAAGGAAATTGATCAATTTCTTTTTTTTTTTTTCTTTTTTTCATGGCTTATTCAACCTATATGGGTTATTTAAAGCCAAAACATATTTTGAATTGTAAGAATAATTTTTTTTTCATCTTTTTGCGAGTCAATATTGCATAAATAATTTTTTTGAGAATAGCAATAACTTTTCCAGAAAGAAGTTCTACTATTTAACTTATAGCTTAGGGATGAATTCATACATTTTTGTGTGTAAGCGAATGCAACAAACTTGACTGGAATTCAAACTCTGCTTTGAAAAATGAAAAGGATTTTCATTATTGTTATAACTTATTAAGTAATTGTTCTTGAAAAAATTTGTTCTTATTAGAACCCAAATGATTTGCACAGTTTGCATTGATAAATAGACATGTCTTGTAAATGACTGACTTCAGAAATAATGCTGAGACTGGTTGCATTGGAACTCTGGGTTAAATCTGAATATTATATATACATTACTAATTAGAATGATTCAAGGAAAAAGAATATTAAAAAACTCCAGAATTAGTAAGGTTCACATTATATTTTATTTGGGGTTAAGTGCCAGCTTCAGTATTGATTAAATACAACAATTTAAAGATATATTATTTATAAAAATAGTTATAATGATATAAAAATAGTTTAGCAATTTGAAATGACATATCTAAATTTAAATGACACATTTCACCTGAAAACTTATATTACATGCATAACTAGGGTAACAATTACTGGCTCAGATAGTGAAATTGACAAGTTGAATTCAAATTCCAGTATAGTCTGTTGCATTCACTTTCAAACAAATACTTTTGTGAAAGGCATTAATCTATTTCAACTTCACCCTCAGATATGGGTTAAACAGAAGAGTAGACAAGGCTATCTAGTATTAGGTAGCAACCAGGTTAAGAGAAACACCACTTTGAATTCAAAACCTTGGAAAAGGCAAAAGGAAACCACTACACTAGCTTTCCTAAAAAGTCATGGCAGTTTATAGATATTAAAAGGAATATATGAAGATCCAGATAAACTTATCTCCTGAAGATATCTGAATTTACACTTGTGATGCCATTATCATTATTCCTTTATACAGGACAGAAACTGGTATATATTTTTCAGAAATTAATTCCACATCAAATTGTATGTTAATAACACCATTGATATATTTAAGGAATCTATTGCAGTTTTTAAAAAAATGAATATATTTTCAGTATATATTTTAATATAGAGAAAATTTTATAATATCCTGAGTTATAGATACAAATTAACTAACACATCATTATTTATAAAGATGTATCACTTTTATTTTTTATGAATTTTATTTCTATTTCAGTGATTTTGCTGGTTGAATTAGCTTGGCTAATTGTAGGTGTTGTTTGGACAGCGAAACATTACCAATCATGTGCCCCTGGTTCTGTGAATAGAATTGTTCTTGGTAAGTTTTACTATTTATTAGTAATATATATATATATATATATATCAGCATGCAGTGTGGGTTTAGAAGAATCCAAAGGAGTATCCTCTACATACGGTGGTAGGATAACTCTGTAAGAGAGGTCTAAATATATATTTATATAAATACATATAGAGCAAAAATAAGAAACATTAAGGCAGACAAGTTATTTCATGGTAAATCGGAAATATAGGCCTATTTCAGGCGAATCATCATCAGCTTCCATCTTTATTTTACAAAGGTTTTTACACGTGTAAAATCCTTTGTAAAATAAAAATAAAAGACGGAAGCTGATGATGGTTAACCTGAAATAGGCCTATACTTCCGATTTACCATGAAATAATGTGTGTGCCTTAATTTTTCTTATATATATATATAGAGAGAGAGATTTAAGTAATTATGGAATTTTAAATTTGATATTTCTTATGGCATTTATATATATATATAGGATGTGCGTTGTGCTACAGTGGATATCGACTCGGCGTGACAAATCGGGGGGGCTGAGTCCGGATTCCAGTTGAATTCATGGCATTCACTTACGCACAAATGCCCTTGGGAAAGGTATTAATTCATCTCTTTCCTCCAGTTATGGGTTAAATATCAGGACAGATTGGGTTCTATAGCCTTGGATGGCAACCTGTCTACTGTGGAAAATAATGGCAACCTACTGCGGGATAATCTTCTGCCCAGTCAGTCATGTCTCTTTTGAGACATGATTGCCCAAGTGTGTTTCATGTATGCCACTTAACTGACTGATATAAATATATTTATTATAAATTACAGTTCAGAACATGTACAAATTATTATCTACGACAAGGTGTACATTTTGTTTTGACATTGAAAGGACAATGTCTCATCCCTGATACTTCTTTGGGTTCTTCTATATCTACACCGCATGCTTATATATATATATATATATCCTTGATGAGACATTGTCCTTTCAATGTCAAAACAAAATGTACACCTTGTAGTAGATGATAATTTGTACATGTTCTAAACTATAATTTATAATAAATATTCATAGCTCTAGTTTTGTATTGAGCACTGTTTTAAATTAATGTTTTGAACGTTGTTAATATTTTCTTCATTCCTATTTCACTTGGAGATATATATATATATATTTAAATTTGTTTTTTATTTAAAATTAATATAGTTTACATTGCTACATGGAAATTTTCGTGTAGCAAGGAAAACTATATTAATTTTAAATAAAAAAAAATTTAATTATATTATGCTCTACAATATTTGTTGTATTGACCACTTTTTAAAAAAAAAGTAAATGCTGGTGTATTTAGAATTCTAAAACTGTTGGTTCTCTTCACCTGGAGATATATATATATATATATAAGCATGCGGTGTAGATATAGAAGAATCCAAAGGAGTATCCTGTACATACAGTAGTAGGAGAACTCTCTAAATATATATGTATATAAATACATATAGAGCGAGTATAAGAAAAAATTTAGGCAGACACGTTATTTCATGGTAAATTTTCTTAATTTTTTTAGACTAATTTCTTATCCTTTCACTGTTAATATATAATATTTATTTTTTATTTTCATTTTCTCCTGTCATCTTTTCTTTCTAATTTAAATTTATTCCTCTCTTCTTTCTTCTCCTTTCCCTTTTTGTTTACGCTTTCTCTTTAACACTATCTCTCTCTCTCTCTCACCTAACCCCCTTTCTTTACTTTTCAAATCTGTGTCAGTAGTCTAACTGACTTGCATAATGTATCTTTAAGTTTAAGTTGACATCCACTCTTACGTGTGCTCTTTGATTATATGTTGCGTATATATATGCTTATGTATGAATGTGTGTGTGTGTATTTGCTGAACTGATATAATGATGTATTTTTTCTTAAATTTTCTCTTTTAAGGGAGCGATCTTTATTTTTATTCCGTTTTTTTTTTTTTTTTTTGTTTGTGAATTTCATTCGTCTAAAATCTTCTGTACAATAAAGTCAGAAGCTGATGTTGTTTTCCCTGAAATAGGCCTATACTTCCGATTAATCATGAAATAACTGTCTGCCTAAATTTTTTCTTTTTATATATATATATATATATATATATATATGCGTGCGTGTGTGTGTATACACACACATTTATATACATATACAAACATACATATACACATGTACCCACATATATGCATAGAGTGTTAACATAGCATTTATGTGATCATAAGAATCAACACTGCATAGTGACTTTTAATTTCATGTTTGTACTTCATCTTCATTCTAAGATTGGATTTAAGTGTGAAATTGACAATTATCATGCAGTGTTGATACATACGTCCACACTGTGTATAAATACTCTGTCTCCAATATTGAACACAATTTTAAACAAATATATACATTTCATTAAGTTCACAGACAATGTGTTTTTAATTTTTCTTGCTTTATTAAAAGAGATTTCATGATTTAATTCAATTTGTTTGATGCAGTTCATCATTTAGAACTTCATTGAACTAAAATTAAAATTTTAACTTCCCATTTCCTTTGCATGGATGTGTAGTTATGTCATAAGTATAATGTTAGTCCAATCAAGTCTGAAAGTACCAAATACATCACACAAAATCTTTTTCTACTTTGTTATTAGATTTCCTAACATTATTCTGATATATAAAAGCTTATATATCATTTTCTTTCGTATATATATATATATATATATATATATATAATGGACTTGCCCGTCGATCACAACGTATGAGGTCTAGACAACCGTTTAATTTGATGTAGCATGCCCGCACTTACTCAATCGTAAATGGCATTTGAGTTTTGCAAGAGATTTACAAACAAGTCCACAATGGAGGCAAGAAGGGAGATTGCACGAATGATCGGCTGGGACACTTGCAGATGTTTTGATTCTCTCACTTCTTATGCGCAGTTGGTCAATCTCAGTCTCAGAGAACTGCTTGATGCCCCTCTGGCAGGCAGATCTCCATTCAATTTGTTGAGAGGCAATTTGTTCAAAATCACGGTGAGGAATATTTGTACATGTCAAATTCATTTTCAGCTTATCCATAAAGCGAAGCAGAGGTCTACCCACATTCTGCCGTCCTCTGCTAAGCTCGCCGTACAACACTTGCTTTGGTATCCGGTCATCTTCCATACATAAGACATGTCCTGCTCAACGCAGCTGTGATTGCATCAAAAAGCTCTCAATTCCGCTAATACCGCAGCGTGTGAATAGGTCTGCATTAGACATCCGATTGTTTAGGGTGAAACCACAAATTGTTCTAAGGCAATTTTTGTGGAAGACATCAAGCTTCTGGATGTGATTATGATAGACTGTCCATGATTCCAATCCATGAAGCAGTGTAGTTAGCACAACTGCTTTATACACAAGTACTTTAGTCCTTAGGCTAATCCCCCTATCATCCCACAACCGATGGTGCAGTTTCCCAAAAGCACTAGTTGCTTTCGCAATTCGATTAATGATTTCATCATCAAGAGAAGCATTCCAATTAACCTTACTTCCAAGATAGGTAAAGTTTTTCACATATTTCAGATCTTTGCCATCTACTCGGATTGGTATATCGGGAAAGCTGTATAATGTTGGCCGCTGCTTCACACCCAGAACTTGTTTTGGTGTGGGGCGAGGTTGGTAAATCACCTCTGTTTTCTTGATGCTGATTGTCAGACCAAAAGCCTTGCAAGCAGCGGAAAACCTATCTACAAGCAGTTGCGCTTCCTCTTGAGAGGTTGCACAAAGTGCAGCGTCATCTGCAAACCAAAGATCCCTAATGATAGTTTGTCAAATGAGGGACTTAGCTTTGAAACGCTGCTGGTTAAAGAGATCACCACTTGTTCTGAATTTGAATTCTACGGCTGTACCAATATCAGCAAAAGCATACTTCAGCATAACTGAAAAGAAGAAAGCAAACAGCACAGGTGCCATTACGCAACCCTGTTTATATATATATATATATATATAATTTTAAACATTAAATTAATTTAAACTTTAAATTAAAAAAATTAAACATTAAATTATAAACACCCAAATGGAGTTCATATATTCCATCAGGCATTTTATCATATATAATCAGTATCTGTAAATTTAAATATACTTATTCCAAATTGTTATTCCAGTAAGATTTTATAATCATAGTGGTATCATGAAAAGGCCAAAACTCATTAGAGAAGAAAGGCAGGCTGCTTTTTTAATAAACAAAACATTTAAGTCAAAACCTGTTTATAAAGTTAATCAGTTATGGCACTGAGCCTATTCTGTTCATAATTATTTTAATTTCTAAATTTGTTGTTGAATAACTAATAAAAATACATATCTTTTACAATTTTAATTTTTTTATATTTTTTTCCAATATTACAAAACCATTGCAAGTGATTGGCACACATAATTTTATGTCTATTAAACTTGTTTGTGGATGAAAAGTGACATATATCATATTTACTTTGAAAATACCAAATGAATTCAAAATGAATCTCTTATTCAGCACACTTGGGAATTAGACATTGCCTGTGATATTGAATTTCTGATACAAGAGATAATGGAAATCTGAGGAATGATTTCATCAGCATTTTATATTCTTTCACTAAAATATGGATGAAGCAACATCATTAGTTTTTGAGTTTTTTCTTTATTGGAATACTCTGAAATATGATCAGACAGGGAGGAAGAGAATATCAAACAAGTGAATCATGTCTATGAACATCAACAAAGATAAATTAAGTGAAATATTATAGGCAATGTTCTTGTGATGAGTGAACAGTTGACATTAAGTAGATATTGTTTGTACAAAGCTATTTAATATGAAAGTTCAGTTTTTATGGCTTCTTTCCTAAAAAAGTATGCTGAAACTAAGATGATTTGTAAATAAATAAACTATGTAAATATTGCAGATTTTACAAGAACATGACATATTACCAAAGGCTTGTTTTGTTACCTGTTGCTTCACTGATAACAAGATGATCACATTTCTAATCTAAATTGTTTGTCTAATTAAAATAGTTGAGATTATTAGAAAATATATTCACTTTAAATACAGGAGTCATAAAAATAATTTCAAATGTGTTGTTGCCAGACACAAATGAAAATTAGCTATGCTGACACAGAATTTTGTTTCAATTTCATTCAGATTGTGTGTGTGTATTTTCATGTGGTGTATGCATTTATATTTTAATGCAATGGCAGAGCTAAAATAATTTTGTTTGAAAAATAATTCAATTTATTTCTGAATAATTTCCTAAAAGTTGAATAAAATCTTTTTTTGTTTGAAAAATAATTCATTTATTTCTGAATAATTTCCTAAAAGTTGAATAAAATCTTTTGTTTGAAAAATAATTCATTTATTTCTGAATAATTTCCTAAAAGTTGAATAAAATCTTTTGTTTGAAAATTAATTCAATTTATTTCTGAATAATTTCCTAAAAGTTGAATAAAATCTTTTGTTTGAAAGATAATTCAATTTATTTCTGAATAATTTCTCAAAAGTTCAATAAAATCTTGTTTTAGGGTTTAAAAAATTAACTTTTTTTCTTGTCTCTGACTTTAGGATTTTGTTTGCTCAGTCTAAGGTAGCGGTTGTCCAAACTGAGTAAGAAGAGAATGTACTAGTTTGTTTTATTTCAAATGCAGCCAATTTGTGTGTGCATGTAAATGTATGTGTGCATATCTGTACATTAAATGGCACACACAGATGTAAGTCACTCATACACAACACAGACATACACATACATATTACATATACACCTGTAATGTCACATGCAGTTTGTGTGTGATGGACAGAGAATCAGCTCCTTTTTATAATATAGATATGAAACAAAAGTTTAAGTTTCTCTTAGATGAATGTGAGGTAAAGAGATATTTTAAGAAACTGTTGGGGTTATCAAAAGTATTCTTGTTTTTTTTACCCTATCTTTTGATAATCTTAGTTCAGTAGAAGATTGCCTCAGTCAGTTTAGGCCAGTTGAATGTCAAAGGTTCTGATAACAAAGATTTAATAAAGGCAAAATCATGGCATTCTATCTTCCAGGCTTATGCATGGTACAAATAATAGCCAAAACTGGAGGCTAATTTCAAAATCTCCTTGTTTCAATAGGAGCAAAAAATTTTAGTTTTGTTTTGGGTTTGTAGTACTTTGTTACTGTAGTCATTTTAAAAATTTCAAAGAAATTTTTGTTTTCACACTTGGAAGAACTTATTTAGTTTATCTAATTGCAGTTTTAGATTTATTTATTTTATTTCCTTTGGACCTGATATATTAATTTGTGTCTATTGCAAAGATAAACTTTTTGTATGAAATTCACTAAAAATGTGATTTACAAAGTTTGGTTTTGTCACTTTGAAGTTTATTTATTTACTTTACTTATATTTTTCAATTAAAGTTAATTTAATATTTTTTTATGAAATTTTTATTCATAAAAGTAAAATACACTAATGATAAACTTGAATTTTTTTGTGTAATCTGTACTTGTTTTTAACAGGTAAAAAAAGCAGGTTAAATCTTTACCACAGTTCTTATATCATCATGTAACTTTTTACATCTCAAAATTAAAAACAAAAAATTGAAAATCTAATCATGGTAGAATATACTAACAGACAAATGCATAATTTTAATTGATTTTAAGTAATAATTATACTGATTTTATTTTAGTCTTTCTTACAAATGTCACAAAGATGTTTTAAGAAAGTTAATGTTAATAATGTTTTATGTTTAATTTCTAATAGAGATTTTTCTTCCTCGATTCTGTTTTTATACTGCAGAATTTATTTAAATGTGTCATTATTTGTCACATGAAGTTAATGTTTTTCTCTCTTATTTTTATTTATAACAACAAATGTATTGATGATAAAATCAAATTTTTTATGGATAATTTATTTTTCTTTCTAAAAGATATTTAAAAAGAAGTATGTTGAATTTTAGTTTACCTTTAAAAGGCATAAAAACAGAAGCAAATCTTATATTTTTATAGTATAAAATTAATGAAAAATCTTTAAGAATATTATTTATCTTTTAACTTTTTCTCCAAATTTCTGAAATTCAAACATTTTGAAATAGGCCTCCAGTTGCACCATGAATAGGCTTGTAGTATCAATCAGCATGGGTGAGATACATTCAAATAAAGATACAAGATTATTGTATTATAACAATTGTTTTTAGTTTACATTTAATCAATTGCATAAACTGTGAAATATTTTAAAGTTTAAGTGATAAAAATGTTTTAAAAAGATTTCACTGAAAATCTAATAACGATAAGTGTTAATTATAAGTTTAAAGGATACTAAAGTGGGTGGAGAAATAGTTTGCTTAGTATCAGATAGATGTTGGATTTTGAAGAGAAAAATATTTCCTGATGTGGTAGTTGAAGAAAATCTCTTCATGAGAAGGAATTTCCTGTTGTGGTACTTGAAGAAGATCTCTTCATTCTTCATGAAATGGAATTTCCTGCTCATATGTCTCCAGAGGGTTAAAAAGAGAATTTTTGTTTTAAGCAGGAGAATTTTTTTTTTTTGTCTGAAACCTTTTTTTTTAAATTTTATTTTTCAGCTGAAAGCCAGAAAATATTTTTTTAGATTGTAAGAAATTTTTGGAAGTAATAATGATTTACGGATACAAGTTCAACTAATTAACCCATAGCTGGTGGGAGAAGATGTGAATTCATCCCTTTCCAAAGGGTATCTGCATGTAATGAATATAATGATTACAACTGGAATTAGAACTCAAATTTCCAATTTTCACCTCTGAGCCATTATCCATTACACCATCCAAATATTCATGCTTTCAGCACCTGGTATTCTTAAACTGTTACCCATTTAGCTACTGATCCATGTCGATAGTATTTAAATTTGGTGATTGTATTAGAATCAGCATTTGAAAGTGATATGGCTATATGCCTGAAATAAACTTCAGAATAAAGGCCTGTAAAAAACAAAAAGTAATACTTTTGATACACCCTGATAAGTACAAAATAAATAAATAAAATTTTATATACTAGAGGTTTATAACTGAGGATAAAAGGCTTAAAAGTTTTATCAATTTGGCACTTGAATTAAACCTTCAGGTATTTACTACACTATCATTAAATTAATCTTGTAACTGCTATTCTGATGCTTAGTCTCTTAACTCAAGTGTTGTTTCTAAAGATGAATTTAAAGGAAAAATTTGAAAGTGTTTAATGTATTGGAAACAAAGTGATTGGAATATATAACTTGATTCTTTGCTGGGAATCTAAGACAGAGAAACATTTTTGGCATAAAATTTGTTTAGATTCTTATCTAAGATGCATGACACACATTGATTTAAAAAGTCCGGGGAGTTTGTTTTTTGTTTATTTTTTAACTCTGCTGGTGATGGTAGCACAAATTTGTTTTACTAATTAGGCACAAATGATGTTGGAGCAACTCCAAGGTATAATGTAAAAAAAAAAGTTTAATGTGAGATTGGCAGTTGCCCATGTTGTGCACCTTGCCTCCCCACCATTGATGCTATCTAAAGGTAAGGCAAGAGCCAGTACTGCTTGGCACTAATGCTATTGCAGGACTTACTATAAGGAGATTTGATTCAACATTGGATTGCCTTTGAGACTATGGCTCCAGATTTTATTCTCAAGGTTTACTTTCAGAATGTCCCCCATGATTGAGTATAGCTAAAAATATCACAAATTTGTTTAGTATGATTTTTAACAACAAGTTATTTTGGTAACTATCTGAATACTATTAAATCTTAATGTCATGATTAGGAACAAAGGTGTAATGGATAGTGGATTGGAATGAGAAATTGGAAAGCAGATTTCAAATTCCAGTTGGTTCATTACATTCACTTATGCACAAATACCCTCAGAAAAGGTATGAATTCATCTCCTCCAGCAATGGGTTAAATAGTAAAACTTGTATCTAAAAAAAATCATTGTCATTTTCAAAAAACTTGTTAATACAATATTCACTTGCAAAAAAAAATATATATTTTTACAATCCAAAATATATTTAAACTTTTAATAACCCTCCCCCACAAATCAATCAATCAATCAGATCGAGAGGTCCAGGAAATTCTGAAACTCACTTGTGCACAGGCAAAGTGCAATTTAAAATGTTTGTTTAAATATCTACATAAAGAAATTTATCAATGATAAACCTACAGAACCCCAAGTAATCATAAATTCACCTTAAAACAAAAATTCTCATTAAGTTATTAAGTATCCAAAGAGGTTTGAACTAATGAATTGGCCTGCAAAACAAGTTTGCTAGCTTTCACTATATTTCTCTGGCATGTCTCTGAAAATGTTGTTTTATAAGCAGGGGGATTTGTTTAGTTAACCTTGAAAGAGCAACAAATATAGGAGTTCAGTAATTACCAATATAGGAGTTCAGTAATTACCAATATAGGAGTTCAGTAATTACCAATATAGGAGTTCAGTAATAAAGATTATTAATATTCAAATACTCTTTCTCTTTCTGTCTCACTTTTTCTCTCCTAATGTCATGGTCTATTCTTTTCATTTTTCTGTAATATCTCTAAAATGTGCATTGTTTTGATTATTCCTGAAAAAAGAGCTGAGTGGTTTTCTGTAGCCTTCAGCATGATTTTGTGTTCAATTTTCTTTATTGGCTGGTTACCAATAAAGGCTAAAGAGCCTAGTCTGCTCTGATATTTAACCAGTAGCTTTGGAGAGAGAAGACAGACTTATGGTTTTCTCAAAGATCTTAGCAGAAAGTGAATTCAGGGAGAATTTGAATTTTGCTTGCCAATTCCTTTTTCAACACTATTAACCATTAGTTCAATTCTGATGCTATGATTGGGTTACTCACACAGACTGGGAAGGTGTGAGATTTGGGGATTTATGGCAGATAAAGTATTTGAAGTTGGATCTTCTTAGCAGCATCCAATTAACTTAAAGGGAACAAAAGAATAAATAAATGAGAGATTTTGAGGTTAAGCAAAATTAAACTGGACACTGATGACTTCCAGTTGCTGGTGTATATTTACAGTTATAATTGGGATTGAAGTAACCAATTCTGGTCTGTTGCTGGTGGGGGACAGGCTGTCCTTTGAGTAGTTCTGATGCCACTCATTTGTATTGTCAGCCATATTGAGATAAACAGAGAGTTGGCAGTAGAAAGGTATAAAGAGTTAAACTGTTAATTTGATATGGGTGAAGTTGTCCTAAGCATTACCTACATACACACCCATAACCATGCAAATAAAAGACTGAAATAAATGCCTAAATATATTGGAAACAGGGTTTGAAGCCCTTCTTTTTCACCATAGCATTTTATCTTTCAATTCCCTGTGAATGTGCAGCAGGCTTTTCCCTGTTTTTGGTGTGTACCACTATAAATGAGAATGGAGATGTAACATTGTTTCCTCATTAGCTGTTTGGTAAAAAGCTGGGTGAAGGCCTTGCTGTAGTTTATAAAACCACAACTACACCATAGTTTTTAACTCTTATAAAATACACTATTGCCCTTGATGGTTTGTAAGTCATTTTGTGATTGTAATATTAAAATAAATAAATGACAGCTACACTGATCAAAATTCCACTCTGATACTAAAATTGATTTTAAAACTTTTATAAAACCTACAGAAATAACAGTGATAGCCCTTGGAGTTAAGAAATTTGTCTACCATCGTGTGAGCTGTCATGGTAATTATGATCAAATAACACAAAGCAGAAACATTGAATAATGTGATTAAAATTGTAAAATATAGTGTTCACTGTTAATTTGAAATTTTTAAAACCTGTTTTTATTTGATATTTGTTTGCATACTATTAGAAAGAAAAAAATAATTAAAAATATATAACTTTAGAGATCAATAAAACAAAGTAAACATTCAAAGACAAAGAAATTTTTTTCACTTTTAAAAGGTTGAAAGAAATATTTAATGCCATTATCTTTCAACAATTGAGTTTCTCACTATTCTTTCAACAAATGAAAATAAACTAAAGCCAAATTTCTTTGTAAAGAATTAACTAAAATAACCTATATAATTTTGTGCTTAGATGAAAGCTTAAATTTTACATTGATTGATATTATAACATTTCATGTTGTTTTTATTTTACAGGTGTCATTATCTGTAATTGGGGAATAATGTTGAGTGTGATAATTTTTGTTTGGTGTACGTTTGATACTGCTGGTAGGAAATGGGTAAAAATGAAAAGATTTCAAGAAAGTCTGAGGCGAAAACGGCGAGATAGAAAGCATTCCAGTTGTGCCCGTAGGAATTGGAGACAGAGGTTTGTTGAATTATTTCGTATTTGAACCTATTCCATAATTTTCAATGTATGAAAAGGTATCAATTTACTGACCAGTTCCATAAATTTTTTTATGGTATAGTCAAGTCACTAAAATAACTTTGTCTTGAAGCAATGTACTTTTAAGAATGTTAGTTTTATAGAAAAATTTCTGATAAAGATCTCAAAAATGATTTGATCAAAAATTTAAAAAAAGCAAGGCAAATTTCAATAAAAGTTTTTATATTTTTTTACCAAGTAATACATACATTTTTTTTTCTCAAAATTTGTTAAAAATCACCTTGTGCTTATTTATGAATTATGAATACACTAATGAATTAAATGTTGTTTTTTTTTAATGAATAAAATTTTATTTAATGATGAAAAGGTTTTTGTTTGTTAATTCTGATCTTTCTCAAAACTTAACTTGGTAATCTGCAATTTTTCAGAAAAGCTTTGCGAGCATATGAAGAAAAATGGGATAAACGATTTAATTTACTTTGTTGTTGTATGGAAAGGAGAGGCAGAAATCAAGTAAGTATTCATATTTCTTTTATCTTATCAATTTGCATACTGTATATACTTGTGGATAGGTTGCACAAGTAGATAGGTTGCACCCTTAGTTTAGGGTTGTCAAAGTAGGTACTTGTGGTTGACTCATAGATAGGACGCACTATAATCTGGTGAATTACATGGCCCTTTTTTTTAATGTAAATATAACTAATATATATTATTAACTTATTAAAATTTGTAAATTACTGGTACCAGTAAAAATCAGGATGTGTTGAGTTTTTGTATACGGGTAAATAACTATTCCACACTGGATAACTGTAAGTGAAATTGTGATTGGCTGTAATTGTGTGGTATTTATTTATCAAGTGCAGGGTTGCTCTTTTTAGATGAAAATTTGGATACCAGTAATCACTTCACTTCAAATAATAGTATTTTGCATAAATCCACCCACGTCTATTGAACAGGTGAAGAGGCTCATCCCTTGTTCCCTGTTTAGGATGTGGTTTCTGGCTTTCTCTTTTCCAATCTTTTCACTGTTATGTAGCCCTCTGTGCATCAGTGGCGTTACCGCCTTGCTTGGGGTGATATGATAAAAAAAAAAAATCAAATAACAAATGGTAAATATAGGCAGTGCAGATCAAGTGTTTTTATTTGATGTGTGATGCAGTACTGTTGAAAGAAATGATTATGTCAAATTTAAATTTTGGGAAAAATTTATTTTCCACCTTGCTCGAGCTCAGGGTACTTGCCTGGATTACTGATATGTCACAGTCTACTTCAGATTCTCTATGATGATGGTGCATAGGCTGCAATTCTGATTTTTATCAAAATTTTGGTGAAAGAAGTGCAACCTATTCTTGAGTATATATGGTAATATAAATATTTTCCTTTTTTTTTTTATAATCATTTTACTCCAAGCAAGGAAGAAATACCACCGATGCACAGGTGGTTACAGTGAGAGAATAAAAAATGTACAGGAGTTGGTGAATAAATTATAAGAGATAGATAGAAATCAAGTATATAAAATGTGGCAATTGACATTGCATTTAAACAAAGATTGTAACTCCCAGGAAAGCAAGCAAATGGAAGTGAGTTCCACAACGGGAAGTGCGAGAAAGAAACCAGAGTAGAATGAGCAGTTACATTTAACTATTTTGATGGTAAAAGAGTGAAACCTTGATACCAATCTAGTAGCACGAGTAAATACATGTCATCAGAGTACCAGGAAAAAAAGCTCATCAGAGCAAATGCAATAAAAATACTTGTAGAAAAGACAGAGGGAAGCAATATCACATTGGTGAGAAAGTGTCTAAAGACAGGCTGCCAAGTCAGGATTGATTATATTGCAGATCCTTTTTTGCATTTTGTCAAGAACCTCAAGATAAGCAGCAGATATGGCAACTGTATTCAGTGCATGAATGAGTTGTAGATTTACAAATGTCCAAAATGGATTCTGACGTGAAAATCTTCCTGGTTTGACACAGTAAACCAACCTTCCTAGCAGGAGATACAGCTATGGATTCAATGTAGTTATTCCATTTGAGGTCATTTGAGAGAGTGAGGCCAAGAAGGTACAATGCATTGCTCTCTTGGACACTAGCATCATCCATTCTAATGGTAGGCAGGAATATTTCTCTATGTTAGTTAAAGGATAGCAGCTTCATTTTGGAGGCATGAACATTTACTCACCATGTCCTACCCACTTCAATCACAGATTGGATGTCCTTTTGATATGCAGCAGCTAGGTTTACTCTGTCAGCCTTGGCAGACTTCTTACAGAGATTGGTGTAAATCGTGGTGTCATCTGTATAGATGCCAACTTGGGAATTGATTACATCAGGAAGATCATTGATGAAGATCAGAATAGGTGTAGGACCTAGGATAGAACCTTGAGGGATGCCCACATTTATATGAAGAGATCTGGAAGCTTGCCCATTCAAAACAACCTTCATTTCACAATTTGATAAGAATGATTGGATTAAATCAAATCAGAAATACCATAGCGCTGGAGTTTGTACATAAGGCCAGCATGTCAAACCTTATCAAATGCTTTGAGATATTAAGAGCAACAGAATACATTCTAATTTTATGTCATTATAATAAAGCAAACAGGTCAGTAAATGTGTGAATATGAAAATTTTGAAAAATATAATTTATTCAATTTTATTAAAAAATTCTCAATAAAAATTACATGGTTTTCCTTTTTGAATTTTCCGATGAAACATAATTTTTAATTTAATAATTGAATAAGCTCCTCTCAAGTTCAACAACTATAAAATATTTGGGGAAATTTCTCTATTGTATAATTAAATATTTGAGCTTAACAACTTTAAAAATATATTACATGAACAATCAGGTTATTATTTAAAAATGCATGAATTCATGAATGCAGGTTATTATTTAAAGAAATAAGAGAGTACAAATGAAAATATTCATAATTGACAAGATTTTCCATTTCACTGAAGCAGATGTTAAATACATGAAAGTTTTGTTATGCCTCCTCTTTCTTTCTCTCATTCTTTCTCTAGTGGATTGTTAAATACGATTATACCTATTTACATGTTAAGCAGGAGAAAAATAAAGTGTATAGTAAAGAAAAAGGCAGGTGAAAAATTGGCTACTAATCAAATGTCATACAACAATATGGTGTCACCAATAGGATATTTAAGCCACTTGGACAAGCCAGAATTTGTTGAGACTTGAATCCAGTTTTTTGCAGCCCAGGCTAGAACTAAAAGAATTGAAAGATAAGGCAAGAGGTTGTAGAAGTTTGAGAACAACAAAAAGTATTAAGGCTCTTTGGTACAGGGATGTGTAATGAATTGGTAAATAAAATTGTACCTATTTGCATATGTAAAGTAGAAGAGAAATAAAGTGTATAAAAAAAAGGACAGGCAAAAAGTTGACTAGGGATAACATGTTATAGAACAACACAATATAACTGTTTCTTTCTTGCTAAAATATTTCTCTCTGCATAAGTGTCTACTTTTATTAATAGTTTTGCTGACTTTCTTTCCTTTTCTATCATTTGGATGTTTATCTTTGCAGTGACTGAGCTGTTTATCATGTGTAATACTAATTTCTAGCAGTCACCATGGCTGTTATTGTTTGCTGCTTGTATATTTGTAGTGTAAATCTAACTATTGCCACCATGACATAAGTGCTTACCACAAGACTTATTGTTATACCTTTATTTCTAGTAGTACATATATGCAGCTTCAATGTTGGTAAAAGCTACTACAGGGTATATTTCACTTGTAATCCTGTAATCCCATGTGTTGGTCCTAGTCCATGGTAACCAATAATGTCACCCCACAAGTCGATCCATATAAACCAATAATGTAGCCCTGTGCTCCACATTCATCTTCAAGTTTCTTCAGACTACCATGGTTATCATCTAGCTAACTCCTCACTTGTTAATGCGGCGCTGGTTTGTTACAGGCATTGTGATGGTGGGCATAGTTCCACTCAACTTAGCTGGTGTTTGTCTGATCACGACCATTCACTCCTCTGCCATGTTGTGTTTTTGATCTCAGAAGATGAGATGATCGCTGATGAAGCAAACTGAAGTGAAGATGTTTTGACAGCTGGAAGTTAAGCAAAAAAGAATCCTTTGAAATAAAAAAATTAATTTATATTAAAATGTAACAATAATTTAGTTTATTATTTGTCTATATTTCTGAGATGAGGTAGTATTTACTGTATTTACATTATTTGGACTATTTTCCTCATCTTTGTTACCATTTGTACGACGTTTCGGCCAAAATTCCTAGCACCTGAAGAAGGCTGGAGTGTACAACAGCTGAAACATCGTACAAATGGCAAAAAAGGTGAGGACAATAGTCTGAATAATGTAAATACTGTAAATAATGTAAATTTCGTTTATATATGATTTGCTGTATCCAGTGGTTTTAACCCTTTCCACTTACTGTTATAATCATATGACACTGGGATCCCCTTTAAAGTCTGCAGCTTGTGTTAGTAGTAACTTAAATTTCTAAGTTCTGGTTTTCAGAGCTGGCACAAGGTCTTGGTCAGGAGGTCTCAGTGAACACTTTTGCAGTTGTATGGGGACTGTGTTCACCAGTTGTTCAATTCTCCAGCTTATATAGAGTCCTGTGTCTGACAGGTGTGAGGTTTACCAGGGTTTGGGTTTGGTTGTCTTCCACCCTTAGCATCAACCTTTTTCTAAAATTCCATATTCTCAAATTATATTTACTCAAGTGTTTTTCCAAATTTGGAGTTGTCTAGCCCCCTTTTGAGAGTGGTCAGAGGAATCAAGCAGTTCCTTAGCTCCAACTTCTTTCAGGTCTTATCTTGCATCATCACTCCATATAAGTGGTACTCTCTTCCTTCTCTCACTTTCTCAGTTCCAAGTATTGGTACATTGTCTTTGTGACAAATCTAACTTTCAGGTGGCATAGGCAAAAACAAGAGGGATTTTCAGTCATTAATCTTTCACTATCAGCTTGTCCCATGTGATTTCTTAATTGATCAGATTACTCAAGAATTGTCATGGGTGGGAAAGAAAAGGAAAGAAAATTATTCCCAGTGAGAAAAACAAAGGTTTATCTTTCTTCTTTTTTTGTGTTTTTTATTATAAACAAGACCACACTGCATTTCTGTTGATGGTCACTCCAAAAGTAATAATTAAGTTTACTTTATCATTTGTAGCCAAAGGAATCCAAATTAATGTTGGATGTAAAACTTTTCTGGATAAATGTCACAGAAATTATAATGAACAGGCTGGTCTCTATCTCAATGGCAACAATTCTCTTCTGGGTGGCTGATTCAAAACTAATCTTCTTTTTCATGGTTTTTATTCAGAGTGATCTTTAAATGCTATTTTGGTGACCACCTGGATTTCTTTATCGACAACATGTCTTTTCTATTTGACATCTTTGAGGGTATATTAATGGTCTTTTTCTTATTGGCAAGGGGGTTTGTTTTGGTTTTGCTCAACCTTACTGAATTCCATCTACATAAATTTGAGTTCGGTTCTCAGAATTATTTTATGACATGATTTTTCAATGCATTTAATTTTTAATTTTCTTCTCGGCCTTTCAATCTATCATCCTGAAACAGTTATCATCCAGTTAGTAGACTCTTTTCTCTTCTTTCTTTCCCTTTTTCTTTGCTCAACCTCTGGCAATCCCAGTGTCACTAACTTACTATCAAAAAAAGAAATAATA